>CM052900.1:111187683-111311296 GCA_028534135.1 Potos flavus | reverse complement strand
AATTGAACATGGGCCAGAACAGAGCGTGTTTCTTCTCTCCTGGAGCTGACATTCTATTGCAGAACAAGTCGGTCCGTGTTACGTGAAGTGTGATTGTCAGACCTCTCCAGCTCCTTTTTCCTCCTTCGCAGCATCTCGTGTTTGCACCCTAACAGATGTACCAGAGAAGACGGTGAAGGAGGCAAAGGATGGACTGAAAGCCTGGCTAAGATTTAATAATAGTCTTGAAAAGAGAGAAAGAGGGCGCCTGGGTGGCTCAGTCGGTTACGCGTCTGCCTTTGGCTCGGGTCATGATACCAGGGTCCTGGGATTGACCCCTAGTGGCTCCCTGCTCAGTGGGGAGTCTGCTTCTCCCTACACCCTTCTCCTGTGCTCTTTCTCTCTCTCTCACCCTATCTCTCAAATAAATAAATAAAATCTTAAAAAGAGAGAGAGAGAAATATTCTAATCATTCATTCCACCAAGGGATTAAAGGGCAATTTGTTCCTCACACCAGTCCTTTCCAAACTTCTAAGATTAAGTATTTTGAAAACTAAAATTTCTGTGGTATATGGAAGTGAGGATTAGTCTACATAGTTACAGAATTACCTGATTGCTTTTTGGCACAGGTTAGCAAAACACAGACCCCAGGCCAAAGCTGGCACTCCACCTTTCTTTTGTAAATGAAGTTTTATTGGAACACAGCCACACTCATTTAAGTTTTATCTATGGCTGCTTTTGCCCTAAAGTGGCAGGATTGAGTAGTTGTGACTCTATGTCCCATAAAACCTAGAATGGGGGGAGGGAGCATGCGGCTCCCTGCTCAGTAGGATCTGCTCCTTTATAGAAAGACTTTGCTGACCCCTGACCTCTGGCACGGAGTTGCTGTTTGAGCCCAACTATTGACTGCCTGACCGTGTCCTTGGACACACTCCAGGGGCACACGTCCCTCCCTAGAAACAGCAGACACTGTGCTAGGACTCCAACTTTTTCCTTGTAGCAACCCCGAGCTGCATGACCCACTCATTTATTTTTCTGACAGACGATCATTTTAGTAGTATGTAGCCAAAACAAGCTTCATACATTAATCAAAATTCTAGCAACTCATTTATGACAGCTGCCATGCCTTGCAGCTTGAGAAACAGCAGCCACGGGCTATTCACCTGGTCTATTACACCAGTGCTCTTCAAATATTTTTGCTCACATAACACCAAGTGAGCATTAAAAAGCTGTCATTACCCCCTTACACATTTTTTTCGTTGACATCTACAAATTTTCATGTAAGTTTAAATAGTAGTTACAGATGTAATTTGTAGTATGTTATAAAATGGGGTGTTTTAAGATAAAACACTTGTCTCTTTCCTAAATGTGTTCAAAGAAATCAAAATGCTATCAAACTTCATATTACCTTTATCCATGTCTTGGATGCTGTGGGGTGCCAACAAGCTACACCCTTCGGAGTCAATGCATTGATTCCCCAGCTGCCCTGGGTGGGGTCTGCTGCGGGCTCTTACCTGAATCTCTTTATGGGAAGTGCTTTTGACTGAAGGGAGCTATCTAGTCAAAGGTTAGGCTCCCTCCTGGGGAAACAGCCAACATCAGGGACTGGCCCACTGTGGGAAGCTAGAGATCTAGCCCCTTCCTAGGAGCCGCTCCAGAGCTCCACAAGTGACAGGCTACAGCCTTACGGGTAATGACATCAAAGCCCATCTTCTCTCTCCACCCATTCCTTTTCCCTCTTTCTCCCATAGTGTTATTCCCAAGACCATGTCCCAGTAAACTTTCTGTATACAGACCTCTGTTCTAGAGGGTTTCTTAGGAAACCTGACCTAAGATATCCATTTTCAATAGTACATGACTGAGCTCTTCTTTAGCATTAGGAAATCTCACGTTATTTTTTTCTTAATTTCCGTTCCACTTTGCCCCCAGATTTTTATCTGACTGTAGTGTATTTGTATGTTTGAAAGTCTTTTTTTTTTTTATTGCCTTTTCATACTTCTCTGTAACTAAATTATTATATAAAGTAAAATTTGGGGCACCTGGGTGTCTCAGCCGGTTAAGCCTCTGCTCAGGTCATGCCCCCAGGGTCCTGGGATCAAGATCAGCATGGGGCTCACTGCTCAGTGGGAAGCCTGCCTCTCCCTCTCCCTCTGCCCCTCCCTATGCTTGTGCTTGCTTGCTCTCTCTCTGTCAAATGAATAAATACAATCTCTAACAATTTTAATAAAAAATAAAGTAAAATTTAATTTAAACATTTTTTTAAATTTCGGTATAATAAACATACAGTGTTATATTAGTGTATATATACAGCGTATAATATAGTGATTCAACAATTCTATACATTGCCCAGTGCTCATCATAAGTATACTCTTAATCCCCTTCAGCTATTTCACCCATTCCCCGCCCCCCCTCCCTTCTGGTAACCATCAGTTTGTCTCCACAGTTAAGGGTCTGGTTTTTTTTGTCTCTTCTAAAAGTTTTCTTATGAATGTAAGTTTCTATATATAAAATTTCTTCTGGACCAAGCTATCATTACAATAACGAGTAATATGCATTTGACCAAAACAACATACATGTATTAGAAGTTTCGGTAACTGTTATCCATAAAAGGCAAGAGTAGAAATGCATCTCTTAAGATGGTGACTTCTATTTTTAATTAGTTTGTGTATCTATGAACAAATATTATTTATTGCTAAATGAGAGTGTTGAACATCAGTTCTATTCCATTTTCTGTTTTATTTGTAATGATGTACAAAGGTAGTATTTGTGCATGTCACATAATAGATGGGAACGGAAGTGGTTTGGTGTATTGTACTGCAAGGTCATCTCTGACCTCCTTAGGAGTGATTTACCAAAAACCACAGACTGATAAAATAGCAAAAATTATTTTACTACCTTATCAGCTGACAACTCAGTTAAGTCCTCCTTTAGTTTTCTTGAAAACGAAGAATTGAAAACCTCTGGAGTTGCAGAAGGATTTGTTAACCAGTCATTGAGGTCATTCCCATGCTCCATACCTACACCATATTTCAAATTGTTCATCATGTGTGGCATCCCAGAGACAACACAGTAAGTTGGTAAATGAAAAGTTGACACCTATTATGAAGAGAGAATGGGAGACTGGCAAAAGGGAAGACCTTAAGTGCAACTAGTTTTCAGGTTCATTTCATGACAAAAGTGCACACAGAGGTTGAACACTTGCAAAGCAGCCTTGCTAGTGAATCCCTTGAAAAGCTCCATTTCCCCTCAGGGGTACACCCACACCAGCTTGAAGATCTCTATGTCACCTTAGTACCAAGCTCCTGAACAAGTACAAGATTTCTCCTATACTTTTTTCCTTAACAGAACCTTAGTTATATGTAGATATTTAATAAAGACCAGGAAGGATCTGATAAAGGAGGTAGAGAGTTCGTTCTTAAATAGACTTTGGCACAAGCTTCTCTGTCCCAGGAATCTTCTGTGTACTCTATTTTCCCTAATGAAAAATGGGGGCATTGTATCATCACAAAGTATTGTAAGGGTTGCACAGATTATTAAACAGTGTAAGACTTCTGGAAGGAATTCCAAAAGGAATGTGTATTCTCAAATATCCAGCATTTTATCTGACAGAATTTATATTTCCTATCATAGTTTTCCTATCATAGGGCATGGTATTAGGAGGAAGGAAAAAATAAAGAAAAAAAAAGAAGGGTGGGCTTGAGAGAGACTTTGAAAGAATCTAGCTATATTTACTTCCTGTTCCCTTGTACCTCTTGCTGCTGACCATGTTGACAGGGAGATTTTTTTTAAATGACACAATCAGGTGAATATAGAGGACTAGAAGGAAATATTGCCCAAGGTCAGAAGTAGCCTTTCCTGCAATGTCCTTGAAGCTGTTAGAATATTTCACTTATCAGATGAATCTTTAAGGCTTTCTTTTCTTTTCTCAAGCAATCATTTTCCAAGGGCAATAATTGTGGCAAAATTATTGATTTAGAAGTATTAAGGAACGCAACTTTAAATTTATAACACGAGAATTTATAAAGCCACGGAAAAAGCTTAACTTAAAAAAATTTTACAGAGGCACCTCGGTAGCTGAGTTGGTTAAACTCAGGTCATGATCCCAGGGTGCTGGGATCAAGCCCCGCATCAGGCTCCCTGCTCGGTGGACAGTCTGCTTCTCTCCCTCCCCCTGCTCGTTCTTGCTCTCTCTCTATCTCTCAAATAAATAAGATCTTTAAATAAATAAATAAATAAATAAATAAATTTCACATAGCCTAATTCTGCCTACATTTACTTTGGTTGTCTAGTTTTCTCTTGAATTATTTAAATAATTTATCATATTCTTTGATTGGCTGGAAATATAACTCCCTTTTTTCTGATACAGTATATATTAATGAAATTTGTTATTTCCCTTTCTAAGCCACCCAAATGCACCTTTTAAAAAAATATTTTATTTATTTATTTGACGGAGAGAGAGCCAGAGCACAAGCAGGGGAGCAGCAGAGGGAAAGGGAGAAGCAGGCTCCCCGCTGAACAGGGAGCCAAATGTGGGGCTTGATCCCAGGACCCCAGGATCATGACCTGAGCAGAAGGCAGATGCTTAACCAACTGAGCCACCCAGGCACCCCCAAATGCATCTTTTAAAAGAAGTTTCCTGTCACTGTGGCGAGGTGTAAGAGGTGCAAGAGAAGAGGGAATATATATCTGGAATCTCCTGAAGTCACTCTTAAACTCACCTTTCCTTACTTTCTTTGCAAGTCTTTTCCTTCCTTCTACAAGTAAACAAAAACATGTAGAAGTGCACATATAGTATCTTGCTATATATTTACTATACCTCTTCCTAGAAGATAGTGTGTGAGATGAAGAACATCAGAGTTTGGGGTCACAAGACCTGAGACTGACCATGATTTGAGACAAACCACTTAACTTTATTGAGCTTTTATTTACTTATTTAGGAAATGGTGATAATTTTCCTCTGACATTATCCCATGTATGGGAAAGACATGTATGAATGCAGGCATGTTTTCAGTCAATATAAACAACCCAATGAAACTCTCTGCTTTATAGAGTTAAATTCATAAGGAAAGGACAAAGAAGATTTTTCAAAGTCTAGTCTTATTTATAAAGAATCATTCACATGTCTTATTTGTAAACATATAGTTTGTTTATGCTTTAAACAATGAAACTAGGGGGGAAATCAGTTCAGCTGAACATACAAATAGTTTTATCATCATAGTATTTGCAGAGAAAGAAATTCATTTAATCAAAATATCACAACATTGAATTTCACACTTAAACCCTCATGCAGATTGTAGGATTATGTTACAGAATGTTTTGATCGAATGTGTTAAATATAAAAATAATTCAATGCAATTTCCATTTAGCACATTGTGCAAAACTCATTCTTCAATAGAATTAACAAGCTTACAGTCTTTCTCATAAGGTGCTATGTATTCGAAGTGCTCTGTAGCATTGAGGCTGAGATTAGGAAACAAATACTGTAGAGCTCCTCAGTAATGCAGCTCAGAAATAAATGAAATTGGATATACTGTAGATGAAACCCACTCATTAAACCTAAGAAGACAATGGCAATCTGTGGTGCACTGTGAGAGGTGCTCATCCTCGGTAGGGGGTGGGGCTGGAAGATGTCATAAACACATCATTACAGTCATAATAAAAATAAGCTTCAAGTTGAATCCATCACTTTTATAGTGAGTACCCTTTCCTAGAGAGAAGCAGAAAAATAGAGGCACAGCAAACTAAAGAGACAAAGTTCACAATGCTTCTGCAATCCATTTTCCTACTGAGACTAATCCTCAGTACAATCCAGAGTCCACAACAGTTCCAGACTTTAGAGTCCATCAGAATTACCTGGAGGGCTTATTAAAACACCCACTGCGAGGCCCCAGCCACAGCGTTTCCAATTTAATAGGTGTGAGATGAGGGCGGGAATTAGTATTTTTGGAACAGTTCCAGGTGATGCTGATATCCTCATCAAGGGACCACATTTTGAGAACCATAGGTCCATTATATCTTTGATCATTCAAGGGCTCCTTTATTAAAATGAAACATACCTATAAAGATAATATGCCTGCTCCCTAGGGACATAGTGTGTAGGGCAGTCCGCATAGATTATATGATCTAGGGCACTAGTCCTCAATTTTAGCTACATAGTAGAATCAAATGAATTAAAAAAACAAAAACAAAAACAAAACACCTGATGTCTAGGGCGCCTGGGTGGCTCAGTGGGTTAAAGCCTCTGCCTTCGGCTCAGGTCATGATCTCAGGGTCCTGGGATCGAGCCCCACATCAGGCTCTCTGCTCAGCAGAGAGCCTGCTTCCCCCTACCCTCTCTCTGCCTGCCTCTCTGCCTACTTGTGATCTCTCTCTTTCTGTCAAATAAATAAAAAACAAACAGAAACAAACAAACACCTGATGTCTACACCCATCTAAAACTAATTAAACCCCAATCTCCAGGGGAGGGGGCAAGGGGTTGAATCTTTCATGAAAGTGCTCCACGCAAGTCTAATTGTGGTCCAGCTGGAGAATCACCGCTTTAGGAAATTTTGTTCATCTCCTCATGGGAGAAAAGATGGCCAAACATATGTGCTCTTTAGGGTACTGGTATAGGAACAAAGGCATCTTCAAGGAAATCAAAATCCCCAGTAGGCACACTGATGCGCAACTATTTGTAGTAATATCAAGGGGTAATTTAGAAAGCGATTCTGACTGTTGATTTACAATGCCCTGCAAGGTTAGTTCACAGGCTTGAAATAACAGAACTCCAGCAGGTGAGTAGCACGCTAATTTAATCCAAGTTTCTGTTCCATCAAATGACATCAACCAAAGAATCCAGAGTTTAGAATGTTGGTGTAGGGGCTGATGCGCCATGTTTACCTGCCATAATTACTGTTACTCTTCTCAGTCTGCTAAATTATTTACTACTTCTATTTACATTTGAATGGACCTATAAATAAGGCCCCCAGGGACAAAATGCCACAAGCATTTAAGTCTACCTCAGAAAGCAAAACTACAGAAACACAAACAAATAAACAAAAAGGGCATTTTGAAATAAGATTGCCACTTTACTCTTCTAGCATAAATAGGATGAATAAGTAAGTGTAGTAAATCGACATGCTGTAGAATCCTTTTCCAGAAGGATTTACAGGGCTGGAGCAATCTTTAGGATTGAGTGTACATGGAAGGACCTTTAGAGCTCATTTTTACAAACCAAGTCATTAAAGCCCAAGCCGCAGACTTTAAATAAAACTCTAATGTATGAAACCGGAATTAATATTTGATTATAAATAAAAAGGAATTTAAACAAACCCCGGATGCGAGGACTGAGCCTTTCAGGTGATCTTTGGTAAAAGTCAAACATTTGAAAACTATCAGTTGGATCTGAACAGAGACACGTTAGCTACGTTGAATACATAACAGCCTCACAGTCATCCATTAGGAACTGCTGCCCCTAAGGAGAGTCCTAGAGAAGGATCCAGTCATTGTCAAGGTGCTCACTGTGCTACTGACCAGCACTGCCAGACTGGGAACCAGCTTAGACAAGCACAGTGATTTAAAAAAAAAAAAAGGTAAAAATCCAAAGTTTGAAGTGAGATGTTTGGGTGAATCTTTCTCCAGTCTTTAAGTCTTCCAGTCTTTCAAATATCCTGAAAAATAATAAAATAATAAAAAAGACAGAACGATGCGTAAAATCACTCAGGACAGTAGAAACTGGGCACTAAGGATATGAGGGCATCAGGGAAATAGCAGGAATACAGGAAATGCTAAAAATAATTTTGGCCATTAGTTATAGTCTGCAATATTTTACATATATTTTTATAATGTGTATATATTTTTCATATTTTCTAATTTATGTTATATGTATATTAAACTTCACAAAAACTGCAGAAATGAAGGCATAGAGCCCATTTAAAGGCAAGTAATCACAGCCATCCTTTTAAACACTAAAAGGGAAATGAATCTGGGAATAGAGTTTGATTCTTTTTGTCTGCAGTGTGTCCCTGTGGCCCATTCTCTCTATTTCATCTCCAGGGCCCTGCCGAGGAGACATAGATTTCACCTCTTCAGAGAGCTGTGCTTGCAGAGCCGGGAAGGTGACTTCGGGGTGCAAAAGGGGTAGAAGTGGGTCCCTGTGTGTGCGTTGGCCCTATCACATCGGTCTTCTCCAGCTGCTGTCCTCAGAGGCTGGGGCTAAGCAGCATAGCATTGAGAACTGACACCGCTAGGTGCAGGTATATGCAGGGACTGATGAAGGTTTGAGCCTGACCAAAGGGGAGGGAAGCTCAGGTGGGGAATCTGTTTGATCCTGCAAACAGAGCGGGCTTAAACTCACCTTCTGCCCCAAAGTCTCTTAGGCCTTCATGTTGTTCAAGGAGACATCTGCACTTGCACATTCTTTTTCTCTTTGCACTGTAAGCTCTTGTGTCTCTTGGCTTTCCGTGCAATCAGGTTTTACAGGGAGCGTTTGCGGGCCCTGTAGACTCTCTCTCCTAGGCTCTGACTCTCTCCCTTGGGACACTCCTGGGCGGAATTTTTCGGCTGCACCCAACTTCTGCCCATCTTCACAGCTCCCCAGGCCGGCCTCCTCTCCCGCCGACTCTGCCTGCTGCGTGGTTTCAGCTCCCCCGCCTTCCGGATCCTGCCCTAGCTGTGGGGCCTTCCCTCCCCGGTCTAAAGGTTCTTGTGGAGCCCCCGCCTCAGCCTCTGGTGCCCAAGTCCCTGGGACCTCCTCCCTGCTCGGAACTCTTTCCTCTGCCACCACCTTCTCAGCAGCTGCCGGTTTAACTAGTAACCCCTCTACTTTGTGCCAAGTTTCCTTGCCAGCAACATCTGAGGGGGAGGAGGCTTTATTTGCCTCTGTTTTCCCCTCAGCTGTCTTCAAATCTGCCAACACCTCCCTCTGCTCTGCGGCCGTTCCTGCCGCTTCTCTTCCTTGGTGGAGAACTTCCTCAGCCACCACCACTCCTTCTTGCAAGCTCCCATCCCCCTCTGAGTCCCCGTCCACTCCTGCCACCAGAGCGCACTCTTTATCTGCCTCCTCATCCATAGCTTCTTCACTCAGCTTTTCTGCCATCATGGAATCTTCCTCAGAAATATCTTCTTGGGTCATCGCTGTGACCCCTGCTCCTTGCTGCCTTTGCAAAGGCCCTTCTTCATCCCCCCCTTCCAGTCCCGGGAGGCCATCTTGATCTTTGGCGGCATGCTCCTGGGCCTCACCCGTGGCTGTGATCATTGCCTCCAGTGCCTGCCCCTTTTCTGCTAGTCCAGTTTCAGGAGCTTCTAACACACCCTCCCCCTCAGGGCCCGGCCCCTGGTCCTGCCCCGAGGGAGTCCTGTTCTCCCTGGGGAGCAGCTCTGCTCTGCCTTTGTGCTCTGGGTCCCGGGCTTCTCTCAGTCCTTCCCCTCCTTCCTCTTTCCTCAGAGCAGTTGTGTTTTCCAGGGACTCTTCATATCCAGGTGCCCCCTCAAACATGGCCCCCGCTCTCTCCCTTAGTGAATCTCCTCCTTGCAGCCCTGTGTCTCCAGTCAACTCCAACCCCGCGATGGGTGCTTCACTCTCCACATCACACTCCATTTCATTTTGGGAGACTTGTGTCTCTTCCTCAGGTCTCACTTCCTTCATGGTTTCCTGCTGTTCCCCTTTAAACTTTGGCTCACTCTGCCCTGCATTTGCCCTTGTCACCTCCTCCCTCTCAGATTCAGTTTCCTCCAGAGATGATTCTGGCCTCTCAGCTTTCGTCCTTTCTCTTGCTACACCTAATTCCTCGGGTAGCATTTCTTTCTTGTCATCTTCTTTATTAGATTCTGCCTCAGTCCCAACCTCCTCCCTTTCAGCATCTTCCAAGCTGTCCTCTGAAAGCCCCATCCAGGCCACCTCACCCTTCTCTGAAGTTGAGGAGCTCAAGGGTGTCCCTGGTCCCATGGCTGCCTTGCCCTCTTCGGCCGGTTCTTCTCCTCCAAGCACTGCCTCTGCTGAACCACCTTCTCTCTCAGAGGCAGCATATCCCGTGGCTCCCAGGTCCTCTAGGTCTGTAGATGCTTGCTCTTCCCTGCTTGCCACCTCAGGCTTTTCAGTCCCTGCTGCACTCACGGCCTCCCCTCTCTCGGCCTCTCTCTTCTCCTCTGCCTCTGTCAGGGCTGCTGCCTCCTGAATACACTCCGAGTCCAGAGCTGCTGCCTCACTTGCAAGCACTGACTTCTGGGAGCCCTGCTCCCCCTCAGCAGCCGCCTTCTCGGTCTCCGGCACTGTTGGCAACAAGACCGGCTCTTCAGGAGCCCCATCTTCATTCACACCTCCAGAGGCTCTGGCGGCTTCTTTCCCCCTGGGGCTTAACTCCTCTTTATCCAGCCTTTGATCCCCTTCAGCTTCTGCCTCAGCCCCACTAGCTCTGCCCTGAGGGATCTCCCTTTCCTCCATAAATTGTTCTACTAATGCTGGCTGCTCTGTGGTTGGCATCTCCTCCCCCACGGGAATCTCGCCAACCCCTGCTTTTCCCCACAGTGCTGCCTCCCCTTTCTCTTCTGTTGTGTCAGCATCCCCGTGCTGGGAAAGTTCATCTTCCTCCACTGCCTCTTTCTTCTCCAGTGCGTACACATCTGATACGCCTTGCTTGGATTCCGTGTCTGAGCTGAGTGTTGCCCTTTCCTCCAACATGAAATTCCTGTGTGGTGCTATGAAATAAGGTTAGAAAACATGGTTACTTTAACCAAAGTGCCCAGGGAGGAGATATTCTATATAACCATATATGAGATATAGATAATATCAAGAAGCTATTGATATTATATATAAAATATTTCCTCGATCCTATGATGCCATAGGATCAACTGTAACATGCACCATGATTTAATAATGGCTCTTTGTGATGAAAAGAAGTGCTATCAGTTTAATGGACACATTAATATTTAAGGAAAATTGAACATCAGAAATGTTGAAAACAAATAAGATCTCCCTATCTTAGAGTTATCTCCCCCTTTCTCTCAATCTCTCATATAACACACACACTGCCTACTTTCACTTGAAATATTAGGACTGGCAGAAAAATTATGTAATAAAAAACCAGTATTTCATCTTCTTAGAAATCACTGTGCCCTAGAGCATCATAATATGTGTGTCCTCGGCCTGTGTTTCTCATACTCGCGTGGGCATTTGGCAACATGATCACAATACAGTGTGAGCTGATTATTATCCCATATATTACTCCCACATTTTAAAGCTACTATATCTAGATTTAGTCATCGAATAACTTTCTATCTCAAGGTAAGGCTTTTTACTAAAGACACCAATTTGTATTATAGGTCAGGATACCTCCCTGCCTGTGTTCAGAAACTGTTTTGCCTTTGGCAAAACAGGATCACAGAACAAGACAGGACTTTGTAGTCTGGGACAAATTTCAACATAAATAACCTTCTTGAAGTATTTCATAAGTGTTCATCCATAATTCCCTGGCAAATCTGGCTGTACTAGCCATCATACTTCAATAAATCTAAGTTCAATATGTTTCTTAAAGGCTTCAAATGCGTTTCTTGTTATTTAAAAAATACATGCATTTCTGTTGAAATGGCCCATGCAAAATTAATAAAAGGATATCATGCCAAATACCCAAAGCATTTGCATTTTCCAACCGCAGAATAATACTTAAGGAGATAGGAACTTCTAAAACAGTCATCTTAATAATTTTGCTATCACTTTAATCTTTCTGACTTATAGAAGACACTAGACTAGATGCTAGAAGTTATCACATCAGTGTGCCAACCTCTAAACTATGTAAACTTATAAAGCAGACAGATGTGTCTTCCTCACATTTTTTATTGCTTGTCTTTTTGGCCAGCCATCTAACCCCCACACTGCACCTGATTACCAAGGATTTACCAGAAACCTAAAGCCCTGATCTTATTTACCACTTCTTCCCTGTTCTGATACCCCATCCAAGACTGTCTGATCACTCCATTTCCCCTCCTAAGACAAAACACAGCTGCCCTTTGTTGCATTCTCTTGGCCTTTTGCCAGCTATCACAATAAACCATTTTGAAGTAAGGCAGTAATAGCTGATACTACATTTCCCTCAAAAAGTATATTTGGAAGGTAACTTTTGGGGATTTCTTTAAAAAAAGTAACAGAAATTTCAGGTCTATCAATAGGATAGTGTTGACTTTTACAGGTGGTCCTCAGCATATCAGAGCAGTTATTTACTAAATTGTAGCTACGAGCTGCTAGAGGGAAATATGGGGCCAAATGTTCATTCAAACAACATGTAGCCAATTCACCTGAAAGAATTTTATTTCACTATTCATATTTCGCTTCATCTATCCATTGTATCTCATTATGGATTATTATTGGATTTAAAACAAAATTAAATTAAAACAATGTGTGTCAAGTCTCTTTAATAGTATATCTGTTGCTATTCAAATTCCTGCATGAAAGTATGTTAAAAAGTCAGTTATGAAAAATAACTAAGCTGGTCTTTAAATTTATGGATTAGTTAAAGAACATTAAGGAAAACAGGGGAATAAAACTGCCTAGCCACCATATAATAATATACTATGCCTAATTCTAGGAGAGAAGGGGCCAGTGGTGTCCAGCTGAGCTATTATGTGAACACGTACATCATAGGGAAGTCAGACATGCCATTCCTGAAGTAAGGGAGAAAGAGTAACTGAAATCCTTCTAAGAAGTATGAGTATGAAACATGACGTGTTTTTTGATAGTAACTTCATGGGCTTTTGGGGGAAAAAAAGAATCTAAGACAGCAAGCGATATTCACGAACAGTGGTAATTTGATTTCGTGAAATGAGTATGTACTTAGGGGTCAGACAGAGCTGGATGAGGATGCCAGCTCTGCCACTTACTATCCATATGAACTTGGGAAACAAGTTTAACAAATGCTTCTCTAAACCTTCATTCTATCCATAAAATGGGAGCAGAAATGCTTGACTCACAGAATCCCTGTGATAATAAACTATAAAATGCTTTGCAGAGTTTCTGGCACACAGAAGGCCCTATCAAGTCTTCCTTCTATACTTCTCTTCCACTGCTTATGATAAATTATATTTTCTTGTTTGAATCAGATTTGATCAATAACAACTACAATGCCTGCATTGCAGAATGTTTGGGAGGTATACCAGAACTCCTCTGGTGGAATGCTCCTCCTACAAGATTTAGATTCCCTAAGCAGTTAGGGTCCTCCTCCTGTAACACGTCTACTTCATGTTCAAGTGCCGCCTGGCCCTCTCCACATTCCCCAGGGGTAACTGGAGCTCAGGGAACCAGTGTGAGTGCAAATATTCTGGCTACTATTTGTCGTGAATAATAAAGTCCTTTTTCTCTGACCCAGGAGTCTTGTGTCTTCTGCTCGCACCATAAACTGTGGCTGGCAAACTTGTTTGCTTGAAAATAGAGTAAAATCTCAAATACCTCATAGTGCTTAATGACTGTCATTAAAAATTAGAGGTGGGGGTACTTTGACCATATGATGAATGAAATGAATAACCCTACACACGCACACCCATATACACATACATATATTCAAATCAGCACAGTTTTAAAAAGTCCTCTACTAAATACGGGGAAACCTGATTTCAAGGACACAGGGTGTTTGACCCGATGGATATGAGTCATGGTCTGTTTTATCACTCTAATTGGCAATCTTGCAGCTGGAATACTCATCACCAAGAGCCAGGTCATACGCTGATGGCAATGAATTTTTCCCTAATTTAAAAAAATAAGGAGTGCAAATAAACCACTGCGAAATGTGCCTTGGCCCTCCCTGTGCCCAGTGGGCCAGTTAGGGAAATCCTACCTAGTCACCTAACTTGGAAGGCGGACTACAAAATAAGATGATCTGAAAATCCCTACCAATATTTCTTTTATTCTTGAAAGTCCTTTTTTCCCTCCAAACTAGGCACTGATATATTCAAAAAAGAACAAGAACAAGAACATTCATATCTGATGTCAGCTTTAAAGCTCCCCTTAAGGCCTCTCAGCCACCTCCTGCCATCAAATTCATTAGCTGAAAGAAAATAAAGGTGGAAAAAGGAGGAAACAAGGGTGGGGGGGTGAAAAATGAAAACGCTGTCGTTCGTTCGCAGAGGCTTTCTAAAGGTCTTTCCTAGGTAATGATGTGCCCTCACCTGCACCTGTGTCAATCTCCAGCTTCCTCGAGTGTTTCTCCTCATCTGTGCTGCTAACACCAGACTCGGTGTCATAGTTCCCATGGCCGCCAGTTTCCACAGCCTCAGCGACAGTCTGTCCAACTGATTGGAGATCACAGGAAATATCAAAAGGCATAAAAACAGGTCATGGGAACATTGCTGAGCTCTTTCACATTCTTTCAGCAAGTGGGGTTAATTTTAAAGTATTCACATTAAAATGTGACCTTGTCTTTTAAAATCTATGAAGATTAAAAAAAATAAATAAATAAAATAAAATAAAATAAAATCTATGAAGATTAAATCGCTTCCAAGCCATGATTTCAAAAAGGAAAACACAATGGCAGATCATGAAGTAAAGAAATCCATGCAAAGAAATACTGAAAAAAGACAGCAGCCAGAAGCAGTGACACATTAGCCAAATGCACATGCAATGATGATGGAAACCAAGGTTTAGTTGCCTTTTCCTTTCTAGAAACACATGTTATGGCTTTTATAATGCCAGTCATCATGGCTCTTTGAAATTGCTAAGACTACCAGAGCTGACTATACTATGAGCATTTCATCCATTAGTAGATTTTAGTGATTTGACCCCAATACTCATTCCATGTGGACACAGCATAAAAAGCTAGTGCATGATTCCTATATATTCGACAGTAAAAGCTGTTGTAGAAATTCCTATTCTCTGTAGCTGATAACCAGCCATGGAACTTCAGAAACACAAAGACCTAAGTTCAAGTCCCATACTCCATACTAAGTATGTCATCTTCAGTAAGTTCTTTGACCTAAGCCTAAGCCTCAGTTTACCCATCTGTCAAAAAAAGATACCTACTCGGTGGTTATTGGAAGGATAAAATAAAGTAATATATGTAGTACATGCTTATCTTTTACTTATTAGCGGGTGCCTAAGCACTTAATAAATAATAGCTATGATAATGATGAGCATGTCGATTATAAGTATTATCAACCAATCTGGTATGATTCTAGGCAATACTGTAATATTAATTAAATTTGTCTTTAATTGGGGTGCCTGGGCGGCTCAGTGAGTTAAAGCCTCTGCCTTCGACTCAGGTCATGATCTCAGGGTCCTGGGATCAAGCCCTGCATTGGGCCCTCTGCTCAGCAGGGAGCCTGCTTCCCCCTCTCTCTCTGCCTGCCTTTCCACCTACTTGTGATCTCTCTCCTCTCTGCCAAATACATAAATAAAATATTAAAAAAAAAATTTGTCTTTAATTTCTGACATGTCCCTGTCTACATCTCTTACCCATCATATGATGATCCATGTGCCTAAATCCCGGACACCTACCATTATGCCACCTTCTGGTGAATTAAAGCTCACTCGAATAATACTAGACCTAGATCTGCCCTCCCAGATAAGAACATATCTCCAAAATACGCTTTCCTTCCTCCCTCCCTTTCTCCCTCTCTCCCTGCTTTCTTTCCTTCCTTCCTTCCCTTCTTTCTTTTTTTCTCTCTTTCCTCTCACATATTCTGGTTCAATTGATCCAAAAACTGTACTTTGAGAAAAACAGAACTAGAATGTGGTCTCTTGCTCACTTTAAGGTGAATTGCTAAGGGGTAATTAGTTACTTACTGATTCATCTGTGTTTAGAAGCAAATAGTAAAATGTCTGCCTCATGTGGCTTTTGGGGAAAAAATGGAATGACTTAACTTTATTTATCTTAAGAGAACAAATATGGAAATGAAAAGAGGTACATCAAATAGTTCAAATTCTATTTAAAAAAATTTTTAACATCAATTTTCCTCATTTGTCCGATAACCAAATAAAAAAGATTTTTACAATAATATAGTTTAGAGATGACATCAACTCATGACAATTTGATTATAGTTGGGTTTGTTATCAAATAAACTTTTATTTTAGGAGCTTATAAACATTGTACATATAAATTAAATATCATCTTGCCCACTGTAATAATGTTAACAGTATGTAACTAACGAGTTTAAATAAGCAATGTTTTAGGAACTTGTGTATAAATCTGCTTGGCTAATTGAGCAATAGAAATCCCAAAGATGGTAAGACAGGGAGATGGGAACAAGTCTGGGATTTCACAACAATGACTTAAAGTTTTGTTTCATCAGAGCCTATGACACATCTGGATTTTTTTCCCAGGTAGCCATAGACTATAAATAAGTATGGCTTATCATACAAATATCAAATCATTATGTTATACCCCTAAAATAATATATATGAATTATACCTCAATAATTTTTTAAAGAAAAATGGTATACAATAATAATAATAATAATAAATAATTAAAATAAATAATTAGCAGCTATTGAACCAAAGACTATTCTAAGAAGCCAAATGGTACTAGCATAATTTGGAAATTACGACTCACTCAGAATGGACAGTGAAGCATGTAGTCCCTCTGTCTCAGGACTGTCCTCACCACTGGCCACGTCTGCTGGCTTGCCCCTGGAGGGTTAGGCTTTGGAAGTAGATGAGAAGGCTTTTGGAAGTAGATATACAGTTAGGTGTTGCCTGCTTCAGATTCAGCAAGAATGGGACCCTGGCTTGAGCATCAAGGACTTATGAGGTGTGAGGCCAGAAAAGGCCTCACTTGGTCATTTTTTTTCCTCGGATGTTCTGAAACTGAAACGTAGAAGCAAGAACTTGGCCAGGGTCTAACCCTGAGGGTTTCCACCTAGAGGAAATGAGGACTGTGCCCGCTGAGCCCGGCGCCAGCACTATAATAGATCACTTTGTGTTCTTAACTACTTAGCCCTTGACCCCCTGAGGCTCCTCTCCTTCCCTCTCGATAAAGATGACCATTAAAAGCAAAGGTAACTGTCTGTTCTCACAGCCTTCAAAGCAAAGTGGAAGAGGCTTGCACCGAGAATTCTTAGAAAAGCATCTTTTCCACTCAAATGATATAGAATATTTTAAGATGTGTTTTAAATACCAAAATATTATTATCTGATATTAGCTTTTTATTATGAAAACAAACATATTTTGAAATAATATATACAGTACTTTCCCTAAATAAGGAAATAGTACATATTCTTACTTAAAGCTTTACAAGATTATAAAGTACAAAAAAGAAAACAAAAATTATCCTAGTTTCACCACTCAGAACTACTAGTTAACATTTGGGTGACTCTCTATGTATCTTTTTTACTCTCCTCTTAGTATAGATAGCATTTCGTACCCCATTTTATTCATTTAGCAATATATTGTGACTATTTCCACATATCATTAAATAAAAAAAGATTCCTCAGTAACTACATAAAATGTTCTAACAGGTTTTGACTAAAATGTGGTTAACGAGTTGCCTGATGTTGACTATTGAGTTATTTCCATTTGTGCGTGGGTGTATGTGTGATTATAAAGCTATTTTAAATACCACTTACAATCATTTTTGTATTTTTTTCTGACTATTCCCTTAGGGAAAATTCCTGGAATTGGAATTGCTGGCTCAAAGAGCATATTTTTAGAAGCTTTTGATATATATTTTTTATATGTTCTTCAAAAAAAGGAGGTATCAACAAACAATTTCACCTGTAATGATGGAAGGCCGTATGTCCCTGTGCGTCGCCAACAATGTCACAATTTCCACCAATTCTTTCTCTAATTTTGTAATTGAAAACTGGTGGCAAGGATATCATTTTCAACATTAGTAGTCAAGCCTTCTAAATTCATCCCCTCTTCTCCGCTTGTTTTGAAACAAAATAAACTGATCCCATCTCAAAACTTACCAATAACGCTGAGCAATTCACTGTCAGAAGAAAGTTTTGCCAAGAGCTTTTCATTTGAATTTTAAGAATGTAAGAAGCTATAAGGGCAGAGTAAAAATCTATCCAAGTTTATCCCAAGTTCCCGGTGACCTTGAATACCCTGCGTGTGATTCGATCATTCTTTGTGTAGCCAATCAATTACCTTCCCAGCAAGTCACCATGACAAACTTCATGACTAACACCATCTACCTACGCAGTGAAGAAGCTCCTGCCCTTACCCCCGGCATTGAAACACGGCCCACACAAACCCAGGATTAATTACAAACTCAAGCCCACAGCTGTTCAGAGATAACAGCTGCAGAGAGCTAACGTCTATCCTCCCCGAAGTACAGAAGAGTAGAGAATCATCTTTCTACAACTTTCAGATCACGTCATTTGCACGCTCAAACCTTTCCAGGGACTTTCTATCTCAGAATCCAGTCCTCCCTATGGCATACAAGTTTCTCCCTCTGCCTCATTTTCTGCCACTTCTGGATCATCTGTTTGTTTGCGTCTGTCACACCAGCCTCCCTTCCGGAAGCTTTGCTCAGCAATGATGCTCCTGGTTTAGGGTTTAGAGTCCTCGCGTTTGCTCTTCCCTCTGCTCCCTGTGTGCTTTCTCCAGCTTGCAGGGTGGCTCTGCCCTGCACTTCATGCTGGTCTCTGCTCAAATGTCCCCTCATCAGAAAGGCCATCTCTAAAATACCATCCCTTCCTCAAACCATTACTCTGTCCTCTTCCCCTGATTGGTTTTTCTTCTACACTTAGTCCAGAATACCCTAATACTTGTTCATCTTTCACTTGTCAGGCATCTCTCTCACTAGAACATAAACTCCAGTATGAACAGAGACTTGATCACGTTCACACTAAGAACAGTGCGGCTTAAAGCAGATAACCAAAAAAACTGTTTATCGGCAGAGGAAATCTATTGGAACAAATAAGTACGTGCTTTCACAGTTCATCCAGAAACTGCATTTAGACCTCAACTCACAACACATGATGATGGCCTTATTCTCTCCTCAGGACTATCTAACTTGCCTGCATGACGATCAGACCACATATGAGTTTAGCCATTACATTACTTAGGTTTAGAATCGCCGCCCAAGCACTCTGACGTCTTCTCATTCACATATAAAAGCATAAAATGCCTGCTGCCGTATACATTTTACAGTATACTTTATATCATAACATTCTATTCTTAACATTTTATTTATATTTGTAATGTATAAATTATATTACTTCCCAAATTAATCTACCTAAATTGTTCCACTATTAGAACACAAAGTGAAGATCGTGTCACAGTGCATTAAGACAGCTTAAACTGAAGATAACACAGAAAAATAAACACATTAAAATAACACTATGTCCTATCATACTGAATTACCTCCCAAGGACATTGTCCCCTTGTAGCTGGCAATTACAATCTTTTACTTTATCCACTTCACTGGGTATAACACATCTTTTATATCAGTTCACCTGCTTTGTTGGTGGACTGGACAAAGCCCAAGTAAGTGAGACATATAAAATAGAAGGAAAAATATCACTTTATGTTATCAATTTGAAAGGTACAAAGGTATCGAATATAGACTTTACTACTTTATCCACAGCTATGATCTTAAGTGAAAACAATTCAGATAAAGTTGTATTCGTTTGGACACTATAAAACATCATCAACTGATTGTAATTTTATAGCCCATGGACCTGTTCCTAACATAATCACAGTTCATAATTCAGCAACAAACAAATATGGGAGGTAATTTTCTATACATTATCTTGGCCCCCATTTTGACCTAAGGTTCTAATCAGAGATCTAAATAAAACAATACACATTTTACTCTTTACCATGCCTTCTGATCGAATGCAGCGTGGTCACCTACATGACCTTCTCTACAAGCATTAACTTTGGTTCCATCCCTCTTGCCCTGAGCCATCTAACGCAAAACTCCATTAAGAAAGAGGAACTAGCCATGACCTCTTTGCTTGGCATCAGGCAAGTCAAGACCTAGTTTATTTTATCTGAAATCTTCTTAGAAATGTTTATTCATATAAGGGACTTTGAAACTATTTATGACCTCTCTTCATCTGTTATTTTAAATATTTACACATTTATTGTATCATTTCCTTGAATATACTTAAAAACATCAGTACGCAAGAGTTATAATCTATACATCCTTGGGTTTTGATAGCATTAATCCTTCTACATCATTCTGAATATTTTACATTTTTTAAAATCTATTAATGTTTTATTTTCCACTGTACTTTATTCCTTCTGCCTCTGGGCCTCCATAACCCAGAAATTTTGTTCTTTTGTGGAAGATGGGTCATTGAACAAATCTATCAGTTCTTACACAGAAGGCAACATATTTTTAAGAAAATTTGCAAAGTTATAAAATACTAAAGCAATACAGTAGAATACTATGTACAGTGAATAAGAATAAAGTACAGTTATGTGTGCTAATATGAAAAGGTATTGAAGACATAGTATTAAGTGAAAAAAAGGCAAGTGGGAAAATGATATGTATCATGTTTCCATCTGTCTATAAAAATAATATATGTATATACATAATATATGAATACACTTATATATGTGTATAGAGAAAAATTTTTCTGGAATCAGGCCTAAAAAATATTCTCTGCAGATATGACTCTGTTGCATGGGAAAGAGTAGAGGTGGGTCAAGGAAGACTAGCTTTCTTTTCATTCTCTCTGTTCTGTATTGTTTAAACTTTTCAACCAATCCTTTGTAAGAAAAAAATTTCATCAAAAGCCTTAATGTGTGATCCAGAAATTACACTTTTAGGAACCTAACCTAAGAAAATAATTACGGATTTTAAATTATCTTAGGTAATAAGATATTAGAGTACTATTAATAATAGTGAAAATAGGGAAAAAGATAAATATCAAAATAGGGGAATGGTTACATTATAAGAAAACCACAGAATGGGATAACACACAGACACTGAAGATTACATAATAACATAAAAATGCTTATGCTATAACAATAAGAATAAAAAGCAGGACACAACATTTTATAAAAACTATGACAACATAACTTTGTAAACCCTAAGTTTAGAAATAAAAAAACCTGACCACATGTTGAAGGTGATTTTTGTGTGTGTGCTAAACCTGTGGGTAATTTTTTTAAAATCTACTCTTCTCTATATTCTGACCATTATTTCATGTAAGCTGTTAATGAAAAATAAACACTGACAAAGAGACCTGCTACATTTGTTGAAGCTTAAGAAAGATAAAAAGTCACAAACCTTGCCATCTAGTGTTGAACCTGCCTTAATAAAAAGATAAAATGCTTTAGAATTATAGATGTTATCAAGTCAAGAACACAGACTTCCCATAATATGTAAGACAAATGATAAACCTACACACTTTTCATTTCACACATCCAGAAAAAAACCCACCTCACTTTCTTCCCAGTGGCATGATCCCAGTCCAATGTTTCTGCTATTCCATCCATCACCTAAATACAGCCTACACTACATGCATCTTGCTTTACGAAAAGCTGTCTAGGTGCACAAGGCCAGGTAAACAATCTAGTTTTCTGAAGTGGAAGTAAAAGAAATAACAATGTCACTGTTACCACTGAACTTCAACATCTCTACCTTCTTTGGGCAGCAGCTTGCCAAGTTGTACAAATTTCCTCGATTGTACATTATATGTTCTAGAATCTCTGAATGCACCTAGATCAAATGCAATCCATGCATCTAGAACAGTGCAATCCATGATCAAAGACTTGATTTTGTAAAAGGGTTTCAAATATATTTTAATGAGAATCTTAACTCATATGTGGAAAAACCCCTTCGAAAATCTCAGAGGTCTTTAATCCCAGGGCAGAAGTTGGCAAACTTTTTCTATTAAGGGCCAGAGAGTGAATTCTTAGGGCTTTGTGAGCTATCAGGAGGTCTCTGCTGCAACTACTTAATTCTGCTCTTGCGATGCAAGAGCAGCCATTATTAATATGTAAGCCCATGAGCATAGCTCTGTTCCAGTAAAACTTCATTTTCTGACACTGAAATTTGAATTTAATTTTTTCATGTCACCACATATTATTCTTTAGATTTTTTCAAACCACTGAAAAACTTTAAAAACAAACAAAACATTTTTAAAACATTCTTAGCAATGCAAAAGGAGAAAAAAAGGCGGTAGGCCAAATGGGGCCTGTGGGTCGAAGTTTGTCAAACTGTATATTCTAGAGTTTTTGAATTTGCTACACCCCACTATCTGGAATGCTTTTATCTTCCTCCATTCAATCTTAAAAATCATATCTAACCTTCAAAACCTTCCTCAAAAAAATCCTTCACAAAAACATTCAAGGTGTACTTAACCAAATGGGACTTTCCCCTTCTTTTAAACGCCGTAGCATTTGTACCTTCTCTGGTTTTATGAATGATTACTGACCTTTGTCCAATTATTGGTGTGACACGCCTTCCTTTTAACATGTGATGGGAGGCACCCTCTCTTACACATTTCTTATTGACCATGGTGCCCTGTACATAATAGAAGGTGAATAATACTGATTGAATTGAAAGATAACTATCCAACATCCTCGATTCCTAGATGTAGGCCCCAGTGGTTTAATAACAGCTTTTAAGGTCCTAAAAAAATGTTAGAGACATTAAAAGTATCCATAAGCTTTAAAACAGATGATTTTAGTAATATTAAAATGTGAAAACAGATTTTATCTTGGAATCGAGAAGAACGCCCACCATGTTGGCAGGGGAGACAGATGAGAGAGAACAGGGGAAGGAGAGGAGTGACAGGGCTCAGGATGCTATGTGAGAGCCAAACATCTGGCAGGCATGATCCAGCTGTCCACAGGACACAACTTGGTCCTTTAACTGTCCCCATAAAATTGAGAAAGGCATCAGACCTTCCACGTGTCGAAGGTCCTGGGATCTGATTATTGTGGGACACTCTTCACTCTTCCCATGTCAAATGGAACTGTCCTGCATACTCACCCAGGGACTGCTGGGTCAGGAAGTCACTCAGTTTCAGAGAAGAACTCAAAGCAAAGTTTGGAGTTTTCTATGAAACTGTCATATTTTTATATAAGTTTAAATTCCTATGCACAGATACAATAGAAAAATCTTTTAAAACCAGAGCCACTCTGCTTGAATTCAAATCCTAGGAATGCTTCTTAGGAGCTATATATTCTTGACAACTTACTTAACCTCTCTGAGCCACAATTTTGTCACCTGTGGAAAAAACACATGATGATAAGAGAACCTAACTCAGGGGATACTGGGCTGTTGTAAGGAGAAGATGAGTTAATATATGTAAGTGTTTAGAACTGGCACATAGTAAGCACCTACCAATGTTAGCTATGTATGCATGTGTGTGTTTTGTGTGTGTGTGTGTGTGTGTGTGTGTATAGAAGTACATATATATATATATATTTAAGAAGGAATAGTTAATGGTGTTAAGTAACTTCTAAAAAGCCACACATACCCTTGCCTTCAGACACATATTGTGTTTTATTTGATTCTCGAGGTAGAATTACCACAAGAAGGAATTTACAGAAAATAGGAAACAAGCTATATAAGATTTATCAAGTAACTTTTAAAATGCAATAGAAGGAAAACAGCAAGCTGAAAGTACATGTATGATTACGTGATGAAGAGAGAAATAAAAAAATTGAATGCCTCTGGCATTATCACAATCATTATTTCCCAAGCTTTTGCAGAAATGCAAGGACCAAAATCAGCTTCCATGCATGGGAACAATGGCAGGTCAACTCAACAGCCATACTTACCATCTTTTTCCACCCTACTGGGACCTGCCTTTTTGTCCTTCACCTTAGCAGTGCTTCTTTCCCAAAGCTTACTCTTATCCTTTTCTTTTTCTTCCATGGAAACATGTTCCCTGGACTTCTCAGATAAGTCCTCTGCAATCACTTGCGTTCCTTTCTCCATTTCTACTTCAAGAACATTCTCCAAGTGTTCCTCTATGGGCAGAGGCTTGGTCTCTACATCTGCTGTTATGATTTCTTGGTCTTCAATTTCAACTTCTAAATAATCCTCAATTGGAAGGTGGGATTTTCCTGGCTCATCACTTTCACTCAGCTCCTGAGAAGATGAACTTCTGGCGCTTCTGTTTGGACTGTTTTCTGTGTGGGCCCCTCTATCTCCCCGTGCAGACTCATCATCACTGCAACTAGAACATGGGTGACTTCTGGATGAGGATGATGAAGCAGTCTTTATATCTAAACAATTAAAATGATGACATCATTGTTTTTCCATAAAGCAACTGGTTTAATTGTGGGAATTACGTTAGTAATAATTATACTAAAAATTTTTAATATAGGTTAGTAGATTTAGTACCCTTTCCACATATATTGCACATAGCTGTCAAGATAAAGAAAAATCTATGTAATCTGTGAGTCTTTAGAAGTTTTTCTTTTTTAAAAAATATTTTTTATTTATTTGAGAGAGAGAGAGTGAGTGAGCATGAGCTGGAGGGAGGAATAGAGGGAGAGGGAGAAGCAGACTCCCCACTGAGCCGGGAGCTCAACGTGGGGCTTGATCCCAGGACCCCAAGATCATGACCTGAGCCAAAGACAGACGCTTAATCTACTGAGCCATCCAGGCACCCCTCTAGACGTTTTCAATAGGAAATCACATTTAACTGAAAACCAACTGTATTCATTATTTATTTATTTATTTATTTTTGAAAGCCATTTTATTGGAAAGCCTTTGTATTGATTTCATTGTAGAAGAAACGGAATACTATTACTTGTTCAGTAAGAGTGCTTATTCATTATCATCTTGAGTAGCCACAGTATTCTCTGTGCATAAAATTTAAATTTTTATCTACTATAATACCAACCATATCTAGCCAGCAAGGTGTGCTAGAAAGATCAATGCATTTGCATAATACCAAGACACTTTAAAGATACTCTGAGGGGATGCTTGTGTGTGTGTGTATGTGTGTG
The DNA here is from genome assembly GCA_028534135.1 of Potos flavus. NCBI lineage: Eukaryota > Metazoa > Chordata > Mammalia > Carnivora > Procyonidae > Potos > Potos flavus. The sequence continues at coordinate 111,286,488 of CM052900.1, read as the reverse complement.
TGTAGGAGGACATGTTGTCTTATTTCGGGTTCTCCCAAAGCAGACAATGAGGTCAGGGGTCATGCGCAAGTGATGTATTAAGGATATGCACCAGGAGAAACTCTTACAGATGTAGGGGAAGCAGGGCAGGGAAGGGAAGAAGTCAATCAAGGGAGCTATTTCAAGCAACATCTCAACCTCAGCCTGATCCCACAGGGACCTCTGCGGTCTAAATTATATTAGAATTGTTCCTCCCTTGAGGAAGGAGTAGGGCTTTCATACTCTGCTCCAGTCAGACGTGGCTACGGCCCCCCCAACTCCCAGGGAAGGTAAACTCCTTGGCCCTTCCAGGTTTTTTGTGCGGGCAAGTGAAGCAGCTCCACAGCCCAGGGCTGTGGTCTGAAGAAGGCGGAGGGTTGCCAGACCTGGGAGATAAGACATGGAATCCATAAGAGGGCTTCTAGGAGATGGAGGCCGAGTGCTGGTGGGGTGCTACAGATACGCAGACTAGATTTACCAAAGCCAGAAATGGTTTCATACTTACTACCTACAGGCACTTTCAAAAATCTCCAAGAAAGCCACATACACACTGAATCTCTGGAAGGAAGACGCACAGCCTGAAAGTCACGGCGTATGCTGGGGGCCAGAGAAATACAAACTTGCTTCTGAGTTTTTCACCAACAGATCTGTGTTTACAGTAGTTTTTTTATAGAATATATTTTCAAATGAAATAGCCTACACTTAAATGCTGCCTAGCTTTCTCGTTTTCTCTTCTCTGTGTGCTCCTTACTCTTTTCTGTTTCTTTTATTTCTGTTTGGCAACTACACAGATGGCTGTAGCAGCTGATACAGACTTTAAGGGAAGAAATACCTGTCTTTCCTCTTATCCTTTTCCTTCACACCCTCCAGCCCAAATGACTCTCCATGACAGGGCTTAGAATTTTAAATATAGTCACAGACACTTATCAGAGTTTCCACAAAGATTTGAGAGATGCTACACAGCAGTAAAAAAACAAACAAACAAACTCTAAAAAGCCTTTAAGCAACAGAACCCCTTAAGTACAATTCCATTTGTTCTTATCTCCCAACTGCTTTGACAGGCACCAGATGACCACTGTTTCTCAAAGGAATGCATACTTTAACCACTCATTCTTTATCTCCATTTTAGAAAATCTGTCTCTCAGTAGGAACACAGCAGATCAAGGACTGCTGTTCTCTATCTTATTTGTAACATTTCAGAAACTTAAGGGACTATGATCTCACCCTCTCTTAACCATCTCACTTTTTTTTTTCCAAGAAAAACAACTCCTATTTGCTAGTTGTTCAATCAATGGCTCTCATTAATTGCACAATTAGCTAGAAGGCAATATTATACTTGTCCTGTACTCCCGAAAATATTAGTATCTACCATCTTTAATATTGATAAGACGACTCTCACTTTTGTCTCTGAGAGTTGCTCACATAATAAGAAAGATGAGTGTCCCCCTACCTTTCTTTCATAGCTCCTATTAATTGTGTTATTTTATTTCAAAAGGCTGAAACACACTCTGGTTCATTTTTGAGTCAGTCCCTTAGAGAAGAAAGATCAGGAGAATGAATGGCCTTCAAGAGGCAAGGGTACCTGACCTCCCATATAAACTCATTTCAGTTTTCCAATTTCTTTTTAACCTTGCTGTGCAATTTAGTTTCCCTCTCATTTCTTTCTCTCATTTTCATGCAGACACTGGGCAAGACTTTGCCTACAAATAAAAGCTCAAAATGTTTCAGGGCCATAGAATGGGATTTTCAACACTAATTTTATTTATTGTCTTAGAGATGAAGCAAGTTTTTATATAGAAATTTTTGTCTAAAAGAACTTTTTACATGAAAAAATTTTGAGGGCACATGCTTAATATTTTTTGTCACTAGGAGGGAAAAAATTATCTTGAAGGCATGTTAGTAAGCAACGCCGGCTCCCACCCAACTCTGTTTGTCTCTTCATGGCTCCCTGCGGGTACAGAAGCTAAAAGCATCTGCTCTTGATCTTTATGGTGCATTCCTTGGTGTGGCGCCATGATTTCATGGCCTACGCGGCACCTCTGACTTTCTGCCCTGCACATTCAATCAGGTTCCAAATCTTTCACTGTCTTCTCTCTTCATGTCACTGATAACTATTTCCTCTTTTTATTTATTTATTTATTTATTTATTTATTTATTTATTTATTTATTTATTTATTTTTATTAACACATAATGTATTATTTGCCCCAGGGTACATGTCTGTGAATCATCAGGCTTACACGTTTCACAGCACTTACCATAGCACATACCCTCCTCAATGTCCATAACCCAGCCACCCTATCCCTACCTCCCCACCCCCCATCAACCCTCAGTTTGTTTCGTGAGTTTAGGAGTCTCTTATGGTTTGTCTCCTTCCTGGTCCCATCTTGTTTCATTTCCCTCCCCTGCCCCCTACGACCCCTCCGCCCTGCCTCTCAAATTCTTCATATCAGAGAGATCATATGATAATTGTCTTTCTCTGATTGACTTATTTCGCTTAGCATAATAACTATTCCCTCTTTTGCATCACTGCTATTTCACACAACATGAGACTAAGAGAAAATAATATGTTCTTCTGTAAGATGAAACTAGGTGTTTCAATCATGACTCGGCTGCTGACGAGCTTCGACTTTGACTATTCCACTTCCCTCTCGAAGCCTCTGTTTTCTTGACTATAAAATGGGGCTAATTCTCTCTCTAAGTCACTGTAGAAATTACATGACACAAAATCAAATAATGATTTTTTTTAATGAATTCCAGTCTTTCCCTCTATGAAATCATACATGTTAAGTATAGTCTAATACATTTCTTTCTTGTGATTTCACCCTGGGCATCAAATGAAGAATAGTAATTGCAGTGACTGTTTCCTGAGGAAAAATAAATAAATAAAAACCTGATCATGATTATGCATGCACTTACTGTGTACCAAACAAGGAGGTAAGCACTTTACAAATATCTCATTTAATCCCATGGAATAGCTATCTTCTTTTTCTAGATCTAGAAAGTAAGGGGAGCACCTGGGTGGCTCAGTCGGTTAAGCATTCAACTCTTGGTTTCGAGTCAGGTTATCATCTCAGGGTGGTGAGATCGAGCCCTGCGTTAGGCTCCTCGGCCATCGCAGAGTCAACCTGAGATTCTCTGCCTCTCTTTCTCTATCTGCCCCTTCCCCTGCTCACACTCTCTCTAAAAAAAATTAATTAATTTAATTTAAAAAGAATGTATTGCCCAGAGAAGCTAAATGATACCCAATGCCCATTAGCTATAAAGTAGTAAGTTTTGTAAAACATTTTTTTTGTTTTTGTAATGACTCACTATAGTAAAATCAAGACCACTCTACTTGCCAAAAGGCCTTCAAACAGAGAGCACCCATTGTCACAGACCTACCATTGCTTCTCTTAACTAACTTTGCACTGTTACCACCCCAGGATGACAAATGCTATAAATAGTTCTCCTATGTGTCAGGCAACATGCTAGGTTTTAAGGACACAGTAGAGAAAAAGGCAGGCCAGGACCCTGCTTCCACAGAGATTACACACTCTAGCCAGACACTGCCTCCTTTTGCATAAGCACAATAGATCGTACCTGTTCCCTCAGGAGTTCATTCATTCTCCTTACAGTGACCATGGACAGCTCTCTCAAGAGCTGCTGTTACACTCCTCACTGCAATCAGTAGCTCATTGTCTGTTTTGGACCAACTGTAAGTCCTGACCTTAGTTTTGAATCATTTTCTCACCTCCTAGCATACAGCATGGTTTTACTGTAGTTTAAATTCACCATTTTCTCCATTAGTGTCCTGATTTTAACTACTTTGTTTTGGGTTCACTAGCTTGAGGCCCCATGGACACTTTAGGTGCACAAACTCAGTACAAATATGTAAATTCAGTTAAAAACAACTAGCTTTCACCCCAACCCAATGGATCCAATACTCTTCTAAACTAATACAAACTGCGTCTCTCTCTCATTCTTTAGTCCAAGGGTTCACAACAAAATCTGCGTGGATGTTGCTCCTATTATCTTCAAATTGGCTATGACACGTGAATTTATACATCCTACTATTACTCATATTAATAGTCTTATCTTGATTACACACATGAGCTCATAAAAATCTGTTTATATTTTATATTAGATACTGTGGTTTAGTCAATATTTTCATGCACAATAATGCCTAATTAGATAAGCGCTCTGTACTCATAAATATTGTAGAATGAACGTATGCTTAATGAGAATAAAAGTAGAAATCATTAAATTCCAGCTATAAACAGTAACTAGTTATTTGTCTTAAGGGAGAGCATATGTCCTCACACTGATAATTCATGACCCAATTCATCAATGAGACAAATATACACATTACTTTGTAAGAATAAATATCTACAGGTAAATGCAGTTTTAGCAGGAGACAAAAAAATTGAAAAAGCTTACAAGTTCCTCTGGATCTACCTTTAACTGCACTTTTTTAAACATTAAAATGAATACTTAAAATACTGAGAATATAATCAAATCCTATGTCACACTATGCTAAGTCCTTCTACATTTATCCACTAAGATTCAGATTTTATTGGGTATCTCAATAATACCTTTGTTGTGTACAAGGCAGATTCAAAACTGTAGAGAAGTACGTCAGAGGAAAGTGTTTTATGTGGACTAAAAGATGATTCTGCATTTAAAAGTCATGACTTCTTACTTCAATAATCAAAATGTGAATATGGATTGAGGAATTCTGACCTTTCAGAAAAATTAAAGTTTGACAATACACACACACACACACACACATACACACAATCACACATATAGATGCTGACCAGAAGACCATCTACAGTCTTCTTCTAGTCCTCTCTGTTCAAGGAGCAGTCAAGTTACACTGAAGTCCACAGAATGTGTTTTCACAGCACCTATAATTTCAACACGGAAGGAGCAGCCTCCCCTCATATGCTTCCCTTCCATAGTCAGGCCAGGAAATGAAGAGTGAGATTCTTGAAGTCAATAAGTAAATAGAATATTTTTGTGACTCTGGAATTTTAAAAGTCTATAAGGCCTAATTCTTCAACAGACTGGAAAACAGCACAAGTGAAATATTATCTTTCTTACTTGAAAAAAGCATTTGCTTTAATTCTATTTTTTGCCATTCTGGGAAAAGATTCTCTCTCTCTCTCTGTCTCTGAAATCTTTCTCATAAGAAGCTATTGATTCTTTACCTCTTACTCAGAAGCATTATCATCCAAACTGTCCGTGAAAGTATAAAAGCATATTCTCAGCGACATGACACTTTTCCCCTGAACCTTATAACATTCATCTATGACAATATATTTTCAACTAGCGACTTAGCGCCTGGGGTTGCCAACACAAATGCAGAGAAAAGGAAGCTGTCATTCTTTTTAAACGATGGAAAGTCTCACACGTCATCCTTAAACCAGGGTGCTCTCTTCATGGCTCTCGCTCCCTAGCGCTCATCAGTCATGGGCTGCTCAGCACAGAGCATTCATCAAGGCGGGCCCACGCCATTGTTAGCCGGCAGTTTAAATGGGGCCAACTTGTCACCAGAGTGACAGCCTGGGCAATTGTTTGCCCTCTGGGAACAGGTGCAGGCAGGTTCAAATGAAACACATCCAAATACTAACAGCAAGATTCTTAATCATGTCAATAAAAAGGATGAACTGGTGTCTCAGACTCAGTGGTCACAATATGCCTCTTACACTTCTGAAGATGAAATGCTGTCTGGCTTTTTAATAGAGTGTTCCAAGGAACCCACTGTGTCATTATCATTTTTAATACATGCTACTTTGTTTGCTGGATGAAATCTCTAATTCAGATACTCTGCATGCTAAAAGGAATGTTTCTGAATAACACGAGGCCAGGTTATCAAAATCAAGGGATGGGAAATGAAAGAGCTGGGAGGTAGAGGAAAGAAAGAGTAATAAGCAATGAGATTTTATTTCAAAATAATGGCAAAGTTTTAATGTAAATACCAAAAATGCAAAAGAGCTCTTAAAAAGGATAGCTTAATAATATCATTATTGAAACAACAAAATAAAACAGTTGGCAAATTTAATTTCTGGCTCTTAAATTTCTCATTTGCAAGCTAGGTTTTATATGTCCTGGTGGCTTTCACTACATATCTCTTCAAAAATATTATATATTCTATACCCAGTAATACAGCTAACTCTATATAATCTTTTTCAATAAAATTCTAAGGTGCTTTTATTCGTGGAGAATAAAAGCACCTTAGTGTTCTTGGTGTTAAAGCAATCAAGTAATTGCATAATATTTATGAAATGTCTTTAAGGAAATCACCTCTGTGAAGAATAACAAAGAGAACATACAGTCCTAGCTTTCAGAGTGTAACAATTTTGTGTTATTAACTTGTGTAATTAATTTGAGGGGTAAAATTTAACATATGAAACAATAAGAGATAATGAATAAGAGAATAATGAATTACTGAATGATACAGTTTTATATAATGAGGAGCTCAGTGAAAGCTGGCAAGGTAGGGGGCTCAGCTGGAACTGGGCTCAATGCCTGAGAGTGGACAGGGAAGTCCATTCAGGGAGGAGAAAGGTCAAGTTGAGTAAAAGTAGAAAATGTCCATTTTTATGTCCTCTCTTCAAAAACAAAACAAAAAACAGAGGCTAGAGAAGAAGACGAAGAGCTCAAGTGCCTCTAAAATGTGTAGTCTTGAGGAAGCAGAATCCTTTTATTGGGGGGATTTGCTTTACTTTTAGATAAAGAGGTATTTTCTCATTTGGAAAAATATCATATTGTTTCTCGAAAATCCAGGCTCTGAAGTTGGGTAATGTTTGTCTTGGTTCCACTACTTTCTGGCTCTGTGAGTTACTTGGAATCCCACCATATCCAAGTTTATTTATTCGTAAAATGGAGATAAAAAGAAAAAGTACCTGCTTTTCAAGACTGTTTGTGGTAAATCAGATAATTCATATAAAATATTTAGCATAGTGCTTAGCACAGAGTGTTAATAAACAATACCTTTTGGATGCTTTTCCAAACATAGGATTCCAATTATTTATATGCAAGCACTATTTAATGTTAAAGCTTACCTATTCTGTCAGTTATTCATTAATTATAGGTCTAAATGATTAAAGCTTTCCCTCCAAGGAAGATCCAAGTACTGCCTACATCCCTCTCTGTTTGAACATAAAAATTTATCCTGTTTTAGAAAAAATCCATCTGATCCTAAGAAAATGAGATGATTATGTAGCACAAAAATAATCCCAGATGACCAAATACTGAAAGAATGTACTGAATCTTCATGAAATCAACACTTGTTAATTGCCCACCATTACTGAAGGAATGAAAAATTGAGTTCCTGTGTTTTGAACCAGTTATATTTACATGAGAACACATTTTTAGTTCTTTTCCAGGTTCAAGTCACTCATATAATTTCTTCAAAATTTGATTCACATGACATCACTTTTCCATAGAATTCCATAGAAATTTTCACTTTCTCTATGTCATATAGGAATATAAACTTAAATCCAATATTCACATTCAAATTGAGAAAAAAGCTTATATATTAGGTATGCCTGGAAACATAAAATGTAATTATTAAGAGAAATTATAGAAAGGGCCTAGTTTAGCCTTTATAAAAATATTTCAATACCTGGCCATTAATCCTGAGTGGATCTTTCAACTATAATAAAAGTGACAGCGAATCTTGTTTTTGAGTTTACTAATAGTGAACATCATTCGAAATTTTCATATTGTGTTTCATTCTTTGCTTTGACTGCCAGGAAACTCAGGGTTAAATTTTTAGTTCAAGCTTAGTGATGGTCCCATCTACAGCTCCCAGTAAAATTATCTTCTCTTTTACTCCAAATAATGTCTGTATTTTATTGCCTTTATGTGTGTGCATGAAATTTTAGAACAGATTTGCTTAAATTATTTCTTGAAGAGAGTGGAACTAAAATATTTGCTCTTATGATTACTTGGTTACTGAATTTACTCTTATTTTATATTATCCCAATATATTACTTGAATTTAAAATTTTGAATTTTATACAGTAAAAAATGTTGAGAGGTGGCAAAAATGGGGGAAACGGACAGCATTTAAAAGTCATCATAGGGATGCCTGGGTGGCTCGGTCAGTTAGGCATTTACCTTTGGCTCAGGTCATGATCCCAGGGTTCTGGGATGGAGTTCCACATCGGGCTCCCTGCTCCGAGGGGAATCTGCTTCTCCCTCTCCCTCTGCCTGCCTCTACCCCCGTTTGTGCATCCCCCCCCCGTCAAATAATTAATCTTAAAAAAAATTAAAAAGTCCTCATAATGTAACCTCATTCTCCAGCCCAAAGCAAACTACAGAGACATACATACACTTATAACTAGTAAATACCCTCAATGTACCAGGAAAGATCTCAGATTAACTAAGAATCACATAACCTTGGCCAAACCCTTTTATGGGACAAAGCAGGAAATTTTCCCTTCTTTGACTGAACATTATTTCAGAAACTAAGGTCTTTAAAAAGTCTTGAAATGTTTGAGATATGCCTCAGATGATAAGGGTAACTTTCTCTACCTGAAAACCTTTCTATATTTTCCCCATGAACATTCAAAGTCATTTTCAGTTTGAAGACTGGGAAGGAGCCAAGAGAGATAATCCTTCCATGAAACTAAGATGCCAGCATCCTGTGAGCAAGGTAAGTGACGACAAGAAAGTGAATTTAGGGCAGGAATCTTCAACTTTCCCTTTAACTGAACGGGAGCTACTTTTCATTTTTCCAAGGCTACAAAATGATGTGTACACACACACATGCACATGGGTGTGTGTGTGTGTCTATGTATGTATGTAAGGGCATACTTTGGGATTAAAAAAAAAAAAGGAGTAACTTACTAAGTAAACAGAAGGCATTTCACTACAAGCTTTACTGAGCGCTGGTGAAAAATCCCAGCAAACTAAGGAAAGAAGGGATTACGGAGTGACCTCATAAATTAGGCATCTATGAAAGACTGATCACCATCCTCTGGTTAAGGATCCAGGCTCTAAGTGTTCCCTTAAAAGAAGATCATCCCATTAAATATAAAGAAAGGCAGTGCTTGGTGAACAGCCCATGTCCCACGACCTGGGCAACAACTTGCCTTGTTTATCCTCCTCCAGCTCACTGTCAGAGCACCCATCACCTTCATCTTTCACATTGTCATCAGCATCTACTCCCTTCTGCGACAAGGTTTCACTCTCCTTTTCAGGGTCTAAATGATCTTTTTCATCATCTGAGGGTGACTTTGACATCCCATTCATTTGATCATCAGCCTGTCCTTCTTCATTAGCTTTCTCATCTTGTTTCTCCTCATCTACTTCAAAATCTTCTTCATATTCTGAGGAGAAAAAAAAAAAACACCACCATAAGAAGGAAAATAGAATCTCCGATACTTAACCCATTTTATTTTAATGAAAACTTTGACTCCACCACCCTCTCTTCTCTAGGCCTTTCTTTGCTTCTTTTTCACACAATTACTGAACATGGAAAACCAACAGCAAATGATCAAAGATTGCAATCAGTTACATACACAAGAGCACAAAGGAAACAAAGCTCCAAATGATGAGTCTGAAACCGAATGAAAGTTCATTTACAAATGGACATCATCATCTACAATAACCAAAATGGACAAGAGAAGAACTTGATAGAAAACAATAAATTAGAAATAAATTAAAAATGAAGTGAACAGGATTATAATAATGAAAGTTAATTTGGAGACCCAGTGAGGTCATATTTCATATGAAGAATGTTCAAAATATTTGGATATCAAGTTAATGAATAGTGAAGTGGAAAAATTCAATTAATCAAGTCCAAAGGCCCTGAGAAGTAATACTGTGAATAGCACATTCTTTGAGAACCAAATGGACATCAAGAAAAGGCATTATGAGGGATTCTATACCTAGACCAGAACCCAAATCATATGCATTATTCATCCCTATAGTCAATGAAATAATTACATTCCAAGAATAAAAAACTCTTATAAAATAGAACATTCCTGTCACAGCCACTAATTTGCTTCATTCCCTACAGAAGTGCAACAAATCCGTACCAGAAAAAGGAAATTGTCACATCAGATAAACTCCAGCTGTCCCTTATGGTTATAATTTTTCACCTTTCATATTTAATTGTTCCCCTTTTTCCTCCACCCAAAACTAAAAATCTTGAAATGACAACATGCCAAGGATAGAGAACGAAAGGATTTCATGCAGAACCAATTAAGCAAATAAACAATTATCTTTAAAATAAAAATTACAGGGAAAATAAAGCTTTCCCTATTTTGTGTGTTTTAGTTATTAGATATTCTGGCTTCCTTGCCAGTGGTGGGGGCCTCTCAGGTAATTACTTAGAGCCATCCACCCTGCCCCAATGAAAGAAACTTAATTTGGAAATGCATGCCCTGTGCATAAGAAGAAAGCTCTGCTAATGCAGAGATTGTATGAGGGAGATGTAAGGGGAAAAGTGAAATAAGAAACTGTAACGAAGAAAAGCAAACAGAGAATTCATCACAGGAATGTTTTCATGAAAGAGATTTAATATGGGGAACATGAAATGCGAATTATTATCTGCAAAACAAAATGATAAATAAGCCAGAAGATAAAAAAAATGTGGTTTATATTGTATGAAACAAACAGAAAATACTAATAAAAACATATTTTTCTCCAACTATTTCAGGTCAAATAATAGGATAGTTCCTCACTTGGCCCAGTCACTGTAATCAATTAGCCTTTTTTGATAATCTTTAATGTGGAAGAAGATAAAATTGCAAGATAGGAGACACTACAATAACACAAGCCCTGCCACCAAGGAATCCCCAATTTTTGTTGAGGAAACACGATGCCAGTACACAAGAGATACAGGACTCATAGTAGTTCTTATACATGGTCCTCAGGAATGCTGGTTTCATCAGTACTGGGTTTGATTGCTAAGGATTTTCATATAGGACTCATGATTAATTATGTGAAATAGTGTCAATTGGATGGAATGGAATAAAAAAAAGGGCAGAAAGTCATTTGGAGATCATGGAAGACTTCGTAAAAAGGGGAGTTTAGCTTAGCCACAGAACACACGTGCGCACACGCACACACACCACAGAGAAACACAGGCATCTATCACTTTACAGATATTTGCTGCTGGTCACAGGATAAGCAGGGGCCAGAAAGAACATGAGTGAACTGCTCTAATTCCATCAATAGTGTCACGTAGTGGTGACTGACGTATGAGTGTTTTAGAGGCGGGCCGACACGTGCCCATGTCCAAGTGAAAACACTTGCTGTGTGACCTTACACAATCTGCTCAACATCTTCAAGGTTCAGTTTCTTCATCCGTGACGTGGAGTGCCTGCCTCACAAAGCCGTGGTGACTATTAAAGCAAGAATCCCGGGGCACCTGGGTGGCTCAGTCGTTAAGTGTCTGCCTTCAGCTCAGGTCATGATCCCAGGGTCTTGGGATCGAGCCTCGAATAGGGCTCTCTGCTCAGCGGGAAGCCTACTTCTGCCTCTCCCACTCACCCTACTTGTATTCTCTCTTTCGCTGTGTCTCGCTCTGTCAAATAAATAAATAAAATGTTCAAAAAAAATATCAAGAATCCCTGGAATAGGGGTGCCTGGGTGGCTCCGTCAGAGAAGCATCTGCCTTCGGTTCAGGTCATGATCTTGGGGCCCTGGGATCGAGCCCCGCATCGGGCTCCCTGCTCAGCAGAGAGCCTGCTTCTCCTTCTCCCCCGAGCTTGTGCTCTCTCTCTCTCACTCCCTCAAATAAATAAAATCTTTAAAAAAAATGTAATAATCATCCTTGGAACATGCTTAGTACAGTGTCATGGGCAGTACATGTCTTAACGATTATAAGGGATTAGTAGTAACATGGGGGTGGAAAGATTTGGTCATAAATCAAGAAAAATACACTCTAATGGAGGCACCTGATTAAAACTGGAGAAGTACAAGTGTCCGCAATTAGGACACAATTACAGTTATATTATTGAAGCAAGCATAAAATTGAAGGAACATGTAGTGAACCATAAGAAGAGTCCCTACACCCTATTTTGCAGGAGCTTCTGTGCTTTGTCTCAAAGTACGAGATTCCAGGCCGCCCTGGCTTTGCTCTCCCCACTACTGTCATCCCACCTACGTATCGCCCCTCCGTTCACCACAAGCACTCAATCAGCACGAGAGCTCAGAGACACCTCCCTTGTGGTATCTGCTCAGGTTCTCAATATAAGTGAACTGGTGGCATGCTTTCTGGACTCCTTTTCATAATTTCTTCTGTTTCTCCCATCTCATCTTCCCTCTTCCAGGGAATTCAATTAGCTTGTTGTTTACCATCCCCACTAATGAGGAAGTCAGTTGACACGAGGTCACCATCCATGCAGCTGCTACCCTCTCTCACTGACCTCCACTCAAGTTTCTGGCTGCCCTTTCCCATCAGTGGATGCTCTGTAGAGAGCTGAAGCCTGGCTGCCTCTGTTTCTTCTTCTTCTTCTTTTTAAAGGACAAATCCATTAACTAGCCAACCCAGAAGAAAGATCTTGGGAAAAGCTATAGCATGGGCATAAAGTTCACTTCTCGTAACACTGGCCGTGTTGGTTTAAGGGGGGAAAAAAATGAAGAACATAAAAGCCTCTCCTGAGCGTGGCTTTAATAAACCTACACGTCTTGAAAGTTAAAACACGCAAAAACACGTTCGATTTGTTCATCTCTGCGCTACTGCTATTGCCATAGATGGTTTTCAGTTCTCAGTCTAAGATAATAAAGACTAGAAGGGATCACAGAGAGAGATAAACTGGGTCAAAGTGTTAGAAGTGAAATCTTTTTTAAGATGATCACATTCTTTCAGTAATAAACAAAGGCCAGTGCTATAATAGCTTTGTAATTCTTCTGTTGGGTTTCTGAAACCCCTGGGCAGCTGCAAGATGAGAGGAGAAGGAGGAACCTGGGATTTGCCCCTTTCCTGAGGCCGGTTCTTCCCAGCCCACGGCTAATGCTCCTCTAATCCCAGCGCTGTCTCCTTGCTGTAAACGGTATACGCAGGCGGCTCTCCCTTTCTGACTGTTTCCCACAACCAGGTAACATCAACGACAGCTTGTGCAGAATAGGAGGTTGTATAGTGTGGGAAAGTCTGGGTTTGGGAATTAGACAAGCCTGGGTATTGGAGTGTGGCAGAGTATGTGGGCCCAGAATATGCCACTTTGGCGTCAGGATTATATTGAGTTGAAGGCAACTGAGAAATAGTAGATACAAGAAGAGCTCTCTGCCCTCCCCCTATTTGCCTAAAAGCAGGACATAACCTTGTGAAGGTGTCTCCCCTCCCCTTTTTACCCAGGAAGGGCAGAAGCTAATCAAAGGAGACAACTCTACACCCTTATCAGTCCAGAAAAAAGCACCTGAGGAATCAGCATCACAAACCTCACTGAAACCAGCCTTTATCTAGCATTTAGTTTCACCAAGTATTTGCCTTCCCATAAACTGCTGCCCCAGAAGCTCAGTGCTTTTCCTTTGTCTTGTCATTTCTCTAAAAGCCTATTGTTCTTTTGCTAAGATGTTATTACATAAGCCCAAGTTCTAACCATCCCCTTGAGTTACTCAGCACTGAGTGCTCCTGGGCGTATGTCCGATGCACATGCTAAGACAGTTCTGTCTGTTTTTCCTGTTTTAATCTCTTTTGTCAGTCTCAATTACAAGGACCCAGCCAAAGAACCTAAATGGGTCCAAGAAAAAGTTTCCCTCTCCTACAGTGTAAATCATAGTTCTGCTGCTTTCTGTCTGTATGTCTGAGCCTCGGTTTCCTATCCTATAAAATGGAGGGAGTAATAATATGTACGACAATGAATGGGAGGGATAAAATGAAATAGTGTGTGTTGGGGAGCCCGGGTGGCTGAATCAGTTAAGTGTCAGACTCTTGATTTCGATTCAAGTCATGATCTCAGGGTCATGGGACTGAGCCCTGTGTGGGGCTCTGTGCTCGGTGTGGAGCCTGCTTACTTTCTCTCTCTCTTTCTCTCTGCCCTCTCATGCCCACCCCCACCCCCCACCAACGCACCCTCTCTCTCTAAAAAAAAAAAAAAAATAGTGTGTGGAAAGCTCTGGTCCAGTGCTCAATGCCTGGCACTTTCATTATTGTTATTATCACTATATATGTGAGTGTGTGTGTGTGTGTCTATGTGTGAGAGAGAAAGAGAGAGAAGAAGGAAGGAAGGAAGGAAGGGAAGAAGAGAGGGAGGGAGGGGAGGGACAGAAGAAGAAGAGAACAGGAGAGGAGAGAATAACAAGGAGGACAGACAGATCTGCTCCAGGACCCCAAGCCTATGTCAACTGTTTTTACTTATGGAATACTTTTATTACTATATAAGCATATTGTGCCGACCTGATCCCAAGCATCAATTTCACCAAAGCAAGTACATTCAAATACTAAAAAAAAAAAAAAAAAAAAAAAAAAAAAAAGTAAAATTCTATTTGGTCAACCCAGTCTCTCTCTGCAGGAGTGAATAGAGCTTCTGACTTACTCACACAGACAGAAATTCCCTCCTGGCCCTGCAAAAACCTTCACCTCTCCAGAATTAGGCCTGCCCTCCTCTGAGGTAGGTGACACAGGACTCCAAGCAGAACAGAGGAGGAAGAGGGTCGGGGATTCCTCTATGTAACAGAGTTACCCGAAGACTGTAACTGAGTAACATTTAGTAGGTATTGTTGCACATTTCCATGAGGGCATTTTAAAGACTGAAGCTGAACAACAATAACAACAACAAAAGAACTCTGTGAAATCCATTACCGTATTTAAATATATTTTCCTGGGCATCTTCCCAAACATCTTGTCCTGGTTTTCCTTTAAGTTCCATTTCTTCCACAGCTGTTCTCACTTCTACGATCCCTGTTTTTTCTTCTTGAGCTGAAAAAATGACTGAAGCAGTTTTGTTCCCCTCCATCTCACTCCTTCTCGGTATCATGTACCCTCTATTCTTCCTCAGTTTCCCCTCACCCTTCTTCAGTTCTTCTCTTTTCTCAATACTCATTTCTTTCCTAGGTTTTGGTGAAGTTGGGTTTTTGTCAAGGCCCATTGCAATAATACACCTATGAAAAAAATATACACATAAGGTGTATTAACCTTTATATATAACACAGTGGAACCTCAAAGCTTTTTAAATCACTTATTTTTTATTCCAGTAAGAATATTATAAGAAATATTTTATTATAGTACACATAGTTCATTAGAATAAACTGTTTTCTCATTCATACCAAATTCTTGTAAATGAACACAATTATTAACAATTTTACCCACAGTAATAAACAAGAAAACAACTTAACAATTAAGAACAGTTGTCTCAAACTAAAACTTGGGCCTTCAAAGCATGTTTTTAGCCTTATTACAGAGTCCAATAAATATATCATTCAAATTCTTAAATGAGAATTATGTGATAAAAGAACATTCAGGTATATAAACAGGGAAGCTGAGATAAAAATAATCAGAAGAAAGATGCCATTCAGTCTTAGATAATTTGTTATTCCAACAACACAACAACAAAAGACTTATATACAAGGTTGACTGTAAATAAATATGATTGATTTTTTAAGAAACATATACAGTCAAATGTTGTTGTGCCCTTTAAATAAACACCTTGAGAGCTTGCAGGCTTATTTTAATAGAACTGTCATCATTGTTTTTAGAATGGCCTTTTGAAGCCTGTACAACAATCTTTTGGTGACTTTTCCTGGCAATAAGCTTTTGTTCTTTGGAGATGGCAATAATTTGTAGAGGTCATGAAGTCATTCCAAGTCAGATCTGGTGAAACAAGCAGACGATCTGAATGTATTAAGACATTAAAAAATATTTTAAAAAGCAGTTATAATAAAATAACATGAATAAATCCCTCTGTAGCTTTTCTCCTATCTCTCAAGTTAATATTGAAATAAGAATTCCAATTATGATAACACTACAGACATTAATAAAAATATGATTATGATAATAGTAAGATTATTGAGCATTCCCTTTGTGCCAAGCTCTTTGCTGGGTACTGTATATACATTATCTTACAGGATTCATTACCCTACCCAGGATGATACATTAAGAACTATCATCACAACTTGACAAATGAGGAAACTGACGCTGGCAGGCCTCCATGACTTGCCCAAGCTCACCGGGCAGGTTAGGGAAAGAGCTGGACCCTGGCTCAGGATTGCTAGACTCCATCCCCTCACAACAAGGTACAAAGATATTGTTAGATTACAGGTGTAGCCCTTCCAGAAGGACAGCCCCATGGACAGATGTCACACTGCAGGGCTTCCCACTAGGGAAAGTGCTCACACTCTTCTCTAGAAACTAGCACAATCTGGAGAAGTTTGCACCAAGCCCTAGAGATGATCCGGGACCTGAGAAAGTTGCCATTGTGGCGATTGTCAACCTCCCCCAGCCTCCCCCTCTAGAACCACCTGGGTCCCCTTCCCTACACGACCCAGTGGGAAACAGAATCATAGAGTGCACATGTGAAAATGGATCCAAATGTAGTCAAGATGTGTCCGTCCAGGAAGAACAGAAAGAATATGTAAAATATGAAAACCGCCTCCATGTGAATCAGATCCTATGGTAGTTTCTTGAGCTAAAGATTTCACTGAATTTCAGCCATCCCGGTCTAGAAGCAGCATAGGAATCAATTCTCCCAGCTTATGAGAACTTAGTTATATCACTTATCTTTTCAATATCTCCCCATAAAATAAAGCTAAAAGGATCTGCACTCAAAGTAACTATCAAGCTGTAAAAAATGAGATAATAAGAATACACTTACCTCCTCCATATTAAGCATGATAAATGTTTCTTGCCTGTAATGATGATGTACTTAGCACACTACTTTCCTTGGAATAAAGGTGTCATGAATCTTCACAGAATATGATTACTAGCATTGCCTTCTGTTCAAGCTGTTCTTCCCTTATCAATGGCAATACCAAATCCATCGATTTGGAGCTTCTGATCTGCTGTTACTTTTAGTTTATGTTGTGACTACATAGAGGCTTTGATGCGTCCCTCCTGCATGCACAGACTTTTTATTGCCCATCTGCTCAGGGGAATTGGACGAACAAAGTGAGCGACATCTGTGCTTTCCTCATCACTGACTACCTATTTGACTTCCGAGTATAATTGGAGGTGTTGATTCTGATTACCGAAGCTCAGTGCAGTCTGCATTCTACTTGGCTAGGCAATTCTTCCTCCTGTGCTTCATTCCAGCAACTGAAAACAACTATCTTGTCTCTTCAGTTTCCATGACTGAGGGCTGGGTACAAGTGTGGAACCTCCATACTTGGACGTGACCGCTGCTGAGCCTTTCTTGTTTTCTGAAGACCTTAAACAGGTAATTCCTAATCATTTGGACAACTAGAACTCCCTATTGTTGTTCTAAATAATTCCCTCCTCATAACAAAAGTTCCAGAGCCAATATTTTTTAAATGAGTCAAAATTAATTTCTTTTTTAACAAATTAGAGGCATTCACGTACATCCCTTAAAATAATTAGAAGTATTATTGTGGATGTGACCCCCCAAAGAGGTTATATAATATAAGTGAATTATATTCTATTTTATAAATATTTATATTATATAAATAAAATCTTTTTTAAAAAAGATAACAGACCTAGCAGTCCCTATTTTTTAATATCACAACCCTTTTGTTTTTATTATTTGAAAAGGTCAAAGAAAGAAGCCAGAGGCAATCAAACGAAATCAAATAAAAAATTGTACATAGACTAATAAGTGTTAAATAGGAAAGTAGATGTCATCAATCAGATTTTAGTACTGATGATTAAGCCTCCATAGAAAGTGTTTATAACCAAACATTTACAGCTTGGATTTATACAGCAACTCTCAAAGAGTACAATGTGTTTGTGCATGGATGATTGTATATAAGCTCATTAGCTTTCCTGGGAGTCAAACAGAAATTTGTTAAATGACTTGCCCACAAATATGGAGAAAGCATATTGGAGTTGGAATAGGAAAACAGCCTCAGGTGGGTCCTAAGTACACCAGGGCACTCCTACTCTATTGCTCTAGACCATTGACTGTCCCACTGGCTGGATGACTCTTTCACATGTTTTCTACCCCCTAAAACCTCCAATCCCTTCTTCCCTAAGCCTTAACCTCCAGCTGATAAATTCTTGTTTGACTGAAAATATAGAAACAATCAGCAGAGAACTTGCAGTTGATCTCAACACAACCGTCTTGTTAACTGCTTTACTTGTTATTTGCCTTTCCCCCATTAGAATGGGCTCTACGTGGGCAGAAACTTTGATTGGTTCACTCCTGTTTTCTGGCTTAGCATATATCAATTCTCCATAAGTACTTTTAGGAAAAAAAAAAAAGAAAGCCTACAAACAAGTGTCCTAATTTCAAAAAGAATGTCCAATATGAAAGTTGACAAGCAACAGTCAAAATTGACCCTTTATCATGCATTTCGTTATGCCTGAGATTTAAACTAGGGGCATGAGAATGATAACTGGGCCACACCACAATCAAGCATGACCTGTCATACCCAACCATATAAGACAGACGCTTGGCACGTGCTTTGGACTCCCAAATCAGTTCGTAAGAAGAATGAGAATAAAACACCCTCTCTCCTTCACTTCAGAAGCAGAAGTTAAAGCAGTATGAGAAAAGGGAGAGAGAGAGAAACAGAATTTTAAACACCACCAGCTTTTATCCCCATTATAGAATACATCCAGAAATCTAACTTATATCTAATAATTTCAAACACAACACACCGGGTTATAATAAGCAATCTTTAACTTAGATATTTTAGGTTCATCTACACTGATATCTTTGTTAACAAACTGTGCTGAGAAATGCGTCAGGAGAAGAAGCATAAAAAGAAAAACATAGCAAAACTTGCCCTCTACCAAAGGACATTTGTTTCCATACTTGTAGCAAGGAGATGATCTCTCCACGCACACAAACCCAAAGTAGCCTCGTTTGCCTCCAAGTCTGGAACCTTTTCGATGCTTATATTCACAGCAGGAGCTTAACCTGTTCACCTGCATCCCATTCAGGAAAAATGTGAGACTGAAGGGGAAACCATGGTGCCTTTTGGAAATAAACTGAAAGGTCTCTGGAATTAAAAAAGTAAATACATCAGTGAAAGCAACTGACATTGGACTAATATGTTCAAAATGACATTTTTCTATTAGATAAGTACAATATTATGCTCTAGATCACCTTTTTAACTTGAGGACAATTTTTAATCATAAAAACACATGCTGTTACTTTTATTTATGATAAATACTCCAAGGCATCATAAAACTCTGATTTGTAATAAAATAATAACATTTTATGAGCTCTTACTATGGTCAGGCATTATGCCTGATTATTTTGGGTGTGTTATTTCTCAACAAACAAATGAAGTGAGAATATTATTATCACTACTTTCTATATGTAGAAATTAAAGTTCCAGAGAACTCAGTAATTTATCCAAGATCATACAGTAAGTAGGAGAGTCAGGGTTGGGGTCCAAATATCTCTCTAGATTCCATCTTGCTATTTAGCTACTGATAATGTATATGGCAAAAGGCTACTGTGAGCTCAGTAATGCATTCAAATAAATGTGTATTTTTAGCTATGACTTGAACCAGCCTAATACATATATGGATGAGGTAGAATTATTCCATCTCAAATCCACTCTCAGTTCTGCCTGGATTTGGGTCCCCTTCTGGTTCCCCCACCCACCCAAAAGTCCTACAAATAAATTAAGAACCACTGCTTGTAGTTAATAATTTTTAATCATCCCAAGTCTTTATAATGCTCTTTGGAAAGGTCTCACCCTAGAGATCCTAAATTCTAGGTCTAAGAAAACCCTATGCTACAGAGCAATTCAGAAACCTGCTTTTCATGACACTTTTAATGTTACTTAACAAGTCTCCCTGGACTTTTCAACTTGCACTAGTGATGGAGTTGATCATTTCATCTCTACTCTGTACACCTTTCTTGTTGTTGCTGTTATTACAATTGTTTAAAAATATGGCTATACCATGGCTTCTCAAACTTTAGTGTGCATCAGAATACCCTGAAAGGCTTATTATAACACAGATTGCTGGCCTTCACCCCAGAGTTTCTGATTCACTAGGGCCCAAGAATGTGCATTTCTATTAAGTTGCCAGGTGATGCTTGAGCTTCTGGTCCAGGGACCCCACTGTGAGAACCCTGATGTAGATGTCTGCTGTCCTGCATGTTTGTGAAATCCATGAGAACTGGAACTAGTCTGACTCACTTTGTTTTCCCAGGTCCCAGGTCAATGGCATAAGAAACCCCCAATAACTAAGCAATAAATTATTATTTTAACCTGTTTCATAGTCATCTAGAAATGCTATGTTCATACCACTCTCTGCCCCTAAAAACTGTCTAAATCAGTTGCAACTTGTACTAAAGAATAGAATTACTGGAAAGGCAATTCCATCAGTTATACGTTAATATTTGTGAGGTACAGTTAAACACACAAGGGAAGAGAAAATTGGAAAGTTAAAATCTGGGGAAACTA
Source organism: Potos flavus (assembly GCA_028534135.1). Classification (NCBI taxonomy): domain Eukaryota; kingdom Metazoa; phylum Chordata; class Mammalia; order Carnivora; family Procyonidae; genus Potos; species Potos flavus. Next base: position 111,265,992 of record CM052900.1, on the reverse strand, counting down.
AGATACAACAGATTTAAAAATCCGCTTGTCTTAATGATATATGGACTCCTAAGTATTGACTAGAAAGCGAGTTTGACTGCTTTCTCTCCAGAAACTTGAATGGGACATTCATGTCCTGTGATCTATTCTGCTGCAGCATCACACCTCCTAAGTACCTGAGGTCCCAGCCCAGGCAGAGCGTGCAGCTAAGGAAATGCTGAGAACGGGCACAAGAAGTGGACTTCTAGCTTCTATCGTGCAGCCATGTGGCTTATTCCATTCCTTTCTCTTTTATTCAAACTTACTGAACAAGAATTGACGCCCTCTGCTTTTCTTCTCTTCTTATTTCTTTTTTAATTTTATATTTTAAAATTTAGTGACACTTTCCAACCCTGACTTAATGGTTTCTGCATGGAATAATGGAAAGCATATAGACCAGAAGTCAGAAGATTTGGGTCTGTGTCCTAGTTCTTCATTTATAAGTTGAGTGTCCCTTGGTAGGTCATTGAACTGTTGCATTTCAGAATTCTCATCTATAAAATGAGGATGGCCATGGGAGTGGGTGAAGGAGTTGGGTGGAGGGAGCAATCCAGTCTACCCACTTCACTGAGTAACCTTACGGATTATATAATGTACAGTGTTAGAAGGCATTCTATACTATTTGTAAAATGTGGTTATTCATTGTTGACTGGCAGTGGTTTGCACTGTTTTAGGCACTAATGAGGAACTAAAATACTGAAAAAAAAAAAAAAAAAAAATCAAATATGGTGTCCTGACTCAAGAAGTTATAATTTAGTAGGAGAGACAAAAATAATATGCCAGATTTCTGGAGCGAGGTCCCCACATCCTTTCCCCTTAAAATTTTGTCTCTAAAAAACGGACCAAAGACTTAAAACAAACTGAACAGCAGTTATTCATCAAAAATTACTGAACTTTTCATAAGAAGAGAGGGAATCTGAGGCATTCTTGCCTGGGGCTGCTCCCGTCCCCCTCCCCCGCCAGCATTTCACCACCTGAGTTCTAAAAGGGAAGGGCAGGCCATAAATAACCAGCAGCTTCCCTGTCAGTGGGGGCTGACTTCATCTGGAGTAGAAAACAAAAAAGCTTTGGCCAGTGGCACTACCAGTAACAAGTAGCAATCTTGGAGGCAAGCTAACATGGAAGGTCAGAGATCCTGCTAGCTGAGACTGTAGTTGTAATTAGGGCAAGCAGCAGGCCGGCGGACTAGCCAGAAACTTAACAGGGAGATACAGGCCATAAGGCAATTACGGACACATTTGATAAGCTCTCCACACATCCCCAGCTGATGGAAGTGGCATGGATTGGAGTAGGCCCAACTTATTCATACATCCCTTGCCAACCGGGAGCTTGCACCCACGAACAAAGAAAACACAAGAAAGCCTGGTGGAAAATAAAAGTTAAAGCAGACTTGAAAACTGCCTGAACCTTGGATGGACTCCTGAACCCGTTACATTGGGTTGAATATTGCCCTCTAAAAATCCATGACTACCCAGAACCTCAGAATGTGACCTTGTCTGGAAATAGGGTCTTTGCAGATACAACTAGTGAAGGATCAAGATGAAATCATCCTGGATTTGTTTTGTCAAACAAATTCAGTGACTGATATCACATGAGGACAGAGGATCAGAAGTGGGAGCAATGGGGCTACAAGCCAAAGAATGCCAAGGATTGTTGGGAGTCACTAGAAGTTGGATGAGGCAAGGGAAGATTCTCCCCTAGAGCTATTAGATGGAGGACAGCCCTGCTAATAATATCTGATTTTAGATGCCTGGCCTCCAGAGCTGTGAGAGAATTAAATTACTGTCGTTTTAAGCCACCACTTTTGGGGATTTGTTACATTAGCCCCAGGAAACAAATATACCCACGCGCAGACCCACGGTACAAGGTGGGGGCTGTACTTTGTTCAAAGACTTCTGACTTAGCACTGGGCCAAAGTCTTTGAACACGACCTCTGACAAATCACTAGATGATCAATAAACTATGAAAACACAGAGACAACCCGAGGAGGCCGGCCTAAAAAATAAAAAGAGAAAATCTGAGCAGAGACATTACACTGGCTGTCTATCAAGGAGGGGGCGAGCATGGATTTCACGATTTCAGAGAAGTTACTAAACAGACAACAACAAAAAGGAGAACAATAACCTGCAAAAGGGAAACGTCAGAATCTAGAATCCACAGTTGCTGTAATACATGATCGAAAATGTCCAGTTTTCAACAACAACAAAAAGAATCCAAAGACATGTATGTAAGAAGCAGAAAAGTGTGGCCCATAATCGGGGGTGGGGGGGGGGTGGGAGGGGAAGCTACCAAATCCACTCGTAGGCATCTGCCCAAGAGAAATGACCAGATGTCTACACAAAAACCGGCATCTGTATATTCATCACAGCATGACTTACAATGGTCCCAAATTAGAAACAGTACAAATGTACACGTAGCGGGTGGAATACATTCAGTGGTATGCAAAGAAAGCAACCATTGATAAATGCTGGGACTAGATGGCTCTCAGAAACATCAGGCTAAGGGAAAGAAGCAAGACACGAATGCTGCCTATTTTATGATTTCGTTTGTGCGAAATGTCCAGAAAAGACATCTGTAGAGACCGGAAGCGGATCAGTGGCTGCCTGAGGCTGGCTACAAAGAGTGAGGGTTCTTCGCCAATGGGCACAAGGGAACTTTCTGAAGTGATGGAGATTCTAAAACTGGTTTGTGCTAGTGGCTGCACAACCCTATAAAATGCTTAAAAATCAGTGCATTGTACACTCACAATGGGTGAATTGTGGAATATAAGTTACAACTCAATAAGCTATTTTTAAAAACCTAAAACTCAATATATATAACAAGTAAAAGATCAATAAAAAAGTTACTCTAAGTCACAGTGTAATGAAATGCTTCGAGTTTCAGGGGAGACTGAGAGCCACAGCCATGGAGAGAGGGTTCAAACACAGCAGAAGTCAGCTAAAGCTTCATAGCCTCCAAGTGAATCTTAAGAGATGGATAAAATTTGAATTTAAAATCCTATCTTGAATTTAAAATCCTTTGTCCTACTGAAGACAAAGGAAAGAAAGGATAACAGCACGGGGGTGGGGAAATAGTGAAGCAGCTGGTTTGTGAGGGAGTAATGAGGAATGCACAAATCGCAAATCAGTACAAAGGATCAGGTTATGAAAATACAGGAAAATGGGGCAGAAAAGGAAGGGATTATACAAGGGTCAGGAAAAAGAAAAGTTACTTTGCTCTTTGTATCCACATGAACCCAGGAGGCCAAGGTTTGCCTTGTTTGAAAGGATGAACATGGTAAATAAAAATGCTCACAAAGAACTGTACTCTTTACAAGGAGCAGAAATACTCAGTGACTTCATAGGTGTACATAATAAACGATCAATATGTGGCTTGATGTCTAAAATCAAACAGTAAGACATCAATGAATTACTAAGGGAATAAAAGATGCACTTGCCACATTCCTAAATAATTAATTTTATTGTTATTTCTCAACCAAAAGCAAGACAAATTAACAAATGCCACATTTTTAATTAGTTTACTGCTCCAAGCAGAACGTTAAACGCCTTTTTTTTTTTTTAAACAGAACTCTTCTAAAAACCTATTCACATTTCACTGAATCATGCACAGCTTTGATTTGTAAAACGGGCAGATTCTTTTCTGCCCAGCTAAATTGCTAAGATTGCTGAACCACAAGTCAACTCTGAGCCACCCAACTTTTCAATTTTCAACAATTACTTTCCTGGCAATCAAAGGGCAAGCTGAGACAAAATTATTATGTGAAGAGGATTCAATTATTTAAGTCCCCATTCCATCCTGTTACTCAAGTCTGTCGAATGACATAACAGAAGTCAGTCCCAGGATCACTAGGTATGCAAAACGACACTTAGCCAAGTAACACTCTCCCTTACTCTTTGGTTTTGCACTGTTGCCACAGTGTATATGTGGTCTCCCTGAAAATCATTCAGCTAGCTAAGCCTTGTTCTTGTTTCATTTGTATGGACCACGTTTTCCAGGAGGCAGATAGATATATATGCATTGTCTTGAAGAAAGCGTGCCCAGACCCAGGAAAAGTTTCAGTACGTTCATTCCAATTGTAGACTATAGCTAATTTTAGCAATTCTTCTAAATTAATACTTGAAAGTTACACTTTCAAAAATTAAGTGTACCTATGGCACTATCATTAGGGGTTTCATACCTCTCATATTATGAAACTGTGGGAAACCCTTTGCCACTAAGAATAGCTAACTGAGCAAGGGTGCACCTACTCAGGGGTCCAGGATCTGCTCTTGACCAGACCCCAAGCTGTGAACTTAGGAAGCCATCGTAGCTCTGGACTTCCCTCATTTTCCTCATCTACAAAATGGCAGGAATGAACTCTCAAATGCTATGACAAAATGGCAAAGTAAATTACATTTCAGCCAGGTATATAAAATGGGGAAAAATAGTTTCTAGCATTATTGAGCATTATTTTTTATAAATAAGCTTTATAAATCTCTGTAAAGTTAAAACTAACATTCAAATGTTTACTCTTTCTTATTTTGGAAAGTTTTAAATATTTAATCCCTAAATCTGTCCAGTTTCTTTTTAAGTACTTGAAATTTTTAGAATTAACAGTCACTATTTTTGAGTGATGAAGGAAATGAGAAAAGCCAAAAGTAACAATTCGCATTCTTGCCTGAAACTTGTATCAAGATTGCCCAAATACAATTATTTCTTTTACGTAGTAAAAATGCAATTACATTCTAAACAGAGTTTCTTAAGCAAAGAAATAACAAATATAATCCTATAACAACTTGTCCTTTCAATTGCTATTCCACACAACTAAATATTGATGAAAACCACTTCAGTACAATATGTGAAACCCTATATTGGATATAAAAATTATCTTCTGCTAAGAAACATGGATTTATGATCAAACGAAGGCAGAAAGGTACTAAAATCCATCTAGCCAAATTCTGCACCAAGTTATTCAGTGGTGATTCACCCTGAAGTTTATTGGATTTGTGATTTTATCTCAACATTTTTCTAAAGAACAAATTGCCAATCTGGTATTTTTCCCTTAGAATAATGTATGATATAATTCACTATGGCAGGCCAAATAGTTAACTTGTAATTTGGGGGACAGTTTATTCGTGCAACATTTTAATGATCATATATCTCTATCCCAAAATTAATCTGTTACCGGGTTAAATCATTCCAAATTCTTTCTTCCACAATCTGCGAGAGTAATTGCTGCTTCGGTTTCAATCATGGAGCAGTAAATCTAGATTTACTTTGAGGCAGCTGGTTTATAAGTCCCTGGATATGCATAATTTCATAGAGTGATTGAAGTCATTTTGATATGAGATCAACAATAGCTTATCTATAGCATCAACTTTAAGCAACTTAAAAAAATTCACATTTTATGTGTACCTTTTTCTAGTAGTTTGCCTTTGTAGACACAAAGGTTTTCCCCACCACAATGCTGTTGATAAACTTTTATTTCATCCCGGAACTCTGGGTTATCATGAGACAGGTGCACAGTTTTCCCCAAATAGATCATTGTAATAGCTGCATTACTATGTGGTGGTGTTTTATTAATCTTTCTTGAATCCTAGAATCAACAAAAGAAGGGTGCTTATTAATTAATTACCTTCTAATCAGAGAAAAATGATACTGTAATAATAGGAAGAGTAGAAAAGGCTCTTCCCTAGCAATAAAACCTTGATAAAATGTAAGTCTTCCCGGTGTACAAAAAGTCAAGCCTGTTACCAAAGAAATCTAACAATTATATGCATTTGGCTTTGTATTTTTAATATAAATGCCAGAGATCTGGACAAAAGTTTGTCACTTTTTATTCTACTTGTATTTGTGTGTTTGCTTTACATACAACAAAAATAATCAGTGACACTAAGAGGAAACTGCTCTTGGTTCTTTCAGCTGGTTCTCAGATAAAAATTCAAATCAAATTAATCAAATATTGGTGACATAATTTTGCTCTAATTTGAATTGATTTTGTAATTTAGCAACTGTTTTTGCAATTGAGTGATTTATCTTTCACTTGAGTGCTGACAATGTATCCTTCCCTGATTTTCTTCTGTGTGAGAAGGGGATGGCGCACGTTCGATTCCTTCTCGGGTCACTCTGAGGATTAGAGACGTGTGTTATACGTCTAGGACTATCCATCTTTACAGGAAGCATTCATTCAGTGAAAAACCAACATTATTAATAGTATTTCTCATATCAAGCAGTAAACCCAATATCAACAGCAACAACAAAAACCCTGTTCTATGGTGTCCACATGTTTATTTATAAAATGAACAATAAATTGATATGCCAGAGATGAAAAGAAATGTCCTCTGCCTGGCCTCCTCATATACATTCTGAAGTATTTTCACAAGAGTGAATGAACAAAATGTTCATCTAACCTCTAAGAGGAAGATGAGGAAAGAAGCAGGAAAAGGAAGAAGAGGAGGCTGGTTGAGAGACTTTCAAGAGAGCCTCGTAAGAATACTGTCAGCTGGAGAATTATACAGAGGCCAGGCAATACCTTTACTCTACTTCACTTTTCTAAAAATCAATTTTCAACTAAATGAAAAACGTGAATAGACCAACTTTCAGTGAATTCAAAGCAATTATTTGCGTTTGATTTCATTGAATTATGGATGCCTCAGAAACATGCATTTTTTTTAATAACAAAGCTGCAACAAAAATTTCTGAAGGAACTACTAATATATTTCCATCTCCAAACCCATTCCCTTCCACTTCAGAGGATTTTTTTTCCTCATTCAATTCCATTTCTCTGAAGCAAAAGCCAGAGGAAGTAAATCTGATTAAATGAAATTCTGCAAATGACAATCTGAAAAGTGTAAATGGGGAAGGAAGTCCAAGATTTAAAATTTAAGTAAACTGTCTTGCCTATGGCGAACAGAGCTCCCAAATAGAGAGGTAATCAGCAAAAATATTGCAGGGACATCAGTAGCCATGAAGGTAAATCAGCAACCTGGATAAGTCTTTGCAGATGAGAAACATCTCCCTGAGTCACAGTTGAAAGCAAAGGGATTATGGCAGGCCTGGATCCACTTGCAAAATCATGCCAAGTTTGCTCTTGCCTGGGTGGCTATGCAGCCTTACACGCATTTCTGCGGCCCAGCGCACCATCACCAGCCTATGGCAAATCCGGCTCCCACTAGAACATTTAATGATAGGATGGATTAAATAAGAGCACCTCCTTTTTGTTAAGCAATACTTTCCAAAGTGGCATGGATCTGGAGGTAGTCCTGCGAGCTTCTGGAAGATAAGCTCTATCTAAATGCAAGAGTGAGATGAGGGTGGAGGAAAGGCCTGCCTCATATGTACAAAATGAGAAAGGAAAAGCTGAAATGTTTAAAAGTAAAATAAAAGAAATGACATCCCTTCACCTTTTCATTTACTCTTAATCATTTTTTTTTTTTTCCTGCTAAAGTGTGTTCCTGACAGTAACATCTCTTTTCTCTTGGGTCTTGTTACTTCCTTCTTTTTAAAAATATTCCCCAATTACTGCCACCGTGTAACCTTTTCTGGATACTAACAGGAGGCCCGAGTGACAGCTCATGATTAAATACATGCACTAGGAAATGAACAATTGTTTCTTTCAGTTGACTAAATTGCCTCTATACTTACCATATTCCAAGGTTATAAGGACCCAGACTGATGAAACTTTAGCAAGGTTTCATGGCCCTTTCTGCCATCCTCAAGCAAATATCAAAACCTCCCATGAAAATTCATTTCCATTTCAGGAACTAGAGCAGGGCCTCATGCCCACTCACGACTAAGGCTTATCTTTCTTACTTTCTGCACCACTTGCTTATGACTTTCCTTCTCATTTCTTTTCAGATATCTCAGGCAAGTACAATCTGAGCTGACAAATAAATAGCAAGCTAATTTTTGTAATATTACATATTTGTCAGCGATTACAGATTTGTAATATCTAGCATTCGATTAATATATTAAATTGTCACTGGGATTTTTTATCTGTGCTTAAGCCTGAGTGGGGGGGGGGTAGATTTAAGAGACTAAAAAGTGTCAAAGGGCTTATTCTTGCTGATAGCACTGGGCAGTAATTCCTCTTCATCCACTTAGCCAAGCCCTGATGAACTCTGGGCGCCATGGAGTCTTACCTAGACCCCTGCAATAAATCTCTAATTAGTAGGTGGCCATGGAATTTATCATCCAAACTGGGAGACACAGTGAAAGAGATAGTATTAATAATTATGCTAGGAAAAAAACCCCACAAATTTGAACTGTTCCAGGAAAACTGGGATGTATAGTCACTCTACTAGCTGGTCTCCCCACTTCTAGCCTCGTATCTCCCTAATCAGAGTGAACTATTATCACTAAATAGATCATGTGACTCTCCTGTTTAAAATCTTCCAACATGGGATGCCTGGGTGGCTCACTGGGTTAAAGCCTCTGCCTTCGGCTCAGGTCATGATCTCAGGGTCCTGGGATCGAGCCCCACATCGGGCTCTCTGCTCAGCGGGGAGCCTGCTTCCCCCTCTCTCTCTGCCTGCCTCTCTGCCTACTTGTGATCTCTCTCACTCTCTCTGTCAAATAAATAAATAAAATCATTAAAAAAATAAAATAAAGTCTTCCAACAATCCCCAATATCCATGGGATAAGGTTCAACCTTCCTCAAATAACAAAAAATGTCTTATATTTTCAACTCCTCCTATCTCTGAACTATTTGCAATTTCTTTTGATACATTTAAAGGTCCAGCAGCTGCACTAATCGGAGTGGCCCAAACACTCCCCACGTGCCACGTGTTTTTAATCTCCGGACCCATATAACTCTCAAGTCACATGGCCTTGAAACTGTTCCCTTGTATTCCTCTCACTCTCAGTAGATAAGGGCAGTAACTTACTGATCTTTATGCCCCCGATGTTTTGCCAGTGCTGACACCTAGCAAGGGCCTAGTAAATATTGATCTGACTGGACACAGAGATGGAACAATTAAGGATTCCACATTCTGTCCTTTACTGAGACAAAAGCTGCAGTAAGTTGACCCCGCCCTACAGAAGCTCTCTGCATTTATAGGAACTCGATAGGTACCACTGACAGGAAAACTGATTCACAGCGTCCTGTTAAACAACACCTTTGACAAAGATTGATTAAAAGCCTGTATAAGGAGCAGCAGGCAGTCCCCATGCTGACTCTGATTCAGGCCTCAGGGGGAGAAAATTCCGCAGTGAGCCAGAGGAAGAGCGCTCCAGGGTTCACATCCTAAGGCTTCAGGAAGCAGCTGGTTGTAATAGAAACTGCTCACTCTACTCATTTGGTTCCTCTCTTTCTCTTCTTTTTCATGCTGGTTTTTCCTTGTTCACTCCTCCTCCCTCCTTTGCTTTTCTTATGCTTCCTCTTTTCATTCTTCTCTTGCCTGTTTTTCTTACCACAGTGGAACCCGTGTCTCATGCTTATTCTTGGCATGTCCCCAAATGCCTCCATCCTCCTGGAGGTATTGGAGCTCCAGGTTTTGGGGATGCTGAGTGGACCCAGGAGCCTTCCCTTCCTCATCTCCCTCAGCAGAATAAATTCAATAAGTCTGCTAAGAGGTAGAAATTATCCAGCTGCATTTTGCTTTTGTTAAGAAGGTCTGAAAAGCTTACGAGATCTGCCCTTCAATTCCAAGGGCTGCAGACCTCCAGAAGCATCTTTGGTTCTTTCTCTCTTCTATTGTTTAATTCTGCAATGCCAGCTGGTAATATATTTTGACTTAAATTGACATTTAAACCATTTTTCAAGTCCTTTCTAGTAATGTAGTTACCGAACTGCAATGTTAATTTTAAGCAAAAACATTATTGAGAGGAAAGTGCCTGAAATAAATCAAGCCTATATGAGATATGTTGAATTACCTTATATTAAAATCATGCTGATGCTTTCTTTTTCATTCTCAAAGCTGAGTCTACTGGTGAGGAAAACCAAGTAAAAAATACCAAGATAATACATTGACTAAAATGGAAATTTTTAAAAAATGTTTTAAAATAAAGTCAAACAAAAGAAATGTGCAATCTCTCTAGCTAAATTAACATTTGTTAGGCTGTATCTGTTGTTGAAGAAAAGGGATCTATATCTGAAAGGCATAATTTATTTCCATAATATTTACATAAACTAAATAGTATAATAAATGGTTTAATTTTTTGTATGGATAGTAAAACAATACCTGTTTATGAACCCAGTAATAATAAACACTTGATTAAATGTAAGTAAAATCAAATGCCTGCCCTCAACAAGCTTCATAATCTCGGAGTAGAAGTAACAAATAATTAAAGTACATGAGTATTGACACTAGGAAGAACAGAGTAAGGGGCATAAGTAAGAAAATCCTTTTGAAGAGAGGAAGAGAAGGGATCCTATTACAATGTACAGAAATCACTACAGAACATAAAGCCCCTGACAGAGGCTGGAAAGGTGGGTTTGAACACATCCTTCTATCTCAGGCGCTCATAGGCAATTCATAGAGAAAGAGCACCTCTGCATTGAGGAAACACCTGACTGTTTGTGATTAATATCTTCAAAGAGTTGGGAGAAACAGGCTTGTAAATAAATTCCATATAATTTGGGCTTGAGGATTACAGATGCAGGCTCTAAGTGTCAGTCTACTGAGTGTGTGTATTTAGTCTGTCACTAGTTATGTGACCTTGGCCAGCTTATTTAACCTTACTTGCCTCAGTTTCCTCATCTTTAATATGGAGACATTATTTTATCTCTTTCTTGAGTTTACTGTGTGTATTAAATGAGAAAATGTATGTAACACACAGAGCTAAACTCCCAGCACGTGCTGAAAGTTCACTAAATAGAAGGTAGAAGCCTTGTTGTCAATATTGCATATAAACATTTTATTATATTAAAAGCCCATAAAGGTAATTGAATAGGAAAAAATATATAGACGATTTAAAAGTGAGAGAATAGCCTGCCGAAAGTCATAATAGAAAAAAGCACAGATCAGAGGTGCGGAAGCAGTGGACCAACTAGCTGAGGGTCTACGGAGTAGCTGAATTTGCCTTGGATGGGAGCGGAAAGTTGGAAAGGACTGAGAATCTGAAAGCCCTTGAATGCCCATATCTAAGCACGTCTTTGTATTCTGAGGTTTTGACATCTGGGGCCTTAATGACCCTGGGGAGACTACACGTCCCAAGACTAACTAATTCCTAGAGATGGTAAGTGACTTGCCTGGGAGAGTGCTTTTCATGGACAAACTACCCCATTGGGAGCTCATTCACCCTCCCCCTACCTCTGCTATCTGGCAACTCTGGGCCAATGTTCCCCTGCCCTAAGCACCCCTGGATCAAGCAGCAGACAACTCAGGGAGAGCCTCCACACTCCAAAACCTGCCAAAATTATTCACACTATTCAATCCTAAACCTGCTTACCCTGTCTTTCCTGTTCCTTCTCTCAGAAACCACAACAAAAGCTCTTGCCCATGTTTCCCTCCCACTTCCCCAGTCACCCCAACTCTGGTGCCTTGTGTGGCCCCATGTGACATGTGTGATGGATAATTTTATCTATCAACGTAGCTGGGCCACAATGCCCAGATGTGGTCAAACATTATTCTGGATAGAACCCTGACTAATATACATGGCCTGTCCCTCCTTTCGGGAATTTTAAGTGACAACCTGTCTTTTCAATGGTAATCATCTCTTGATCTATAGGTCTCAACATACCTGAATAATAATAAAACCTACATTTTAAAAGAACCAGGCAGAATACACCTGCTTTCACTAGGAAAGGAGCTGGTGAAGGTCTTAAGCAGAGGAGGAGCATGTTGGGAGCTATTCTCTCAAGCTTCATTTAATTTTATTATGTAGAATCTGTCAATACTGAGATGGACTTTGCTTGCTCTTGTTTCCCCTTTCTTCCTTTGACCCTCCGCTCCCTGATTCCATCTGCTAACTTCCTACTCATCTTTCAAAGCCCATTTCAAATGCCATCTTCTCTCCGAAGCACTCTTCAATCTCCTCAAAGCCGGCATTTCCTTCCTCTGCGTTCTCATTGTGCTTTATTTATACCACTGTGATTGTACTCACCACAATGTGTCATGGTTAGTTGTAGATATTTCTGACTCCCTGGCTAAACTGCAATCTTTCTGAGACTAAGGATTTGGCTTTACTCATCTTGGTAACCTCAGCACCTAGCACAGTGCTTGTCATAATCAATAAAGGCTAAATTGAGCTATTTGTCGATTTAAAGGCAGAACATTAAGTCCATAGATGACTGCAACAGCCCTGTGAAGAGTTAGGTAGCAACCCCCTGACCTGGAGATATAGCGCTGAGAATGGAAAAGGATTGTCAGACACATGTGGAGTCTGAGACCGCAGCCGCTTACCTCATTTGGCTGGGGGGCACTGGAGAGGGGGCACATTTGAATGAGATGTGCCATAAATATAAAATGCTTACCAGATTTCAAAGACGTAGTATGAAAAAAATTGTACGATACTCATTAAAACACACTGATTACATGTTGAAATGACAGTATGTTGAATATACTTGATTAAACAAAGTATATTAATAAAATTACTTTCACAGGTTTCTTTTTACATTTTTTAGTGTAGTTAGTAGAAAATTAAATTAAATGTGACTTGCATTATATTTCTATTGGACACCCTATCTGGAAGATTTAGCAATTAACTGGTGTGGGATGCAGACAGAAGGAAGCCTAGGTTTTGAGCCTAGATTTTGAGATTTTATTGAGGAACAGGTTGTGCTTTATGAGATACAAGGCACCTGAATGGAGAAGCGGGCTTCACCCCCTTCACCAATTTGAGGGGCAGGGGAACCTACCAATCAGGCACCAGCAATTGCACCGGGCTCATGGGAGGTCTGAGAGGTGGGGAGGGGCCTTGACCAAACACGGAGGAAGCCCAGCCTCGTTCATGCCTGGAGAAGCTCGATTACACGAAACACATAAAAAACAAAAACGAACTTTGTTTGGTTTTTTTAAATTAATAACCATAATGGTCGAGTAGTTTCTTATTTGAAAGCCTATCTTTTCACATTTATAAACACTATTTATAGGACCATCCCCATTTTAACAGGCTGCTATACAGAGTAGGTGACCAGCAATACTGTGTGAGGACACAGAAATCTGGAGATGTGGAGGCAAACCTCAGAGCAAAGTCTAAGAAGTCGCATGGATTCTGTAAAGCAGTATAAAAGCTCTGCCAGTCTTGGAACAAGAGGAAACAAAACAACGGGGCACATTGCTATTTGCTGGGCTGTGAGATCTACCACACCTTGTCATTTGGCTCCATGGACCATCCCCTAGAGACACACAACACAGAAGGCAGGGACTATGTTCTACACATGCCTAGGGGAACAGGGGGTGGGTCACCAGCAAGCCATATCTCTTTGCCTTTTCCCTCTTCTTTTTTTTTTTTTCAAGAGTATTTGGAGGATACTTTGAGGATGGTAGTCATAAAATGAGTGAATTTAATGTGTAAATTACATGCTACATAAATGCATTTAAAGGCTAAAGCTTAAATTCAAAGATATTAAAAGGCTGAAAGTGAAAGAATATATATAATGTATGTTATCAAATACTATATATTAAATACTAATCTAAAGAAAATTAGGCCTGTGAGACAAAGGAGATTTTAAGGCCAAAAGGAATGTGATAAAGAGGATCATTTTTTTTAATCGTAAAGAATCACCTCACCAGTAAGATAGAGCAATCCTAAAGCTGAGAGCATACAGCCAGGTAGTCTCAACATTTACAAAGCAGGATTTGACATAATTACAAGGAGAAATGGACAGATCTACGATTACAGAAAATGAATTATCTCTAGAACTCAGGAACTGAGAAAGCAGATAAACAAGAATGCTAATCATGTGAAAACAGGAATGATATAATTAACATTTCTTATCTATTGGGCATTTGTAGAACTCTGCTCCCAACATTAAGAGGCTCATTTTCTTTACAAAAACTGAACATATATTAGCCCACAAAGAAGTCTCCACAAATACCAAAGAATCAAAATCCTACAGAGCCAGATGCTTTTGAAAAGTAACATTTGGTGAAAACAAAGGAAGTTCTTAGAATTTAAAAAAGGCGCCAGAAGAAAAAACTCACTAGAATGTGTGGAAGATAAAACTGAAGAAATCTCCAGCAAGTAGAACCAAAAGACAAAGAAATAGAAAATAGGAGAGAAAAAGATAAGAATATTAGAGCATTTACGTAGTAGTTCTCTCATTCCCCAAATAGAGAGAATAGAAGTTTGGAAACAAAACAAAAGACCAAATCAGTCTAATACCTTGTGATTCAAAAAGACACATGCTAAGGTCTGTCGAAGCCGGGATACAGGCTGACACCAGGCTGTGTTGCTAACTTCGGGTCAGAATGCTCGGAGGAAGCTGGCTCTCGTGCCTATCTGTGCTGCACTCATAATGACCACAGGCTGGAGAAGTCAGTGTTCTCTCCTCTGTGCCCAGCTATGGAAGCCCATTTCCCTGATCATATTCCTGCCTGGCATCCCATGGCCCCCCTGATCCACACTAGGACCTGACCAAATGCCCTGACCCTGGAAAGCCCCATTTTCCTAGGAAACACTCATGACCTGCCCTCTCTGACTTCTCCAGCAGAGGCTCTTAAAACAGTCAAGGAACCAAACTCAGACTCTGACCCAAAGGTTCCATTCAGCTTAGTTCTCCTGTAAATACTGTCCTTTCGTTACAATGCTAGATTTGAGCTTATGTCTGAGGTTTTATGCCTCTAAGTGATAGAGCTTCAAAGAAAAACAGGACTCAGTTAACATAGAAGTCAGTAGGATGGTTGCTCTGGGAAGAAGCAGATGTGACAGGGCAGGAAATGGGGGCTCAGAATATGCAGCAGTGCTCTACTTCGTTAAGAAATAATGATGTGTACATGGCTGTTTGCTTGATTACTGTTATTTTTTTTTAAGATTTTTTTATTTATTTGAGAGAGAGAGAGAATGAGCAGTGGCAGTCAGAGGGAGAAACAGGCTCCCCACTGAGCAGAGAGCCCAATGCAAGACTTGATCCCACGACCCTGAGATCATGACCTGAGCTGAAGGCAGACACTCAACCTACTGATCCACCCAGGGACTCCGCACATATAGATTTAATAGGTTCTTATGGTTTAGGAGATATTTAAACCTTTTTTTAAAAAAAGTATAACTGGGTAGAGCTTATCCCAGTAATACACTTTAACATCAGAAAATCTAATGCTGCCGGCATGTGAATATGGTGAGGAGCTCACTGTTTTCCCTACATAGAGGCCACATCCTTCAAGAGTACATGTTTGCTGGCTTAGTGGAGGGAAACCAACACCAGGATATAGATTTCAGAAGTAAGTTAGTAGCTGCGGTAGATTTTATTATCGCTCCAAATATTCACTGCCCCACTCTGTGAGAGGATGATACTTCCTACTCGTTTGTTGTCATGCCTTGGCAATGGAATTCAAATAAAACTTGCTCTTCCCTTGTGTGGCCATCACCAAAGCACCAGTGGCCAAAGTGAAGCTCAGTCCTTTTGTCACTTTCGACCAGAGCAAGAACCATAGACGGCATTTCAATGCACCTTTCCACATTTGCAGGAAGATCACGTCTTCCCCTCTTTCCAAAGAGCTAAGACAGAAGTAGGGCATTGGATTCACGCCCGTCTGGAAAGGGGATGAAGTATGGGTTGTGTGAGTGCACTACAAAGGTCAGCAAACTGGCAAAGTCGTCCAGGTTGACAGACAGAAATAGGCCATCTACGCTGAAGGAGTGCAACAAAAGAAGAGGGCACAACCCTCCATGTGGGCGGTCAGCCTCCCCAGGTGGTCATCACTAGACTGAACTTGGACAAAGACCGCAAAAAGATCCTTGAATGTAAAGCCAAATCTCGCCAAGTAGGAAAGGAAAGAGGACAAACAGAAGGAAGAAACAATTGAGGGGATGCAGCAATTAAGTAATTTTACATACAATTTTAAGTGAAAACTGTTAGAAAGAAAGAAAGCTTTGCCATTGTCAGCTGAGTTGCCCAGGGTTGTTTGTTAGACGAAGCTACAGTCAACTACACTTCAGAGAACTTCGCTGTAAGAGAAGAGGAGTCCAGGGCTACAGCCTGTGAAGAGAGGATCCTGTCACTCTGTGCAAAGCCTGGGGATGCTGAGTGACAGCGAGGAGTATTACAGGGAGGAGGAAAATCCAAGTCAGAGAGGAGAATGACAGGCAGTGGGAAAAGATAAAATCGAGGACACAGAGTGGAAGTGGGCCTCAGACATGAGGGATACAATGTTTTGTCCGAAACCACAACAGAGGAAGAAAACTGGTGAAAATGGACTTGAAAGGAGACAACTGGAGCAAGTGCACAGAAGACAGGTCCAGTGTTTTGAGGTCCTTGATGGAGGAGAGCTGCTGGGGCTGAGATATGGACAAGGGGTAAGTAAGGCAGGTTGGAGTGAGGCGAATTCACAGGAACCTGCGTGCCATCTGCGCCACTCCGTAACGCACTCCCTGATTCTCAGTGAAACTCAGACCTCCTATCTGCTAATAATCACAGAAGTTACACCTAATTACGATTACTATTATTTTTATAAATACTACAAGTTATATATATTACATAAATTATATATAAATTATAAATTACTATTATTTTACACAATAAAAGCTAAGAGATCTTCTGCTTTCATAGTAGCCTATGTCTATATAAAGTCTAACTGGCCATAGGACTATTGTCTTTGGCATTTTGAGAAAATGAGTTCAACGAGATAACAATATTTTGAAAGAACATTGGAAGAAAATATTTTCTAAATATCACATGGTAATTTCCCAAAAAATCATTAAAAGGAGCTTTAATAAGATATTTTATATGGCATATTATGTTTAGGGGTATACTTAAGTTCCTGAAATTTCACAAATTAAATGTTAAAATACTTCTCAGAACATGTGATTGAATGGGCAAACTGAAGGAAATAAATAATTTAGAAATGGGCATGGTACGAACTAAATTTGACCACAAGATTTAGTGGGTTTTTTATTAATACTGCTAAATTAGTTACTGAACCGAGCTACTCAAATATTTGATTATAGATTCATCCAAGCTTACAATTACACTTATAAAATTATTATATTTATATTAAGGCATTTTGCATTTGATTTCACTAGATTCATTTGTACTGCACATCTAGAAATTTAATAGCGCAAGGTAATCTATGCTCAATTAATAAAAGAAAACTTGATTCCATATTCACCCTGGTAAAGAGAGGATCTAAGCCATTTGGAGCAGTGGTTGGACGAAATCTTCTCCTTCTCCATGATTCAAGTCTATTTTCCCTTGTGATTCTTCCACTGGGGGGAGGAGGTGGAGGAGGAATAGGCATCATGTACTTGTTAATGTTTGGAAGTTGATAGCGATTCACTCCCTGTGAACTGTCCATGGAGTTCTTGAACTTCATCACTGCCTTCTTGCCCTGTAATCACATTTCATGACATAACAACCAGTAAAACAGAAGTAGTGACCAATGTAACCCAAAATTAAAGACAAGACCGTATGATTTACATTGCATGTAAATACAACTGACATTAATAGGCAAACTCAAAACACTGCATTTTTTTATCAAAAAGTGTCGTTTTGTAGTGTCCACAGCAAATTGAATTTTCATGACTTTCTAACCTTACTGAAGTATATTTTTATGCCAAATACACAGTGATGACATTGTTATAGTACTTTGGGATTTCTTCTCAATAATCCATTAAATCTATGGGACCCAGTACAATTTGACAATTTAAAATCAAGGAGGTGGAAGTATTGTACCTTGAGGCAGGGTTGGAATAGTTCACTTAACAATGGGGTGTTAGTACTTTTTTCACATTGATTTCACCCCTTCAGGGGTTAGAATATTCCTTGATAATATAATACCAACGGACCAAATGCAGACTCTGACCCAAAGACTCTATTCAGCTTATTTTCTCCTACCAATTCAACTTGTAGGAATAAATCCTACCAAGATAACTGCACAATATGTTGATGTAAATGTGTAAAAGGATACACATACACACACAACAAATTCAGTTGAACCATCAAAAGGAGAATATTTAACTAAAATTTTTTTTGTCTTTGTAATAGATTCTCACCAGGCTTCAAAAAGAATACTATGAATCTATTCATCCTGACATAAAAAGGTTCATGTGATGTGATCACACATTTCTTTTAAATGAATTTTTATGTGGATTTTGATAAAATCAGGGATGACTGGAAGACTCTGAACTAAGGGTTGCCTTTGGGGGTTTGTATTATAGGGATGTATCATTTTCCATCTTATATATCTTTGTATTATTTGAAAAAATGTATCTCTGTATTAATCAAAAATTAAAAAGCACCAAAGGTGTAATCAATAATCACATCGCATATTTCAAATATATTTGAATCTTGGAATTTTCATAAATTGGTCATTTTTGTGCATCTGAGGTAGTTTTCCAAACTGTAAGGCATCTTTAGTCACTTTTACCCATTTTATACCAATTTATTTGGTATGTTTCTTTTCAGCCAATTTATTCTTTGAGATGCTTAAATATAGTGAAAATTTATTGTTAAGAAAGGGGAGTCATTCTTCAAACATTTCTCACTGCTAATAAGTAAAAGCAAGATAAATAAAGGCACATATAGGCCCTATTTTGATCGAAAACAACATTTATGTGAACAGAGAGAGATTTAAATAGATATTCAACAATGAATTTAGAATTGTTAAAGTAGATGATATTATTGCAGGAGCTATTTATGTTCTCATTTTTCTTTTCTTACATTTTCCAATTTTTCTGTGATGGTGTGCATTGATATTGTAATAAATATAAATTAAGTGAAAATAATAAGAATAAAATCAATGAATCCAGAACTTTGGTGACTTGGAGATTTTAAAAAATTATTATTTCTAAGTAGTTATCAGTCAGTTGTATGCCTTATTTGGAAATGCCTTAATAAATTTTTTAAAAATTAACATGCCATTCCTTACCTTGCTTTTTTAGCCCACAGTGTCTTGGACATCTTTCCATGCTGGTAGAAATAAGTTTACCTTATTTTTTTGTTTAACATACTTTAATAAACTATAATGTTTTTAAACAACATCCTATTAAATTGTTAGGTGTCTTCAATTGTTCACTATTACAAATACTGTAATACTGAGTATTCTTGAATCTATTCCTTTTCACATATCCATATATTCCTAAAATAAATTCCTATATGTAAAAATGCTTGAGCATGTTCATTTAAAATATTGATAGATGTTCCCACACTGCCTTCACAAAGTTATACTAATTTCTATACTTATAAATAGTGTATGAGAAATTCTTATTGTAAGGAAAATCATTATGAATTAAGTCACAATTTTTACTCAGTTGCATCTTAACCACTCTGTTTTTGACTAGATTGCTTTTGCCTAAATTGAAGACCTTCACTCCTGATACTTAGAAACTTGCTTATGTCTGTTGTCCCTTCCAACAATTCCCAGATTCATAACTTTTACTTTTTAAGAAAGCAATAAGAATTTGGTGGGTACTCACTACATACTCAGCGATCATGAAGACTACTATTTCTTTAGAAATTTCTTGTCTGATTTTATATTAAATTATCTTCATCATCAATACCATGGAAAAACTACATGTCTTCTGACAGCATAGTTTGCCTACATACATTGCAGTATAAGCTCCAGTAAGTTAGAGACTTCTGTCAGCCTTGACAATTGATATATCACTAATGCCTAGACCTAGTCCATAGTAAGTGCCCAATAAATATTTACTGAATGAAAAGTGTAAGTTAAGCTGGTTTAAATTAATATGGAATTAATCTCAATCTTGTCAGCCTAAGTAAGTTACCATTAAGTGCCTATTCCTCAATCACTCATACCCCAAAACTTGCAAACAGGAAAATAAAAGGCCCTATGCAGATTTAACTAATAAATCCATCCAATGGCTCAGAGCAGAACTGGAAAATCACCTGAAGGAAAAAAAAAAATCCTTTCCTAGCCGGCAGAACTTGAATATTACTTGATTAGTAGCATTTACATAGCTAATAGGAAAAAATATCTATCAAAGTATAGGAGCTTAGAAAAAAATAATAAAATCACCTTGGCAAATGCGGAACATACCCATCCAAGCACTATCTAGGGGAGAGAAAATCCCACCCATTGGATTTTAAATATTTCTAGTCCTAAAGGCAAAGTTATCCCTGAAAGACACAGGGATTTAGCCAAAGACCTTTGAGTTTTCTGGTACCTTTGGCAGGCCTATTTCTAAGATGAGATAGGTACATCAAGCCATTTTAACCTGATTCCATTCCTCTCCATTCTGATTCCATGCTCACTAGGCAACCTTCTCATTGTGATCTGGCTTCTCACGGACGTCTGTCTATAGCAGGATAATGAACTGCTTCTACAGCTTTGATTATTTGATATCTGGTGAATTAATGGCCCCTGGTTATGATTTGGCTGCTGATTTTGGTTTACTATAGGGAGATAAATGAACTTGTTCTGTGTTATTCTCATTAACTTGAGGCAATCTCTCACGACATATCTGTTCCTGGACACTAGCTGAAACAGGACTCTCTAGGCTTTTGATGTGGACTCCAGATCCTAGAGTGTCAGCCTGACTGACTTATGACCCCACAAGCTTCTGCCTAGACTTAGGTACTATTCCTTAGACAAAGCACTACCACTCATGATTTAATTTTTCCTGCTTTCTAGGAAATACTGTTTAATTAACTAAAATAAGTTTTGTGAAAAGTGCTTTATAAGCTGAAAAGCATATTAAATGGATAAAATATTAGTTATTATTTTTAGAGTTATATTATACTTTTATAATGAAACACGATCATTTATTTTTCTGGATTAATTTCTTAGTATCAAGGTTATCTGTCAGTTCTAGACAAAAATATCTTAATTTCAAAAAAAAAAATCTTAATTTCATATGTCTTATGTTTCCTAATAAGAAATGGAACTAAATTCACCCATTTGAACACAGTGACATTTGTTCTAATACACAGGATCTTTCTTAAGCTGGCAAATGTTTCTTCTCCATGTTAGAAATACAAACGACATCCTCCCTAATTACTGAATGTCCTAATTATTGGTCCCTGTTTGAATAACTTATATTTTATGTTTACCATGTTTCCCTCTGGTGTTCTCTCAAAATAAGTTAAAATTACCAGAGACATAACCTTGAAAAGGAAGCAAAGTCAAGCTCCTATGTGTGATTAATTCACCATTTTTTAAAGAGGGACATTCTTTTTCTTCTATATCCAACCTTCTCCAGAGTCAAACTTGAAGCAATTTCATACACTGATGGCAAAGTAAGTCAGCATGTAAATGCAAGCCTATTCTTGGAAAGTTTCATTTTCTAGGTTCCACGCATGTAAAATTTAGAATCAGTCAACACTGGGTCTATTCTGATAGAAGTCATAAAAGAAGTTTCTCTTTGTTTTTCATATAACTGTTCAAATTAATGAAAGATAACCTTATATTATTACAAAACTATTCCTTACTCATTTTGCTTAATAACACAGAAATTATAGGCCTTCCAGTTAAAGTAAGATATAATTAAACAGAAGTACATAGTAAATGCTTAATAAGTGCACAATATAAATTTCACTGAGTAGATTAATTGAATCTTGCATCTTAAAACCTATGATAATCTAATATTCCAAGGAAGAATAAAAAGGTATTTCTTAAAGAAGTAACATTTACCCCAATGGGAAATGGAGCTTCATTTTCCAGCAATGAGGTTTTCGATCTGGACCCCGAAGTTATCTTTGGAACAGTTCCCACTGCAGGATTACTGGGAAGAGGCTTTAATCGAATTGGAGGCTGCATATTTCCTGGGGCAGTGTATGGTCGAGGGGCTGTCTAGACAATTAGGGAAAAAAATTCCATTTAAATTAGTATCTTGACATGTTTCCAGAACCAATTAATAACCCAACAAATTGCCTAGAGTAATTAATGGTGCCTTTTTACTGAACAGATTAAACTTTAATTATGTCCTTCCATTATACATAGCCTTATGACCCAAAGTATTTGTTAAAACATATGGCGTGGAAGTCCTCTACATCACTAAATGCCACAATTATAGAGTATTCTAGACAAAGGAGATGTTCTCTGCTAGGTTCCCGTATTTTATTCATTTTGTAAACTTGCTGACAATACCTAATTTATTCAGTGCATAAAATGGTTTTGCTCAATCAAATGTTACCTTGAATAATGTTCCTGTTTTAGAGATCTAAAGGAACATGATTGGAATGGACTCATTTCCGTTTAAATGTTTTCAACATAAACTACTGTAAGTTCTTTGCATCTTCAAAATGGTGAAGTAAAAGCAGACAATATGATTCAAAAAGAGGAGAGGTGATGTTTAACTGTGATGCATTACCACTTTTTCAACTTCTCCCTTGAAATGCCAGGAAAGTAAAAAATGAGAACCAGTAACTGGCAATTGGAAAACACTGTGTGAAAATGGAGATGTTTTCCAGGCCGGATATTTTCCATTTGCTCCTCTTCTCTGCCTTCTCTGCCCTGCTCTGCCATCTGGGAGTCATTTCTTTATGGGCTATACCAACTACTCTCTGGATGTCAGTTGGACTTGGCCAATGAAAGGCACTGGCAGGAGATCAGAAGACAAGAGGCAAGTGGTTGAGGTCTTAACTCTCCTGAACCATTCCCACCAAGGTTGTGACGAGCCAGCTGGGTCCCTCTACCAAATCCACAGCTCCTGTCAGGCCCTCCTCTCCTAGCTTGTAAGCACTGCCTGCTTGTGCTGGGACCCAGTCCTTCCCTCTCCCTCTCCGGCCTAGGTGCTGTGCTTCCCAGGGTGCTGACCCCAACATGCTTAACATCACCATTTGGTTTTCCTTAACCCTGCCGGCATCTTTGTAAATAGTTTCTTTATTAAACTCTTCCTAATTACCCTATTTGTGTGAGCCATCTGTTTCCTGCTGAGACCCTGACTGATGCATTTTCCAATCAAGAATGTACTGCAGAGAATACCAAAAGGACCAGTATGGAGCATTAGAAATGCTGTTTGTGGCACTGACAGAACACTCTAAGTTTAGTACAAAGATCAGCAATGTTTCAAAAAGAAAAGAAAAAAACAAAACAAAACAAGAACAACAACAATAACAACGACAAAAACCCAAGGCTTCTGGCCCTGTTGTTCTAGTACAACAAAAAAGTTGGAAACCTGTTAAGAATAATACATGTCTATTTGGGTTAGAAGGATGGTATATAAATGACTCGTGAGCAATGCTTAATGCACTGAGTCAAGAGCAGTGAACAACAAATATTCAACTCTGGAAAAGTGTTGTGTAATCCATAAAAAAATGATGACAGGGCAATTCCTACCACCAAAAATTAGTCTGAGTGCCATCTTCATCTTAACAAGCATGTCTTATGTCGCCAAATGTCTGATTTTGTTAAGTCAACATTCATTGAATTCTAACTATAGGCAGTATGAGAAAATTGAAAAGTAATTTTTAACATGTAATGGCAATACGTGACAATTAGTGCCAAATAAATTACACAAATACTACCAAAGAGACAATAACAACGATAACAGAATATCTAAGACCGAACAGAACTTAGAACTAAATGTTATTTGGAATAAACCAATGAGACTAGGAAAAATTCAAGTTTTCACAAAGCATTTTATCCAAATGTATAAGCAAGAGAAGAAAGTGGATGAGCAGAGAAGAAGAATGATAAATTTGAATATCCAGGTAGGTAGAAAGCCAGGTGTGAGATAGACATGGGAAGGGCAGCAAAAATAATATTCCCCAATATCTGTTTTTCTTTCCTCACTAGTAATAGATTTTTTTTAAATCAGGGAACATGGCTATCATAAATAAAGACTATATTTCCCAGCATCTCTTGCAACTCTGTACAGATATATGTCTCAGTTTCAATCAATAAGATGTAAGCAGAAGTGATATAGGAAACCTCCAGATCATGCCTTTACAAGAAGTGTGCTGTCACTTTCCCTTTACCCCCTTCCCTGTGGCTGAAATATCCACACGGTGATCTGCCACCTTGGCTTATGCAAATGAAGGCAACACACTAAGTTTGGCAGATTAATGACAAATTAGGAGTCTGAGCTTTTGATGACTTCATAGAGCAGGGATGAGCACACCAGGTGAGATTCAACTAAGTGTACTGGGGTAGGGAGGGCATCCTTATGTTTAAGTCATTGTTATTTTGGGTCTCTGCATACAAATCTACTTCATGACCAACACAGAAAGCCAAGTGGATTGACTAAGGTAACATTTGATTTATTTATTTTTTTTAAAGATTTTATTTTTATTTATTTGACAGAAATCGCAAGCAGGCAGGGAGGCAGGCAGAGAGAGAGGGAGAAGCAGGCTCCCTGCTGAGCAGAGAGCCCGATGCGGGGCTTGATCCCAGGACCCTGAGATCATGACCTGAGCCGAAGGCAGAGGCTTTAACCCACTGAGCCACCTAGGCACCCCCAACATTTGATTTAAAGAAACAGGACATGAGACTACATGAGCCAAAAGGCAAAATGTCTTAAAACCCACAAAGATAAATCAAACTAGAGGTTTCTGAACAAGGGAATCAGATCACCCAAAAGAATTCTTTTGAACTCTCTAAAACAAATATGCCTAAGACTCTCTCCTGTCAAGTAATTCAACTGAACACAAGCACACTGAAAATCTAATGTAGGAATTCAAGAAAGCAGATTACTATAAACTAGAACATGATCTATTGGCTTCTGTGCTCTAAATTTTATTTCCCACATTTGCATACAGATATCATTCAGTTAGATGAATATGGCAGTCAAATGTTTAACTGATTACATTTATATCTAAAAACAAATTTGCATCATTCAACTAACAGCTGTGAGCTACAAACTGTTGTAGTTCACATCAGAAGCCACCTTAAATTTGCTATATTTTAAACTGTTTGTAATATATTTTCTTGGAATAAATATGGCAGTGTAGCTTAACATTTTCAAAACTGTACCAGAATGTGAATTGAAATTGACTACCTGGTGATTACCCAGCTTAGCTGAGCATTTCTAATTCTTACTAGACGATCTCTGGGGGTGAATTTTCCAGGCTTGTACAGAATGAGTTGAATGGTTTTCCACAGTTTTAATGGGAATGGTGCTGCTAAAAGCCTATTTGCTACTCTGAAGGTTTAGGTTCAATTAGTGACCAAATGCAGTAACTATTCACTGGATACTTTCTTTCTTTATTCAAGAAAGTTAAAAGAAAAATCAATGGCAATATCCCAGGAGGATTATTATCTCCATCTCCATGGCACTTGCTGGTCAGGAGTCAAATTTAAAGGATATATATCCAGGCTGGGAGAACGAAAAGGAAGATTTGAATTTCTGTAAAATGGGAACCACAGTTCCAAGATCACAATAGGTATCCCTTACGGTGAAGAAGCACCATAGGGGGTGACCAAGTGAAGAATCGTGGTTTACCAGACAGAAAGGCTTCTGAAGTGCTGGTGCCAGTGTTTCCTGTAATTTTTAAATTACTTTCTCACTCCTGCCACATTAAGATCTCCTGGATGTATCATAAACTACTTATTGAGAGTGTTCAGCTGGAAAATTGAAAAGAAAGTCTTTTAAGGGTTTTTCCTCTCTGAAACAGGTAGGAAGATAGAAAACAGCACTTGATTGTTTCTTTTGTTTCAACCAGTTTAAGCTTTTGAGAGCCTAGTGAATTTGCCATCCCAGAAAAAAGCATTATTTGTGTACGTCTACATTTAAATGAAGCTTGGAAATATGGTAACAACAAAGGGAAAACGGTTGCTTTTCATAACTTGAGCTATTCATCGGGAAATGTCAAAACATATTTACCTTTGAGAAATGTCAAAGCTTAACACTGTACGAGATGAACCTACTTCAACAATCTGTGAAAGCGTTGCAATTTCTCCATAAATATTGTGCAATCCAAAAAAATGTTCATGCTAACAAGGAAATATATTAGGCCACACAAAGCAAGAATAAAGATGTGATCAAGCAATTCATTTACAACTTAAACCATCAACCTCCAGCAAATATTCTGCAAATCTTTTCCTGTACCTATATTGTTTCAAGCTACCTCACCTTCCTTCAAATTAATCCCATCTCTATATTATAAATGAATCAAACTGGAATGAAATGTTGGTTTGGGCAATTTCTTTAAATAGAATCTCCGCACATTTAACTATGTTTACTTTAGAGTATGTGCCCATGCTTTTGATAAAAGAAACACAAATATAAGTATCTGGCCCAACATGCTATATGGTATGATTGAGTTTGTGTGCATAAAATAAGTTTGACAGATAAGGTGAGAGTGGAGGGAACAACAAGGAGAAAATCCAGAGGTCAGAAAATGCAGGACATATGTGGAATGACTAGTGGTTCGATCTTGCTGTATTGTAGAGTGCTAAAGGGTAATCATGAGGGGAAATATTCGGTTGGCTAAATTAAGGTTATAAGGCTTAGGGTCTTAAATGTCAGGTGAAAGAGTCTAGGTTTTTCTAAAAATGTCACAGAGCCAGTGAAGGCATTTGGGTATGTAAGTAACAAGTAATCTGCACTTCAAAGAAACTACTCTAGCCCTAACAAGCAAAATGGGTTTGACAGGGGCGATACTGATTGAAAGTGGGACGTTCGATAAAGACAGTCGAACAGATACAAGACCACATTGTCATTCAGTAGGATTCACAGAATTATACAGAAAAGCACTCAGAGAGAATTCCTTCTGAGAGTAATTAGAAATTATATATTATTTAGTCAGAATGGTACATGACAGAGTGTTTAATATGACTCACCAGTGTTACTGGACTGGAATGTCCTTCGTCAACTAGGACACTATGGCCACGGTTAGTCTTTGGGCCAACTGGGGGGTGGGGAGACAGGACTGGGATATTATTTTCTGTAGACCATCTTGTGGGTTCTCCCTAGAATAAGAAAGCAATTGAACAAATTGATCCATAATTAGCGATCGAGGTTAGGTTATTGCCTGACAGGTTAAGAGATACTATATTATTAAAGAAGTCCTTTCTCATTACTTTCAAAAGTGTTCCTCCTGAGGTCTATCCTGACAGTCAGAAAAAGTCTCCATAGCTGTACTGGGGCATTGGGTGTTGTAATGAGAGGCAGGAATTTCAGTCTGCTATATTGAAAGAAACAGCTGTACTCAAAGAAACAGCTACAGATACAGCAGATTTTAAAAATAATATTTATGAATCTGCTTTAAGCAGATCACTACAAGAAGCACGATGTTCCTCACAGCTCTGCTCAGTAAAGACTACCAGAAACTATTACTTTTCTACCTTAAAAAAAATAATGATATCATGCCCCAAGCAAAAGGGTTGCATATTATATAAGAGAAACTTAAATCACAGGTCTTTCACCAAAAACAGCTACAAAGTGAAAATC
Organism: Potos flavus; assembly: GCA_028534135.1. Classification (NCBI taxonomy): domain Eukaryota; kingdom Metazoa; phylum Chordata; class Mammalia; order Carnivora; family Procyonidae; genus Potos; species Potos flavus. Next base: position 111,238,602 of record CM052900.1, on the reverse strand, counting down.
GTTACGAATAAAAATCATATAGGGAGGAACTGGAGTGTCTCTCAGGAATTTCTGCCACGGTTGTCACATGTTCACGTGCTTAATCAGCGTGTCTGCCCATCTGGGTGAAAGCTAATCCCACACGGCTTCCAGCAGCGTTCATCGCTATTTCCAGGGAGCATTTTTTCCATCAACCTTTCAGCAGTAAGTTATAGAATCTATAACTCAGTCCTTGATGTAGGACAATATTGACAATGTTGAATTAACTACAAATCTCTACACACCAACTTTTCTGATCTTGAAAAACTGACCTATCTGCTGTTATTTAACAATTACTTTTGTAACCAGATTATCTTTTGACCATGATGGAATAGGCAGATTTGAGTCTATCAGGCAAGAGGGAAAAATTACTGCCTTATATGTGGCGACATATTCTCCAGAAGGTTCACAAATATTCCTCAGTTTGTGAAATGTGTTTCGGGCCCCACATTTGTGACACGACACAGAAAATGAAGAATACCTGAGCATTTGAATGGCTCAGGAAATTGAATAAAACCACCAACCTAAACTGAAACCTTTCAGACATGCTTAATTGAGTTTCTCAACTCCTGATTCAAATGTATATGTTTCATAAGTTCACTGCAAAGAAGGGATATTAAATATAAAAATAAAAACAACAAAAAAAAAGGACATTTTTAAAAGTCTTGTACAGAACATCTAAATCTTATGCTTTTGTTTGCCAAGGTAGATCTTTCCTACCATCTATTTTCAAGGGTCACGTGTGCATGAAAATATGCCATTGGATAATTCTGAGAATGCCATTTTCCATCACATTGGCAACATCACCATCTATTTTCAGCTTTTTCAGACACAAAACAAAAATCCTTGGGCCTCCGTCACATATCAATCAAGAAAAGACAAAAGCAAAATTTCAAACTTGAAAAGGGTGTTTCCATGTTTGCTTTGAAAGCTTTGTACCTTACAGAGTTGCAGAAGAAGCCCCTATTTTGCCATGAGCTTCTGAAATAATGGAGGCCAAGACAGAGTTTTGGTGAAACCATCACCTGACTTCAGCTATGAGTTAGTCAAAAGTAAAGTGCCTCAAAAAGCATCTGACTTTTCAAATCATAAAATAATATGAAGTAAAAGAATTATGTAGCTCCTTACCTTAAATCTCTGAATTCTCTCCTTCCTAGCTAAGGTCTCCAGTTTTTTTTTTATTTCAAGCTGATGATAACGCTAAGCACATGGGAAAGAAGGGAGGAGAGGATCATGTCAATTACAGCAAAGATTTTTTTTTTTTTTCAGAGGAAAATAATCTCACCAGCTAACTTTGTTCCCCACTTACCCCCTCCCCACCTTGTCACTGAGATGGAGAAGAATCACCTGTGTAAGTGTGCAAGTAGGAATATAAATTAGTACAACTCTTTGGAAAGCCGATTCCTAACATAAAGCAGTGAAAAGTGTCCCTACCCTTTAACCGACACGTTTCACTTCCAAACCTAGGTAGAAATCAGAATTAAAAGAAAACATATCTGTGTTATACACAAAGATGCTACCTGAAAGGAATTTTTTCTTCAAAGCAAAAATTCAGAAGCAATATAAACCTTAAAGAGGATGGTTAACTTTGGGGCACATCAATATAATGCAATAGAATATAATCATTAAAATAAAATTCACAAAGATTTTGTTTAGAAAAAATGGAAAATACATGTCACCTGGGAAAAATGTGAAGTATGGAATTGCACAGAAATACAATTTAATTGATCAAGTTCAAACTGTGTGGCTGCCCCCGTGCCAGGAAGGGGCATCATGTGGGTGTCATTTCTTCTTGAACAATGCTAATTGCTAAGCGGTCTCATTCCATGAGTGCAGAAACTGAGGCAGAGGACCATGAACTTGCCCCAGGTCATACATCTGGTCAGTGGTGAAACTGTCAACTGGAGCTCAGTCTGCTGGACACTAACTTCCTGCTTCTTTGCTCTTATTTATTTACTTATTTTTCACAAGACTCTGTCCCTTTCAAAACATAGCATATTTTTATTAATGCACAAATATGAATAGAGACTAAAAGGAAATGTGAGTATGTCAACAGCAGTTCTCTCTGAGAGGAAGGATTCTATGCGGTTATTTTCCTTTATATGCTTTCTTGAGTTTTCCTAATTTTCTGTAATATATTAATTATATAATTTAAAAATAAGCCTCATGTAAAAGTAAGCTGCTTACAATACCATTTGAAATCATTCAGACACATTTGAGGGCATTTGAGAAGTGTTTTTTCTGTGTCCTTGCTCCCCTCCTGCAGCCTGTGGGACCCTGCAGACTCTATCTTTCCCTAGCGAGTATCATTGGCCCTCTTCAGACGCTTCCCTTTCTTCTCTCCCTCATCCTTTTTCTCTCACCCTCTGATCACCACACCTCATTACACTCACTACCAGCCATTTTCCATTGTCCATTTATTTCCAAATCTGCAGCCCTCTCTCACAACCCCCCTCGTCTTCACCAAGGCCACCCACGTCTTTGTCTCTGGGTCAAACCAAATTCCTTCTTTTCCCCAGCACTTCTGGGTTTCACCATTCGGCAGCTTGTGAGAGCCTGCTGGCTTCCAGGACACCCCTCTGGGGCCTGGTTTTCCACCACGCGAGAGCTCTTTCTTAGCCCTGCTCCAGTCCCCGAGCTGCTAGGCTCCCCTCCACCCGCGCTGCAGTCCCTGAGCTCCATCAAGTGCGCGCGCCAACTGCCGCGCTAGCGCCCCCCAGAGGTGCTCTGGCTCCTTCTCCCCAGCCCGCCTCATTCAGTCATTGTCAATCTCTCTCCCGGTTCACGTCTCCTCTCATCTGGGAGAGCTGCCTCTCCCCAGCGTCCCCACGACTGCTGTTAGCCCTCACCCTTCGGCAACAGCTTCCTAATTGACCTCCCACCTCCAATCTTTTCCAGCTCATTAATCCATCTCCCACATTTTTAGCAACATCATCTTTCTAACACGGCTCTGCTCATCTATTTCACGCCCCTGCTGAAAAACATCTCATCGCCTCATCACCTACACTCTAAACCTCGCTGGGGACTGAAGGCCCTCCAGAAACCTGGCCCCAGCTTACTGAAGAGTGTCACTCACTTCCTGCTGCTCTTTCAACCAACCCACTGTGTGGTCTGGCCTCAGTGCGCTTTCTTGCCCAACCACGGTGTCCTCTCTTCTCTAACCTCATGCCTGCTGTCCTCACTCTCTCCAATGCCTTTCTCAGGCTTTCGTGTGATGGCTCATTTAGCCTTCGAGGTCCAGTTCAAATAGCAGGACCTCTGTTCAGCCTCCTCTGACTCTCACAGAGCCAAGTCATCATCCCCTTCTTCCCTGAGCCCAGTCTGTTTTTCCTCTCTTCTAGCATGTGATCACTTTCTACAATAGTTTTTTATTTTGTTTTTTGCTTTTTTTGGCTTTGGATTTTTTGTTTTTACATCTCACAGCTACATCACATAGCTTCATACTGGTATATCGTAAGCCTACAATTAATGATCGACGTTTCTTGAATGCAGAAATACATGAATATTAATATAACAACATTAGTAAACAGCATCGGCATAAACTAAATGTAAGACAAATGTGACAATTTAGAGACAGCTATTCCATTTGTTAATTATATTAATATATTATATATCACAATTATATATATTACATTTTATAACATTATATTATATATTATATATTAACACTTAATCTAAGGTATCTATTCCAAACTTTAAGGATGTATGAAGACTCTTAAATAATAACATATTTAACAGTTATGATGTGTCAATTACATGAAAGTTTGGAAAACTAAACTTCAAAGATCAAAGCTAATACCAAACTTGGTGCCTATTGGTTAAATTTGAAACTAGATATAGATTAATTTACTGTACTATTCTTTTAACACTAGTTTCAGAATTCCAACTAATACTTTCATAAGCAAGGGAATTTGGGGACCATAAACAATGATTCCACATAATTTATGCACATGATATAAAACATAAAATATAAAACATAAAATGAACTCCTAAATTAACAGATCATATCTGAATGCAACACTTACTCAATATAATGGTAGCATAATAATAAACATTTTCAGTAGTGCTACACTTAGTATTGGTTTACTGGTGATTCTACAGTTGTTCATAAATGTTTACTGCACTCACAGGTCAATGATTTTATCAGCCAAGTTTTCTGATTTACTGCTGTATGGCCAAGCTAAGAAGTGACATGCTTTTTCACGGAGATTAAAATGGTGTTGATGCTTGAAACTATAAGTTCCATGGAGCAAGGCTAAAATAATTTATCAAGTTAGCTAGATATCCTACTAAAAATGCCATGTCAGACTTGAAAAAAAAGTTGTTGATGCTTAGTTTATGAATCTATGCTGACCAATGTGGCCTAAAGTAGGAGGGACAGCAGATGTTTCAATGCTTCTTCCCTGAAATTTAGCATACGGCTCAGCTTCAGAGCCTTAAAAGAATAACAAATCTGAAATAATTCATGGCAGTAGAATTACTGATATTTAAACAGATGTCACTTTTTTTTTTTTAGCAAATGGAAATTGAGGTACAGATGGTGAGGGCTGGTATGTTTTAGAGTAGCCATTATGGATTAAAAATCTACATTTGTTAAATTAAATACCACAAAATATATAATGATGTCCATATTTTTCCCTAACTGAAATGGAGAAAGGCTTACTTCAGTCCTGGTGCCTTGCTACCTAGAGAGAAGTAGCATATTTCTCAGGGTACCTTGTTCCATTCCTTTTCCATGAAATACAGGAGGAATTCCTCTGTTTCTAGGTATAGGAGTGTTATTAATTGTCATATTAGAAAATATCTATTATAAAGAAAAGGTAAATACCTTACCTCCATATCAAGAACCTTATGGAAAATAGCCTGAGCTAGGCACTCCCGGATATATTTTTGGTGATCCTTCTTCATGATATTTAGTTTGTATTCTTTTTCAGAAAGTATTCTTCCACTTCTTGTGATCTGACATGAATAAATAAAACAGACATGGAATACAAAGCAGAAAATGTTCTGTTCATTACCAAAAAGGGAGAGAGAGAGTGACAGAGAGACAGAGAGAGAGTGGCAGTGTCTTCTAAGCATGAGAGAGTATACTACTATAGTTGATAAATGTTCATTTTTAAAGAATATTTCATAAGGAAAAAAATCAGTCTCATATACCCATCATTGAGAAAACACACACAGGTGGTGCACTTGACGTTTAAAACAAGGTTTTCATTAGAGTTACAATGTCTCCTTGATGGAACCCAGGTGTTCCTTTCATTTCTTTTTTTTGAACACATTTGGGAAGAGGAGGTGGGGTGCTACCTTGAAACAATGAATAGGAGCAGTGATCACAGGACTGATGATCTTACAGGAAATAACTCTGAAGGGCAAAGCATGTAAGCTACAGAGGTGCTCATCAGTTTGTTTTAAAAATAATTGGTTTCATTACTTTATTTTCACACTGCTTTTTCTCCTTCCACTCTCCAACCCAGAATGTAATTTAATTTGTCATGATTCTGATTTTTTTCAGATTATGCAGGGCTGCAGATATAAAATATTCCAGACTGATTTCAATTGGCATCATTGAAAATGCCAGGAGTGGTAGTTTCTGTTTTTTATTTACTTGTTTTTCTTTTCTCTTACTTCTTCCTAAGGGCCTATTTGCTGTTATTTTTCTGTATCTTCTGTAAACAGAGGGTGCTATTCATCTTCTTCCTTTCCCCTTAATTATGCCCTGCTCCTTTAGGTCTAATCCAAGGCCACATATTTCTTAATTTTGATAACTAGTTTTATAACACTGTTGGTTCAATGTATTGGAGCTCAGAGACCAAGGAGAGTTGTGTTACAAGTGATTGGATACTGATGATCTTTTTTTATATATCTTTTTTTTCCCCCAATGGAAGAAAGGGGTATGGTTCTAAAAAGTGTTTCCAGTTGCAAATAACTCAGTTACAGTCTTTGAAATGTGTTGTCCATGGGATATCATGCTATTGTTTCCAATGGAGAAAAAATGTTGAGAACATCCTGTACTGTGGCCCCCTCCCCAGTTAACAGGTGTCCTTGTCCTCTCCCCTCTGTGAGATCTGATCTCCCCAACTCGACTGGAAGCCCCTACAAGGGCAGAAGTTCTTAAACTTAAGCCTGCATCAGAATCAGAAAACAAGCTGAAAAACAGATTACCGGGCCTAGCCCCACAGCTTCTGACTCAATAGGTCTGAGATGGAGCTCTAAAATTTGCATTTTCTAACAAGTTCCCAAATGATGCTGAACACTGCTGAGTCAGGAACTGTATTTGAACCACCGTTCTAGAGAAATCTTCCTTATTTGAGTTGTCATGCACATAATCAATGTTCAATAAATACTTGTTAATGATGTTGATGAGTAAATACAAAGTCCTTTCCATTTATACATAAAGCTCGTAGATTGTTATCCAAAGAAGTAATGTTAATAGTCACCACAATAATTGCAACAAGCATTTATTACACATATCTCTTATTGCCACAGCAGTCCTGAGGGGTGGGTATCATTGTCTTCATTTCACAACCGAGGAAGCTGGAGCTGAGAAAGTGAAGTACATGAATTGCTCAAGAGTCTAGGACTTGTAAATGGCAGAGCCAGGTTTCGGCCAGGTCAGTCTGATAACAAAGCCCCAGGAGACAAAAAGCAAGCTCTCTGGAGATCTACCTAGCCAGAGCGCCAAGCACATAAACAACAATTAGAAACACAACGCATATCCTTTCAACACCATGGCAACAATGGTTAAGGAAATTCACTGTGTTTTAAGAAGGTAAACAGCTAAAATCCTTACTCACACTTTCTGTAACCACGCCCATTTTTCAATGGACAACTATAGTATTTTTTAAAGGTTTTCACATTAAGTACATCTAGAGGAATGGAAATCTTGTGGAAATGATAGTTTTAGAGCTAAGGAAAGACACTAATGTTACCAATAAACCATCCAGGAAATGAATCAGGTTTTTAAAATTCGAGGGGAAATTTTGAACAGTTCATGTCTTCCACAAGATATTCTGTGATTATTAAAAAATAATATTTTTTTCCTGAAGACAGTAAAGTCTTCTCTATGCTTAATCGCTAACAGTTCCTGGTTCATACAATGTGTTCAATAAATATGTGTTGAATAAATGAATGAATAAACAAGTAAAATATGCTATTGGAAGCTCCTAGGGTTTTTCCTCAATAATTTGTAAGTAGCTTTAGCGGTCATTGTGACCTCTCTTCCTATCTTTTGAAACATAGTTTCAAAAAGATAAATCAGAGCTCTGGAAAAGAAGTAATTTTTCTAAAATGAAGGGGGGAGGGGGCTATTGTCCCTGATTAGCTCAAAGAGGAAACCAGAAAACAAACGGAGAGAGAACTACTGGATTTAATGAAACAAGAGGGCAGGTAGGAAGTAAACCAAATCTTACCAGCCCTGATCTTAAGAGATGCCGCCTTATCCTCGTGTTGTTAAAATATCCAGTCAGGTGTTTATCGGTAAGACTGTTATATGCTGCCAGCAATCTGGAAGAGAAAAATGAAACCACTAAGGTTTAATGAAGTGTTGCCTGATAGCCAAGGCGATTCTTGACTTTCTTATCCCCAAATTGTGCATAATCATCCCCTCCTCCAGACAGCTAGTCATTCATGTATGTGTTCAATAAACAGGTATTGAGCACTTACAGTTTTCCAGGTTTTATGATAGGAACTGAAGACAGTCCTGACATTGTTTACTTTTCAGACAAGTGTGGAAATTAGACAGAACAATTACATTGGGTGTGAAAAATCCAACAATAGAAATATGCAAAACTCATGGGGACACAGAGAAGGAGACTACCAACTCCAGTTGTCAGGGAAATCTTCTCAGAGGAAGCCTGATGGGAAATTTGGAGTTCCTTCAGAGGACTTTTCAGCCTCCACCCTAAATTCTAGCAGCAAACTTACATGCACTTCCTCAACATATTCTTTCATATCTTCGGGACACAATGCACGGTCCCTCTGCTGCCAAGGCCTCTCTCTGACCTGTTAGCTAAAGGATAGGACCAGCAATTCACAATCATCTCTTCTCCTAGCGAACATTCCCCAGTGCAAACTGGATGTTCTGTGTTACTTTCCACTCCCCTTCCCTAAAACCTTGAGTTACACTACATATCACATAAGATTGGAAGGGCAGGATCTTGTGTTATTCTTAGTATCCCTATGGAAGTGTTTATTGTGTACTCAAATCATGATGTGTTCAATAGGGGAAAACACAATTTTGTTTGGGACTTATTCTTACTGGTATAAACTTCTAAGTTTAAACTCAGCAGCCTAGAAGTCTTAACTTCCATATATATATATCTCCAGATATATATATATATATATATATATCCAGAACTCCCCACTCTCCCCCCCCAAAATTCATAGATTATTTTTGATTTTTAGGGTCTTTTATTTTAAGAGTTAAAAAGAAAACAAATCAGGGGCGCCTAGGTGGCTCAGTGGGTTAAAGCCTCTGCCTTCAGCTCAGGTCATGATCTCAGGGTCCTAGGATCGAGCCCCACATCGGGCTCTCTGCTCAGCGGGGAGCCTGCTTCCCCCTCTCCCTCTGTCTGCCTCTCTGCCTACTTGTGATCTCTCTCTCTCTGTCAAATAAATAAATAAAATCTTAAAAAAAAAAAAAGAAAACAAATCGGTTCCTTGATTACATCTTCTACCTTGGAAGGTAGTCACTCTGAGTCTATAATCAAAGTTTGAAGCTATTTTTTCTAAGTTTTAACTTATCCTCCACTGATTATCATTACCTTACAAAAGCATATGCACCTACATTTATATGTATGTATACAGGTGGGCACGTATGTTCATCCATATACATAAATGTGAGTGTAGGTACATACATATATATATAGAGAGAGAGAGAGAAAGAGATGAAGACAGAGAGACAGAGACAGGTAGAGAGAAGGGGGCAAAAGGGAGAATTCACAAGCCTAAACATAGCCGTAAAATAAGGTTGTCTTAAAAAAAATGTATACCCTATTACCTGCAGCAAAGATTTACAGTCTATACATATTACGAGCAGTTGATACTTAACTTATTTGGAGGCCAGAGCAGGGACTCATATGATACAGTCAAGTAAATGTCATTAGTGACTATTTTATTTAGCTGGCTTAATTACGTGGAGATGGTATTGGTGACCTTTTCCTGTCTCTTTTCTCCTTAACGCTCATCTTAGGAAAGTTATATGCTGTCAAATGGTAAGGAAAGTTTAATTTTGTCCACGAAAGACACTGAAAGCAGTTACAAAGCCCAGAAGGCAAGATGCCACATGAGAAGCCATTATTTCACGGGGTTTATGTAAAAAGACAACCCGAGGGTATCAGTAATGCACATACGAAACCAGCCCCAGATAATTCTTTGAAACCATCTTTTAAATGAACTGTCTTGGTGTCCTATGGTTCATCAAAGGTTTCCTGTCTCCAAAAGGTCAACACTGTATCCCTTACCCTTTCTGAATCTCAGAATATCTTTTCAGCAACTCATTTCAGAAAGGTGAGCAGGTGTCTCTCGGTCCTAACAATCCTGATTCCACAGTTCACAGATTCTTAAGATAAATCATTAGACAGATATCATATATAGTCTTTTGTCTGTTTTTCAGGCTCAACTTTTAAAAAAAAATCAATAGTTTTGGAATAGCTGTGGGTGCTAAAACCCTGATTAAATGAAATAGGGTCAAAAAGTTAGGATAACATAAACTTTAACTTGCCCACTGGCTGAAAAGAATCCCCTTTTTTCAATTCAGAATTTGTAACTTTTTCAATATTTAGGTCCTAAGAATAATGCTTAGCCAGCTTTGGCATCACCTCATCCTAATTCTGCTCCTTCAGGCTCGTACTACATGAGTATGTGTCCATGACGTACCTCCAGTCTTACTGAAAGGTCCAGTGGAGTTGAAACCTTTGAACACATCAGCTTTCTCACCTTTAAAGATTGAAAGTCCCTGGTTGGGATGCTATTTGTAAAGCAACTCTTTCCACGACTATCATACAGCTGGCCCTGCCAGAAAATTTGAAAAATAACTAGCTGGGTCCATCCAGGGTCAGTGATTTCTTTTTCAGCAGTGCCTAATTTTTTTAAACTGAAACTTTAGAGTAACAAACTGTTTGATAACAAGAAATTGTCCTAGAGTAAATTATATACACAGAGTTAGTAAAACAGTTGTTACGGACCGAATGTTTGCTTCCCCGTAAAATTTGTATGTTAAAATCCTAACCCCCAATGTGTTGGTATTAGGAGGTGTGGGCTTCCGGAGGTGATAAGGTTAGAGTGTGGAGCCCTCATGAATGAGATTAGTGCCCTTATAAAAGATACCCCAGAGAGCTCCTTTGACCCTTTCACCATAGAAAACAGCCATCAAGAAAACAGCCAGGTATGAACCAGGAAGCAGCTCTCACAAGACACTGAATCTGCTGGCACATGGATCTTGGACTCCAGCCTCCAGAAATGTGACAATAAATTTTTGTTGTTTAAGCCACCCAGCCTATGGTATTCTGTTATAGAAGCCTGGTGGGACTACCTTAGCATCAAAGCAAACATTTCTATTGTATACATGTAAATGCCACCCTTGTTCGGACCATGAAGCCTCCACAGGGAGAGGGTAGTAATCCTGTGTCTCAGCCACAACTGTGGTCTGTCTGATCCTCTCTGCTCTGCTTCTCTTCCTGTGTGCTTGGTACGGGTTTGCACTCCCTTTGCACTTGCTCAATTACAAGAGCTTTGCTGACCCGGCCACAAATTTAGATTAGTAGAGCTTTTCTGATGTTTCTGCCTTTGTCCTCTCCAGTTACTGCCACTGTTCCCCCAACACACACACCCTTTTCTTTTCTCTCTTGCCCTCGGCAGAGCCCTGGGCCAGATGAGGTCACCTCACCTGAGCTTGGTGATTGTGTTGCACCCGCAGCACTCCACTCCCTTTGTAAGTCACTCTCTGCATCTCTGGTCAAAGCTGGACTTCTGGTCGTGCTACCCAGTCCCATGGTCCTCCCCGCTGCGGTCCATAGGATCAACAACTGTGCTGATCACAGCAATTACCAGGCCACTGTGACTATATCATTTAAAGGCCATGCTGTTCACACCAAGTCCCACAGCTAAATGCCAAGACAGGCCTAACTCACTGGCTTCTTCATCTGATGGACAAGCCTACTTACCCACCCTCTGGTCACTGGGTGGAGAACAACCCACTATCTGGCTCAATGAACCAGGGAAGACAGTCCCCCAGGAAACAAAGCAACTCTGTCTCTATGACGGGTCCTGTTTCCTCCACTCTGATACACACCGCACATTCCTGCAGTGCTTAGGGATTAGAGGAGCAGGCTGCTGAGTCACCGGGAGTGCTGCCTTCCAGCTGCAGTCCTTCAACACTTAACCCTCGAACCCCTGCCTCCCACTGTGTCGAATATATAAATGGAGCTCTGAAGTAGTAAAGTCAGTGATTCTTATCAATCTCTCCATCTGCCTCCAAAGAGAATCTATCCCATAAAAACCCCATCTGAAAAGACAAGCACTATAATATTATTAATCACAAGCATTTATTGAGCACTGACTATTTTTGGGGCATTCCATAAGATACCAGGGATTCAGAGATGGCACAGGCACTGCACCCACAGAGTTCCCAACCTAGTGGGGGAAATATGCGTGCATATACAGTGTGTGTGTGTGTATGTGTGTGTGTGTGAGCACGTGGGCATACTTCATTTCTTCCTGTGTCATAGGCTGATTCATTCACAAATAGATAATGAGTGTTTAAGTGTCTCCATGTCAGATACTGTGTCCTAAGTTGGACAAGAAGTATGATATCCCCATCCCATTAGCAGATTACAAAGCCCCTCCACATACACAGTTTCATTTGATTTCTTTTAGGCCCCTGGAATGAAAGCTAGTACAGCTCTTCCATCTTCCTAAAATGGAAAAGCTCTAAAACAAGATTATCATTTGTGAGTCAGTCATAGAAAAGCCTGACTAAGGTAACACTTCTTCATAATCACAGTGATAGAAGAATTTCTTCTGGCCTCAGCATTCTGGAACCTTAGCCCTCTCCCAGCATTGCCTGTCCTCACACTGTCTACCCTTGGGGGGTGGGGGGGAGAGACAGATGTAGTGGTTAGACTCCAGCTCCTGTTCAATCCTGGCTTCACCATTACTGGTTCCATAACTGGGAGCAAGTGACATACTATACCTCGGTTGTTCTACCTTCCACAGAACACTAGAACATGAACACAATGCGGCCAAGTTCTTTGCCACTTTATAACAAGGATCGCTTTTCCTCCCGTTTCTGATAGCATGTTTCTCATTTCCATCTCAGACCTCATCGGAATGGCCTTTACCATCCATATTTCTACCAACGTTCTGTACACGATTATCTATGTGTTCTCTAAGATGAAGGAAGCTTTTTCTCCAGCTCCCTTTTCTTTTTTGAGCTCTGACCAGAATCACAGGAAAATCTCTTCACAAGAAAATACTTGCAAACCATATGTCTGATATGGGGTTAATATCCAAAATATATAAGGACTTCATACAACTCAATAGCAAACATAATAACTATAACAATAATCCAGTTAAAAATGAGCAGAAGACCTGAACAGATATTTCTTTTCCAAAAGAACATACAAATGGCCAACAGGTGAAGGGATATTCAATTCATCATCAGGGAAATGGAAATCAAAACCACAATGAGATAATCACTTCATGTCTATTAAGATGGCTATTCTTGAAAAGATAAGAAGTAAGTGTCGGTGAGAATGTGGAGATGAGGAAACCCTTGTGCACTATTGGTGGGAGTGTAAATTGGTACAACCATTATAGAAAATGGTATAGAGGTTTCTCAAAAAATTAAAAATAGAATTCCCATAGGATCTAGCAATCCCATTTCTGGAAATACTTCCAAAAGAAATGAAATCATGATCTTGAAGAGGTATCTGCACCCCCATGTTGACTCCAGCATTATTCGTAATAGCCAAGCCACGGAAACAATCTAAGTGTCCATCAATGGATAAATGGATAAAGAAAATGTGGTGAATATATATACACAATGGACTATTATTCCGCATTAAAGAAAGGAAATCCTGCCATTTGCAATAACATGGGTAGATTTTAGGGCATTATACTAAGTTAAATAAGTCAGAGGAAGACAAATACTGTGCACTTTTTCTTAAATGTGGATTTTTTTTAAATGAACTAATGGAAATACTGAATGATGGTTGCCAGGGATTAAAGGTGGGCAGAATGAAGAGATGTTAATGAGAGAGTACGAATTTCCAGTTACGAGATGAATAAGTTCTGGGGATCTAATGTACAGCTTGGCGACTATAGTTAACAATAGTTAATTATAACTATAGTTAACAATGTTGTATCATATACTTGGAAGTTGCTAAGAAATTATATATTTAAAAAAGTAATTATTCAAGGTGATGAATGCATTAAGGAAACTTATCAGTAGTAATCATTTTGCAATATCAACATATATCAAATCATCACCTTGTATACCTTAGACTTATACAATATTATATGTCAAATATGGCTCAATAAAGCTGGAAAAAAGCTTTTGCACCTCAAAACTTTTCCAGTCACTGCCCCGTTATCAGTTCCAAAACTGCTTCCACATTTTTAGTTATTCGTTATAGCAGCATTCCACTTCTTGGAACCATTTTCTGAGTCTTTTCAGGGTCTGTCACAAAAGGGACTGGGTGACTTAAACAGAAGATATTTATTTGTCACAGTTCTGGGGGCTGGAAGTCTGAGGTCAACATGCCAGCACGGTCAGGCTCTTGGTGACGCCCTCCTCCTGGCTGATGAACAGCCATCTGGTCTTTGTATTCTCACGTGGCATGGAGCAGACAGAAAGGCAAGCTCTCTCTCATCTCTTCTTATATGCGCACTAATCCCATCATAAGGGCTCCATCCTCGTGACCCATCTCCCAAAAGCACCGGCTCCAAATATCATTGCACTGGGGATTGTGTTTTCAGTATATGAATCTGAGGAGGACACAGCATGTGGTGCAGAACAGAAAGCATAATTGTCTTTTTTGTCTTTTGTGGGTAAGGAAAACAAGCCTTAGTTTAAGTCATTTGCTAAAGATCCCATAACCTAAAACTTGTTCCTGATAATATTTGCCAAGTCACAGTAGAACACCATTCACCAGGGCTTGCTAAGGTGGGGACCAGGATGTTAAGTATGATGACAGAAAAATAAGAATCATGAAATCGTCATGGAAAAATGTGATTCCATAAATTCTCCAGTACAGAAATAGAAAAACTTTAAACAAAAATACTTATAGACAACATTAATACATAACTTCCATTTGTAATTAGCTATATCATTAGCATAAAAACAATATTCTGAAATCTTTAAATTATCTTATTCTCAATATGTATTTCTGCAATCTGCTTTATGATACAAATTTCCCAAGAGAACGTGTTCAGAGAGAACATAAAAGAATAATTTTGACACAACCAGTTTTATTTAGATCAAATTGTGACTTTGCCCATCTGAATTAATGAAGCTTATACTAGTTTATTATTGCTACTGTACCAAAGTACCACACATTAGTAGCTTAAGATGAATTTATTGCCTTATACTTCTGGAGGTCAGAAGTTCAAAATGGGTCTCACTAGACTAGATTCAAGGTGTCATCAGGGCTACATTCCTTCTGGAGACTCTAAGGAAGGATCTTTTCCACATTCTAGAGGCTCCCCCATTTTATTTTAGGGTCAGCTGATTAGCAACCTTAATTTCATGTGCAAACTTAATTTCCCCTTGCCATGTAAATTAACATATTCACTATATAACATATTCACTAAGACATGTACGGACTTCTTTGAAGGAACATTATTCTTCCTATCACAAGGTTTTTCCTATATGCCAGATGCTAGGGAACAAAAACACTCGATGCTGAATGTTATGGCAATAATATGTATATTGTCCAATGACCATGTTCAATCATGCCAGTGATCCTCACCTTCAAAAGTGACACTTCCCAGATGGAGGAAGGCAGTTCTTGGCACCATACCAGGATGTATAAAATTAATCGGAGCCTAAATTTTGATGTGCCAAATGTGAGCACTAAGACAAAAGAACAGGAGGTACACTAAGGAACCAATATATTCAAAAAATAGATTTTCTTATAAGGATAACAATAGAGAGATAACTTCTTTAGACAAATGTAGTATGTGAAAAGACAGATTAGCCCATAGGATGTAATTGCACTCATGTCAAACATCGATTAATCAGCATTTAACATATTTCATTAAATTCAAATAATGATTATATGAAACACTAAGAAAAGAAGAAAGATTTGCCAGTTACACTATAGCATGCCACTGATGTAAGCACAAATGATTTTAGTAATGTTAAAATGTGAAAAAAATCATCTTAGTATTGATGTAATAGGTTACCACGCATGCTTAATTACTGCACATATATAGATAAATCTGAGGAAGAGGAAAGAATACGGCAGGGTCCCTACCATTAAAAGCCTCGAAAGGAGGTTAGAGAGAAGGATTTTCCATATAAAACAATTACAAAGCATACAAAACTATATTTTAAAAGTAATAACTGTGGAGTATTGGTGCTGACTCATATTGGCTCTAATGAGATAACTGTTTAAATTTTCAGGAGTTTTGCAAGCCATTGTTAGCATGAAATTGGTCATCGTGGGAGTATTTACACCACAGAAATTAACAAACACTATAAATCAGGGCTTTTTTCTTTCTGAAAACCCAGTTTACCAGCACACCACTAACTAATTTCAAAAGTAAGTAGCCAGATATGTCACAGGAACTATTAAATAAAAGATTGATTCCATGAGTCAACATATAGAAGTATGTCTTACATAGTTTTATCCAGAAATTCATCTTCTATATGCAATATTTGGCCAAAGGGGCTCATATACTCGTTCGACCATTTCCTATCCCCAACAAAAAGAACATGAGGACTCTAGCAAACACATTGACATTTTCAGTAGCATTTCAATCAAGAAATTTTATGCAAGATATCTCTTTACATTGCCACAAATGGAAAGGTTCAACTCACCTACCAATCTGGAAAAACTGATTACATCATTTTATGCTCAACAAAATCAAATGAGACGTAGGTGAATGAGCACAGTTTTATTACTAAAGATGAAGAGCCTAATCGAGAGGTGCTTTGCATTTCAGAGGTCACTAAATCTGCAATTCGTAGAGTTTGATAGTGTTCCAGGAGGGCCTACATCAAACCTCCACTGCCAAGGCAGGCTTCTAGCAATGACAACCAGATAAAATGTTTCTGCAACTCACTTATCAAGTCCTTTATTGGGAAAGCAAGTTAAGCAAATCATAGGATATCGTGGTTTGATTGCCATTATGCTACAATTTACAAGCAATGGAGCTCCACCTCTTGACCCATATGCCTTTCTCACTGTCCATCAAAAAGATTTGTAAAAATCCACAGAATTTCAGCTCTATGAGGAAACTCATCACACTCTAGCCACCAACTAAAACTAAGATTTTGAATCTCAGCAAGATTCTTAGCAAAGAAGTTAATAAAATCTAAACGGGAACAACTTCTCCAAACAAAATAACTGAAAGCAGCACAAACAACCAGACACATAAAGAAAAAAATAAACGATGTAGCTTCCCATCACTGAAAACTGCATGTCTGTCATTTAAGAGTGAGAAAATTTAAGACTAGACACCTTAACTCTTAATAGGTGCAATGATTTTCCTGTAGTTATTAAAAGCAAATAAATCTATATCAAATACTTCAGCCCAAAGTAAATTTGATGAGATAAAAAACGATGAGATTTGGGGCTAGAAGGCTCAAGGTCAAATTCTAATTCTACCCCTTATAAGATGCATGACCCTGGCGAATTCAATTTTCTTTTTGCAATTATCACCATGAAGTCAAATGCTGTGACTGCTTCCTGAAGTGGATGATCTAAGTTTACTGGTCTGAAAATGTATTTACCCTGGAGCCATGGGATTATAGAAATGACCACATGAGGTCTAGTCAACTCTCTCATTTTACATTCAGGACACTGAGGTTATAAAAGTAGGCACAGCTCATCAGTAAACTTAGATCCAAGGACTCAAAAAGAAGATGCCAGAATGTCACAGGAATCCCCATAGAATTGTACCTGCCCCTTTCCTTGGGCCCTTGTGTTGCTACCTTGAGCCAGAATTTTATCATGTTTGATCACTCCCTTTAGTCTCATATAAGATCCCTCCGTGTATCCCTCTTGCAAGTTGTACGGTGATGCCATATCTACAGTAAACACTTCACCAATACTTGCTGAACGAATGAGATTATAAATCAGTTAATGAAACAAAATATGTTGGTCCAATTCCTTGACATACAACCTTTTAAAAAAAATCCATGTGTAAGGATCGTAACCTCTCTTCTGCTTCAGGATAATAACTGAAAGTAGTTTATGCCAAAAGAGGTTCAAAAGCATGCTTTACATATTTTGGCTTTTTTTAAAATTCAGAACGCTCAGTGTGGATAATCATGCTGACAATGTTAGTTTTGTTGTTTTGTTTTTGTCAAATAAATGCTTTTGCAGTGTGCTACAAAATTGCATTGCAAGAAAAGTTCCTAGGGAGGCAGGAAAAAAAGAAAAACCTTTTGAGGAAACTTGAAGAAAGACCAATACAGAAGAGTAATTGACATAAGGGTCAATTATTTTCCAACGCTTTATAAGAAAATTCTTTGCCAATGAAAATTAGACCATGAGTCTCTGCTGCCTGCCATTTTATAGAGGGTGATTGAACTAATATTATATAAATGATTTTATATTACATTCTTCATTCTTTTTATTTGTATCCAAACCTGCCAGATCTCAGCAATTATGCTAAATATTGATTTACAATTTCTCTCAGCTTATTCCAATGAAGCAGACAGATGAGAACCATAATATTATTTTATTTATAGCTTTAATATGATGGTTTGAAGTGACTAGTAAAAACAAAACTAGTTTCCAACTGTGCTGACTGCTGGCAAGATAGTTTTGCAGTGTTCACAGATGAGGCAATAGGAAAACAGTGCATGGGACGTCAGTAGGCCTGGGACTCCCTAAGGTGGACAGTTCCCAAAAGAAGAGGTTTGAGCCTCTAAGCTCTTCTCTGGAGGCCTAAGAATTTCAGTTCTTTGGACAGAAAAAAATAAATTGTGGCCACTTAAAGAAATATGCATTAGTAGAAAAATAGCATGCAAACCAAGGGAGATAAGGATGCTGTTTGGAGAAAAGGTGAGAGGAGGGAAAGTTCTAGAAACCAATAATTTTCATCACTAGTATTTATGGATCACTTAACATTTTTATGGTGCATACAGTAAACACTCTACATAACATGAGCTATATATTTTAATTCTCAAAATGACCCTGCAAAGTACTATTATCCACCCTGTTCACAGAAGAGTAAACTAAGATATGGCATGCTTAGATGAGCAGCTCATAACTAGTTAAAGGCAGATCCACCATTCAAATCAGGGACTGTTCTGCTTTAACCACTAAGCTGAACTGTGTTCTACAAGGTACAGTCAATAGTCCTGAAGAGCTCAGCCTAAAGAAAAGAAAGCACATAGGGGTCAGTTAAGTGAATGGTTGACCTGTGAAAGATGCTAGAAGGCAGGAGCATCCCAAACGATGAGGGAAAGTACAAGGAGGACAGTTTGGCTTAATAAAATCAACAGTTGTTTAAAAGTCAACGGAGTGGCCTGTTAGACGGTATGCCCAACGGGCCTGGGACTGGCCAGTTTTCTAATAGCCATGGAGGGTTTTAAGCAGGGAAACAGCATGACTAGATTATTCTACCACCAATATCCTCCTGCTGTGTCTTGAGGAGGCAGAGGATGGTAGTTGAGGGTTTCACTTCTCAAGTCTAATTTCCTCAATTTGAATCTTAACTATTTAACTATCTCAGCTACTGAGTAGATTAGCAATGAGGGGCAAGGTACTTAACCTTGTACTTAACTTAATCCCTGTGCCTTGTATTTTCCTCTGAAAATGGAAATAATAATAGTGCTATTTTTGAAAATCATTTAGAGCATTAAATGAGTCAACACTAAAAACCTAGCAAATTACCTATCACATACTAAATGCTCAATGGATTTTGGAAGTTACCATTGAGTTGACGTACTTTAAGAATTAGATGCTAAAGATTTAATGATGTGTTAACTACCATATAATTTCATAAAACATATATATATGAAACCATACACTGTACACCTTAAACTTACAGTGTCGTCAATTAAATCTCAATAAAGACAGAAAAATTAAACAAGAAAAAAACAAACAAAAAAGACTTAAGCAACATATGCTTTGCACGAAGATCAAAATAGACACACAATAGCTGTCACTCACTGAGTCTCTAATATGTGCCAATATTCCTGCAAGGAAGGTATTTATTAGCCCAATTTTTGAAAGAGGAAAGTGAGGCACAGAGAAATTAACTTTCCTAAGTCCCCATAAGGCACAACTGAGATTCAAACCTATGTCTCTCTGACCCCAACAATATTCCTTTTCCTACTGTAGCATGTTCATCTCATATTTTTTTAATGAAACATTGATTTTCCTCGTGGAATACCATTCCTTTTCATTTAGAAGAACACAAAAAAATAATATGACTTTCAGACAGTTCCAATCTTTCAGAGACTTCAAGTCCTTGTTTGTGCCCCCCTTTGAAATGCTCTAACCTTCTGTCCACACTCCCCCGACAGTTTCTAACTCTCCTTGGACCTTGTCTCCCAGCTTGCTTCTTGAGCTCCCCTGCTGCCTGAAATAGGACTTTGGGATCTGGTTCCTGCCCCATGCTCTTGCATTTGGTCCTGAAACTTCAGACTTTCCCTTTTCTTCTTCTGTGGGCTAATCTCTTCACCAAGGACTGGAAGCTCAATATCCCTCTATGTAGAATGCAGCCTCAGGACAGCCTCATTCACTCCCTACGCCTATTTCCTATTCTGGAAGATTCCTCCCTGGGCCAAAGTTCTAAGCATCAAGTTTGACTGAGAGGAAAGAAAAATTTGTAGGAAAGAAAAATTTAACAGTGATAACCTTATATAAATCCCTATGAATTATGGTGAAGGAGCCATTTGGTGGTAGTTTGAGAGATTCCAAGCTACTGATTTCAAGGGGAAGAAATATTCAAGCTCACTTTATGAAGGTTTACAAGATGAACAGAAATTAATTTGAAATTAATTTGACTTAGAATTGAAGGCAAAGATCTTTCGCTTAAAAAAAGAACCAAAAAACCAAAACAAAAACCAAACAAACCTAGTGTGTATATTTAGTGTTGTATCAGAGGTTCTAAAAATGGGAAAGAGACAATAAGTGGAACCTAACAGCAAAACTAAATTTGAGGTATCAACCTCTCAGGCCAGGCCAGCTTTCACTTGGTTTTATACCATCCTTGCCTGCTCCTAAGAACATGTCAGCTCAATAAACAAGTAAATGTTGTCTCCTCTCACTTATCCCAAGTCATAACAGGCTACTATTGCCCAGGCAATGACAACTACAATGATAACACAGGTTTCCCTGCTAACAGAAAGTAGAGTGCTCCTGTGAAATCTTTCCTAAACCAAAATGGCGTAAAGCAAAAAAGCAATTACCATTGATTTACATGAAACATTTTTGAGTATTTCCAGACCCAAGAAATAACCTCCCTTAAGCATTTTCGATACCTCAGGGCACATCTTGCTAATGAATGAGCTAAATAAATCAATATAAAGCATGGATACCAACAGACACAGTTCAAAGCTGTAGTGGCCAATGGCGACACGCTAGTTCCCAGGGAAAGTGCTTGACGGAGCCACTCTTGCCGCTCAGAATGTGTGCTGCCTCCCTAAAGGCTCTCGGCAAACACATGCTAGATGCTGTTTTGCTTTCCACCTTGATTTCCTATTTTTTTTTAAGATTTTATTTATTTATTTGACAGAGAGAGAGATCACAAGTAGGCAGAGAGGCAGGCAGAGGGAGAGGGACAAGCAGGCTCCCCGCTGAGCAGAGAGCCGGATGCGGGGCTTGATTCCAGGACCCTGAGATCATGACCTGAGCCGAAGGAAGGGGGTTAACCCACTCAGCCACCCAGGCACCCCTCCACCTTGATTTCTAAAGGCAAAAATCTTTTTCAGCAAAAACAGGTCCTCTATGGGTCTTTAGTAAAAGCGAAGTGGCTTAATGCAAACCTAGGAACAGTGGGGGCTATCTGTACGATGTACTTACAGAGTACTTTTTACTTTCTTTAAATGTTTCCAGATATTGTATGTATCTTTATGTATCTTTTATGTATGCATCCAAAATTTTTCCCCAAAATTAATCTCTCCAGAATGCCTTGTTCGATTAATCCAACTCTACATCTAGCCCAGGATTTAGGTGTGCAAGTTCTTCTACAGAAATTCAGGCTTATTCATGTACTTTGGTACTTACCTCAGTGCTACCAAGCACTAAGTTAGCATATTTAACACCTACTGTATGGTAGGCCCTGTGCTAAATGTTTTAGAGGATTTCATTTAATCCTCACAACAACCTACACAAAAGATATATTTTCCACATGGATGGAAAAAAAAAAAACAAGAATCAGAGGGATTATGCAGAATTCATGTAGTGCCACATAACAGCTGTATGGCAAATCTGAGTTCAGACCATAGTCTGGAGCTAAACAGCTAACTGCTAAAGCATTGTGCTACAGGACACTGTGGGCTGGTCCCAGAAGCATTCCTAAACCCTTCTCCCTATCTCCTGCTGAAGTTGTAAAGGTCAGTACACTCTTTCCCACACTCCCTTGCAGGTAGGCATGCCCACTGATGCAGTTTTGGTTAATGAGATATTAAAGGAAAGTGCTGGAATGTTCTGGAAATGTTTTCCTCCTTCATTAAAAAAAATCCTTCTTTCAGTCATCTTTTTCATTTCTGTTTTGGATGTTTTTATAAAAAATATGAGTGGGTTTAGGGTAATCGTCATGCTACCATAAGGAAAAGACCAAGAAAATTGTACAGGTAAGGACACAAGTCCTGATATTACAACAACAAAAAATTGAATCGCCTACCTCCAGATTACTTGTGAAATAAATAATAAATGTTGTTATGGTTTAAGGCACTGTTCATTTGGTTTTCTGTTACTTGCAGTTGAATGTATTCTTAACTGACATAATTACCCTGCTGCCCTTGGACAGCAATACTCAACGGCATTCAGTGACTTTTGAAATCTTTTTTAAAAAACTCACTATTTAGATTTTCTTCAAGAACTCAAATGAATTTTTGGAACACAGTAAGTGCTTAATACGATAGCTTAGTAACTAGTACATACTCGGCACTCGGTAAATATTAATTGAATGAATGAGCAAATGTATTCTTGAAACTAATTACAAATGATCACTAACATACGAGACTTGTGTCAGCAATTATTGAGCTAAGTGCAGGGCATAGTCCTGAAGTACAAGGAGGACCAAAATATGTAGAGAGGTATGGTCTCTACCCTCAAAACGTTTGTAGTTACAAGGGAAATATGAAGACAACTGGAATGCTATGAGGGAATTGCTTTCCCGGTACTTGTTGGTATAACTTTAAAAACAGTGTACTGTCTTAGAAACAGTTTTTCAAACAATATAGGTTTGTCAGTATAGCTTTAAAAGTAGGATAAGACATAGGAAAATGGAGAAAAAATAAAATAGACAAAAAAAACCTACTATGATTATCAATGGGAGGATGTCAAGCAATTTTTCTTTTCTTTTTTGCTCAAAGTAGAAAATTTTCAAAATATAGATAAGTATAAGGAAGAAAATAAAAACAACTTGTATCCCTAGTACCTGGAGACTCATTGAGATCCCCTCTAAGTCTATTATTCTAATTTACAGCAGATTATTTTTATTTGAATCTAAACAATAGAAACAATATTATTGTAAACATCTTGGAGCAAGCTATGAAGAGAGACAACTTCTTAATATGAGAGCCACATAATATTCACAAATATAAAATATTACAATCTGTGGCATATAGAGAATGTCAGATTAACTGCTACCATAAAACACTGATTCGATTGAATTTAAAATCCTTAGTTTTTAATGCTGTTTCATAACTACTATGTGCAATTTATATTGTCTGTTAATTCCCTGCTGTTTTTTCCCTTGTTTCAATATTTTGCCTTAAGAATTTTCATTAATTTATAAATGTTTATTACTATTATAAGAAAATAATAACAGTCACAGAAAAATGGATCACCAGCTTAAAATGTTCAATTTTCTAGCCCAACTAGTGTAAGATGCTGAGAGGTGGGTAGTAATTTGATTACAAATCAGACTAAAAAGAAAAGTTCAATACTTACCAGTAGAGACTATTGACTTATTATCTTAATTACTTCTCCTCACTAGTGCTTTAATCATATTTTCTGTTTGCTTTGAGTTTTATCTCTTTTCAACTTTTGGCTTCCAATACCCACTCTTCATGAGCCTCATATTGTTAAATCATTTATTTCCAATTACAACATTTCTCATTAAGACCATCCTTAGCTTTTGCAGGACCAGGTAATAAAGAGCATCAGCAGTGATAAACAGGTTATATTAGTGCGGGAGGGCTGCCATAACGAAGTATCACAGACTGTGGGGCTTAAACAACAGAAATTTATTGTCCACAGTTCTGGAGACTAGATGTCCAAGATCAAGGTCTCAACAGGGTTGGTCTCTTTTGAAAGCCATGAGGGAAAGATCTATTCCAGGCCTCTCTCTTTAGCTTTCCCCCTCTATCTTTACATGGTTTTCTTTCTGTGTGTATGTCTATGTCCTAACATCCTCTTCTTGTAATGACACCAGTCATATTAATGACCCCATTGACCTCATTTAACCGTAATTACCGCTTAAAGATCATATGTCAAAATCCAGTCACATCTGAGATGCTGGGAGTTAGCACTGCAACATATGAATTTGGCTGGGGGTACAATTCAGCCCATAACACAAGCACAGTGAAAAAGATAACCAAGTGAAGTATGTAACATGGATTTAGATAGAAAAAAAGAATGTATTTCTTGAGTACAAAAAACCCACACTTTGGTTCCAAATTATCTGTGTTGGCAAACAGAAAACGGTCATTAATGATCCATCCAAAAGAGGAACAGATACCTTCTCGATCTCACCACATCCATGTAGGTAATTTGGATGGACGTGGAGAGGATAATGAAGCTCTCCAAACAGATCCCCAGAGCACCGGGCAGAAGAAGAAATTACACCTCTCAGTAATCTGCCCATCTACCAAAAAAGAGTTAACCATACAAAAGAGACCAGGAGACAAGAAGAGTGAGGGTCGGAGGAGACCCTCTAGAGAATGAGAAGTTATTAAGGAAGTCTGACCCATACATCTACACTTTGAAATGTTCTTCACTTCTAAAGTGTGTGCCTTGTGGCTCACTATAAAAGCAATGCTTTGACAAAGACTCTCAAGAAACCTCTAATCCTAATATTGACAGAATCTCAGTAAGGCATGATTTTTCAAGCTGCATCTACTGAACTAGTAACATCCTTTACTCTTTTCTCTGGAAAAGACATTAATCCAGAAAGGCAAGCTCTCAGGTGAATTACTTTAACCCAAATATATTTTCTAATATAACAACCTGCAGCAATGATGTTGTCAATGAAGGTTGTGTTCCCTAATTGGAATTCCTGGAAGAAGAGAGTTATTTAGAGCTTCTAGCTAGTAAAAAAAAACCAAATGGCTTCTGAGCAGTTAGAAACCAGAGGTATAGTGGAATCCTACCTAACATTTGGGTTGTAGTTAGCACAAGATGCAAATGTATTAAGTTGTCAAAAATGTTCTTAAAAATCATGAGCTTAATCCATAAAGTATGATACTCATGGTTTTGTGTATGCCACACCACTCAGTAATTCTTTGTATGCATTAGTTTCAGAACCATGGAGGTAGGCCAAAGCAAGGAACTAAAGAAAAATCAAAATGCGTCTATACACTCAAACAAATCGCCTTTGAGGGCACTGCCCAAGTCTTATTCAATGCAATCAGGACTAGCAACTGATCATTCAAACCAAAAATTAATTTAATGAGGTAACTATATATAAATACATTTACCTTAAATAGTTTATTTTATCTGAAAGTATAAATGTCTGTCAGTTCACTATATTTATTTTTGTTTGTAGTGCCAAGGGTTTTACTTTGACTGTGACTCAACTGATTGTCCTCTTCCTTCATCCTTTCAAAAAATATAAATCATATTCATAATATATCATTTGGGACTTCAAGTTTAGGGAAAGATGACAAAGATGCTTGCAGATCTATATGAATTTTGAATCCTATATTTTTTTCTTTTTTACAAATTTTACCCCCACTTAATTTAATGGTTTATTTTAAACCCACGGACATTTATGGAATCATTCCAAACCCTACACTATTTTCAACTATTTGTGGGGGGAACTGAGTTAAGTCATTGGCAGGAAAGATCCAATAATTCAGTCTGCATACTACTTCTCTCGGTCTGTACCAAAAAGATTATTTCAGTACTATCTTCCAGAATCTGAAATTTTCATTGAAAATGATATCTCTGGAAACTTAAAGTCTTAAAAATATATAAACACACAGGCCCAGATTATTTGAGGCTGATTTTAGGTTTGAAAATTGGGTCACAGAAGTTTTATTTTCTCATCTCCCTGAAAAACTTTTTGCAGTTATTAATAATCAAAATAAGTTGGGGAAATCTCCACTTTCTGCAGTTAGGGAGACCTTTCTTCAGCAGAGATTGCGAGAAAGGAAGTGGGGTGCTACAGAAGACTGCATCTGATGGTATCCTGTTCTCTACACAAGGAGTGTACGTACTGGGATATGCACATTCCTTGGATACCTAAAGACTTTCCTAAGGGTACCCGGGCAAGGATAGTTTTAGGGGAATTAATTTCTAGACCCTCTAGTTTCTTCTGTGCTCTCCTAAAACTGATCTGACTGAAAATGCACTTCTACATCATATTGACCCATACCCCCTTTCCCTTTTATAATCATCTTTCCATTTTTGTAAAAGAAAGGCACACCTCTCACCACCCAGTGTCTTATAAGGGCGCATTGAATTTAGGAGAATACCTGAAAAATAAAAGGGACAACCCGAAGTATTACATAGATGTTAATACAGCAAGTGTCTTCATGACTGGGCAACAAATATGATTGCAAGTAATATCCAACCCTTTACTTTCAACACAGTTGAAGGATCTCGTTTGAAAGATCACTGAAAACACTTTTTGGCGATAGATCACTATGTGATTTTGGCATATAACTCTGAAGGAATTAAAAAAATTGAGTGATGTTGTACAAACAAATCCCTTTCCAATTCCATCTATATGTGAACAGGTTTGTTAAGCAAAGGGATAAGACATCCCATCTATAACAAAAAGAGCAGACTATAATAGATGATCAGAGAAGAAGTCAAGACAAATGAACACATTCATTTCACCTTGTTTAATCAGAAACAATTTATTTCTGAAGTTAAATTGTTAATATGTAATAGGAGGGTGAGTAGAAACTACCGAATTTGAATTCAAATATTTAATGACTTCAAGTCTGATTTTGTGTGACAGAGAATTTTGGTGGTAGGAGTGAGTGGTGAGCAACAAACAGACTAGAATGTTGCTACAGCCATATAAAGCACTACACTTTGCTTAGAAGGCAGAGACACCACAATAAATCTAGTTAGCATTCATCACCACACATAGGTACAAATTGTGTGTGTGTGTATAAGAATGTTTAAGATCTACTCTTTTAGCAACTTTCAAATTAAAAAAAATAGTATTAGCTGTAATGATTTATTTATGAACTAGAAGTTTGTACCTTTTGACTCCTGTCACTCATTTCACCACCCTCCCTCCACCCCTCCCCCGTCTCTGTATCTATTAGTTTATTTGTTGTTGTTACTGTTTTAGATTTTGCATAGAAGTGAGATCATACAGTATTTGTTTTGATCATTTTATGGGATATACAAATATCGAATTATTATATTGTATACCCGAAACTAATGTTAAATGTTAATTATATCACAATTTTTAAAAATACCCTGTTGAACCAAACAAACAAAAAAGGCAAAGACAAAGTGCAATGGGCACTCCAATTGTAAATGACATGGTGGGCTTATAATTTTTTGTCACTTTTGGATATATATATCCACTATCTAAAAACTGACAATTTTGCCCCTGGCAGTTTTCACCCTGCCTTTGATGAAGAGGGACTGAGTTATCAGCGAGTACTAGGGATGTGTTAATTCTTTCTATACCATACTTCAGTATACAATGGTCCCCAATTTACAATGGTTTGGCTTATCATTTTTTGACTTTACAATTATACGAAAGCAGTATGCGCCCAGGAGAAACCATACTGAATTCCCATCTTTTCCCAGGCTAGTGATATGTGGTATGGTGCTCTCTGGTGATGCTGGGCAGTGGCAGCTCCCAGTCAGCCATACAGTCACGAGGATAAACAACTGATACACTTAAACCGTTCTGTATGTACCCAGATAACCATTCTGTTTTTCACCTTCGGTAGAGCAGTCGATATAGTGCATGCGATATTTACCACTTTATTATACAGCAGGCTTTGCATGAGATGATTTCGCCCAAATATATAGGCTAATGTACGTGTTCTGTAAGGTAGGCAAGGCTAAGGTATGATGTTCAGCGGGTTCGGCGTATTAAGTGCATGTTGGACGTACATTACAAGGGGTTTATTGGGTCATAATCCCGTCATAAGTGGAAGGAGATCTGTACCCCGTCAGCACAGAAACACTTGTGTACATTAAAAAGATATATATTAATAAGTCTAAATTTTAAAAAAGTGTGTCTAAACCTTGGAGCAATCTTTCCAAGCATACATCTGCATTTTTATCTTGTCGTAAACCATAATGCTCCCCATTCTTCCAATTCCTCAAAGCAAATTTACAGACGAGTGTGACTATCTCTATTTAGAGCCAAGCTCATCTTTCACACAGGGAGTCAACTTCACATGGATTCAGTGACGATCCTTTGAAGGAGTTAGAAGAGCCGTATCATTTTATCCTCATGCATGACCGAGGGGTATAAAATCCCCATTCCACCTCCAGGACTAGTGCGCAACCCACAAACACACGCACACGCACAAATAGCAACCCAGGGTGAGATTTAGCAAACTAGAGGGACTATCAGCTGAAATTTTCCACTCTGAAACAATTGCATTAGAGATGGCAGTGCCAGGAGCGGTGTTTTATAGTTGACTTCCCCCAAATTACAATGCAGCTCAGATTCAAAGTCTCTATTATAATCTTTGGCAGAAGTTTTTAAGACCATTTTTATTTACTCCAAACTCTTTCTGAACTAAGTCAGCACAGGCCCTTTGCAATTTTTACATCAAGTGTTTCAAGCTGTAATTAAGTGAGCAGTGGCACTCAAAGGAAGCACCAAGAGAAAGCATCAGGGCGTCACTTATTGATTGGTGGAATTTTAGGGATTTGAAATTTCTGTTTTATTGTACCACTGCACTTCATTACCATTTATCCTTAAAATGTAATAAGTACAAACTGCTTCAGCAATGATAGAAAAGCTTTCTCAGCTTTAATGAAACCTTTTATTTGCTACTGAAACTTTTATTTTTTCCAAATGGTGGCATAGGCAAGAAAAATAATCACTACTTATATTGACGAAAAACTTCAGCAATTTGAATAATTTTGTTCTTGGATGAATTCTAAGGCAATTTAGAGTTGTTATTCTTATGTTTATTGTTTTCGTTTACTTTTGATGAACTAAAAACAAAAAAATACACGTATACAAGCTATTACAAAATAATTTTCTAATTACATATCAAAATATTAGATAGTCACGTACAGGAATCACTTGTCAGATGTTGGTCTGATCCGGATAGGAATTTCTATATATCTAGGGCTCCAATACATCTCAGCTACTGGCCATGAGACACAATCCTGTGTAATTGTTCAGTGTACAGGCTCTGAAACTGGACGGCCTTGTTTTGCTTTCCAGCCCTGACACCTGCCTACCTGTGAGAGCTTTTGAAGTTTTCTGATCTCAGTTTCCTTCCCTGTTAGAATGAGGGTGACTAGAATCTGCTTCATGAAATGAGTGGGAAAATTAAATGAGGTATTTCATGTAAAACTTTATTCTACAGCGTGGCACATGGTAAACACTTGTTCAGCTCATGGTAACAAATGTTCAGCTCTAACACGCTTTTCATACGTGAATACATCCACCTCTAGACTGGAGGCAGTATCTATCGCCAAAAAGTGTTTTCAGTGATCTTTCAAACGAGATCCTTCAACTGTGTTGAAAGCAAAGGGTTGGACATTACTTGCAATCATATTTGTTGCCCAATCATGAAGACACTTGCTGTATTAACATCTATGTAATACTTCAGGTTGTCCCTTTTATTTTTCAGGTATTCTCCTAAATTCAGTGCACCCTTATAAGACACTGGGTGGTGAGAGGTGTGCCTTTCTTTTACAAAAATGGAAAGATGATTATAAAAGGGAATTTCATTCATTCAACAAACACTTACTGAGCTTTACTTTATGCAGAACATTGTCCTAGGTAAAGGGGGCACAAAGATTAATAAGATATGGTGCCTACTCTCCAGGACCTTACAATTTTACTGCAAAATTATTGTTGCCATCTTAGTGTCTTTCTTGAAGAGTACCATGAAGCATATACTCTTTCCCTAGATCATAAATTTTCCTTTTTTCCAATGTGCTTGGAACTAATGGAGCTTCAGAAAAATTTCACTTCAGTTTCTGAAATCTTAATCATGCACAATTTAATAAGCAGCTACAGGTTTTTCCACATCTTAAAATGGATGATTAAATGGTCTAATAAGATTCTAACTTAGCCAAAAACTTGAAAAACATAGGAAGACAACCATGACTGACACATTCATTTTCCCGAATGTGGACATAACTGCAAACAGCAGCTGCAGAAAAATAGTGCCATTTACATCCCACATGACCCACGGCTAACTAAAATTGCACAGGAGTTCAGCCTCAAAGTGTTAAAGGACCTCAACTAAATTCAATTTGAGATAAAATGAGAAGAAGCTTGTTTAGTCGTAGCTACACTGCTTTCCAAAAAGAGTTCTCAAATTGACTTCCAACATGGCACCTTGTATACCTCTAGCTTTTCGAACATTTTGTTTATGTCATTACACTCAGAGAAGTCATTAAAAAATAAAAATCTTTAAGTTTGACTATCAGTCCTAAACACAACGACTAATGTGGTATTTCAGACATCACAAACCCCAAATGATCTTAAATATGTTGTCCTCTGCTAATTTGCTGCTCTTGAAAATGTGCAATAAATCCAATTAAAAAGGAAAACATTTTCAAATTAGTTGCAAGATCAACTAGGATATTATCTGCTTACTAGATGTAGCATAATAAAAAACCATCTAATGTGCATTACATTGTTTAATTCGGGAGGAAATTGGATATTCTCTCTTCCAACAAAAGGACTGAGACTTTTTTTTTCAACAACATCCAATAATGACTGTGTTAACTTTCTAGGATAGATTGAATAATTGCCAAATACATCTTCTGAGGAGTCACCCTGCCCAAAGCAACAGGAGATCATGTGTAAACATACAAGGGCACAATTCCTTCCTTCTCTCCTTCCTCTCCAGTATCATACCACCTTCCCTGGTCAAAACACTTTTAAAGATCCCCCATGACCCTGAAATAAGGGGCACCCCTCACAATAAAACCTCCCTTGACATTAAATCAACTCACACCTCATTTCTCTGCAAGAGGCCACAGTGAAAATTTATCTCTCAGTCCCAAATCTCCAAACGAATGCATATTTTGGTGACCTCTACTTTTGCATTCAAACGCACAGGTCCCACACCACAGGGTCTTTTTGATCCCAGCTAACGTCCCTGCTTAATGTATGCGTTTTTCACATCCATTTTTTAATCCTTCCAGAGTGAAAATTTCAAAGAGGCGAACGTCGGTGAAAGAAGCGAGGAAAGGGAGGGAGGAGATGGGAAGCCTGGGATTTCTGCCATCCTCAGTGCAACCCAGAATGCGTATTATTTGTTTCTTCTTCCCCAGCCCTCCCTCTCGCTTCCCCTCTCGCCCCTCTCGCAGCAGGAGGAGGAGGGGCCGCTGGCTGAAGCCGCCACCTGCCGCGGGGTGGAAAAGCTCCAGTTGTCACTTACCCAGCCGGGTGAGAATGGCTCATTTTTGCAGGATCTCTTTTGGACCCCGCGGCAGGTGCGGAGGTTGGGTGCGCGGGGCACCGTGCGCGCTGGCGCAGCGACACTTGCGCTCGCTGGGTGGCTCCGCACTGCGGCCGCTCGTGCGCGGGGCCCCTGAGCTGGGCCGCTGCGGCCCCAGAGCTGCCCCGTAGCCTCCCGGGCCCCCGCCCGCTGGCGGTATCCACAGCCTCGCCGTTGCTAAGGGAGGAGGGAAGGCGAGTGCGGAGGTTCTGGAGAGGCCCAAGCGCTGCTGGAACGGAGCCTGGGGAAGCTGGAAGTGAAGCTCAGCTTCCAGCCCCTTTTTCTGGGCCCTAATGTGGGAGGAGACCCAGGCCCCGGCTCTGTTGCCCAGGGCGCGCGTTCCCCAGGCACCTGTAATCTGAAACACACACACACACACACACACACACACACACACACACACTTACGCACACCTATTTAGGCTGGTGTGCTTCCTGCTAGGCCCTGAGGTAGGAAGGGCTGGGTGGTGGCTGCGGGTTAGGTAATGAAAAAGTCCAGAGCTGCTCCACTGTGATGCATGGGTTTCCAGTTGTAAAACAGTCCCTAGATTGCAAGTTCAAGGGAAAGAAAGAGGTCTTTCTCAATCTGTTTTGGGTTTTGATTTTGATTCTGATCTCGAAGGCATGGCAATCGCCTCATTTCCTCTTTGGAAAATCTCCATCCTTGCTCCCACTGAGGTCCCCACTCCCAGCAGGCAGTGCCCATAGTTTTGAAGTTTGGAAGGTGGGATGCTAGAATCGAACTTGTATTTGAATCCAGCACAGAGAAGGCAGGCCTTTGGTGAAAAAGCCTGCATTTACACGAGAGGGCCTTGGTGTGGAGGAAGCTTAAAGCACTGGACTTAGATGACCTATCCCGAGTCCTGTTTTGCTTTGTCAGGTTGTTTGTTGCAGGACTTGATCTCTGACCTCAGATTCCTCCTGTGGAAGAGACAGGCTGGACACATCGGCAGTGACTGATCTCCACTCTAGCTCAAACACACTTACAGGGGGAATGGGCATCAGTTCACTAAGGGCATTCTGCTTTCCTGCACATCATAAAGACTCACTGAGCATGTCAGAGTCCAGTTTCCTTCACATGATATTCAAGGTCCCTCATCCCTGGACCCCTGCATCCCTCCTCAGTCCCACTGTGACCACTTTCTCCCCCTCCACTACCCTAAACTCTAGCAAAACCAGATCTCACACTGTGAATGGGAACATACTTCTTCCCTTGACCACTTGACAAACTTCTATGCATCTTTCAACACTTAGCTTGCACACTGCCTTCTTGGATGTTCCCCAGGTGTGCTAATGACTCCTATGTCTGGGGCCCTGCTCTAGTATCTCTGCTTTGTACCCACACTCCGCAGGACTGCACTTGCTGGCGGATGGCTGATTTTTCTACTGGCACGTGAGCTCCTCTATTTCACGTGATACATGGATTTTATTTCTCTGTCTTCTCAGAAGCAAACAGCAATTCAACAAACATTTGGTGTATAAATGAAGCAAACAGATTTTTTAAATCTCGTCAAAGTGGTAGTATTTTTATTGACCGCTTACTCAATGCACTCCTCAGCATTTTATGAGAAGTTACTAACTATTCATTATCTTAATCTTCCTCTCTACTCTGTGAGGAAGGTTTCTCCTCCATTTCACAGCTATCCAAACTAAGACACAGAGGAGCTAATTATTTCGCATGAACTCTACAATAGCTCCTAAATGGAAAAACCAGGATTCAAATCCAAGTCTGTCTGATTCCAAAGCCCACGAATGTTTTTGTTTGTTTGTTTGTTTATTTTTTAACAATGACAACATTCCTTCCCCCATGATTCCTGTGAGTTGCTGCAGGAGTCAAATTTCCTCCACTATCAGAATTTTCTGACCTGAAAGATCAGAGCCATCCCAGCAGGGGGAAAATAGAGTCCTAGTTCAATAGCTTAGATCCTGAGACTGAGGACTCAAGGCTGCTTTGGGGAACTAAGGCTAGAGAGAGAGAGAAAAGCAGAGGTTGTCAAAGAAAAAAGATGTGAGATGTGAAAGTCATCTTATGCTTCAACAAGGAAGTTCTATAGATACCTAATCACTGTGCAGCCACCAATGAGACTTGAGCCTGATCTGCCCCATAGATGTCTACTCCCACTGCCTGTGGCTCCTGTTTGATGGTGTCCTTCATGCTCCCTGTTGCTACATTTCACCTGGATAAAAATTGGCCAGGAGGGAGGGGGTACTAGAGAAAGACATTATAATTTTCCCAAGTGCTGCCAACCGCTAAGGATGGTGTAAATAATATAATCTTATACAGGTACTAGTTGTTACATATTAATTCATTTGTGCAAATAGAAAATGGTATTCGCTCATTGGCGGAATGAGAAAGGAAATTAAAATACACTATGTAGATACTCAGGATTCTGTAGAAAAGAATCCCTGGCACTCAGCAGACAGCAAGGTACTCTCGGCAGCATGTATTAACTCATAAATGGGGTTTGAGTTCTCCACCCCTGTGAGCTGCACAATTTCACATCCCTGATGAAAACTGCAAGGAAGCTACTAATTTTCACTTCAGAAAATGCTCACTGTGAAAATGTATTGGGAATCTAGCCAGAAAGAATTTTTATGTTAATTTCTAGTATGGAGATAGGGAAAGAAGAAAAAAAAGAAAAAAAAATCTAAACTGTTTCAGAGACCAAATAGTCACTGGAGTCATTTTCATTTTCTTGCAGGAAAACAAGTCCCCAGATGTCCCCAGTAGTACCATAAGTTTATAAAAAGATTTTTGTTTTGTAGAAAGACCTGTAGAGCTGGGGTTTGGGGGCAGGAGACAAGCAGATCCCACTTTGGATGAACAGGAGCTCAACTTACCAATCACGGATCTAAACTACCAGTGACCTGGGACACCTGGGTAGCTCAATGGGTTAAGCCTCTGCCTTCGGCTCAGGTCATGATCTCAGGGTCCTGGGATCGAGCCCCACGTCGGGCTCTCTGCTCAGCGGGAAGCCTGCTTCCCCCTCTCTCTCTGCTTGCCTCTCTGCCTACTTGTGATCTCTCTCTCTCTCTCTGTCAAATAAATAAATAAAATCTTAAAAAAAAAAAAAAAAAACTACCAGTGACCATCTCCTAGGTCAGGGGTGGGAGATCCATGACTCAGGGGCCAAATCCAGCCCCCTGCCTGTTTCTGTACAGTCCACAAGCTAAGAAGAGTTGCTTTATTTGTAAATGGTTTGAAAAAATCAAAAGAATAATAATGTTATATAATACATGAAGATTACACGAAATTCACATTTCCATAACCTTAAAGTCTTACTGGAACGCAGCCACATCCATTTGTTTATGAATCATCTACGACTTCTTTGGTGCTCCAGAGGCAGAACTGAGTCGTTACAACATGAACCCATGGCCCACAACACGGAAAATATTTACTCTCTGGCTCATTACAGGAAAAGTTTACGTTGTTACTGCAATCAGAAAGGTAATTGACCTTTATGGACTCTGAGAACAGATACCATATCTTTCATCATTTTTTCCTGAGCACCTGTCACAGTGCCTCTCACAGAGTAGGTGCTCAATAAGCAAATGAAGGAATCAACAAATATTTGGGAGGAACACATCCTCCCACAGGTTTTTCTTTCTCCCACAAATAAAGGTGAAGTCATCCAGACTTCTTCCCAGATAAAATAAACATGCATGATGATCTGATGTCTTTCTTTTATCTACCCATAGAAAACCACAGTAAGTAAGCATTTCATTAGGTCACAATCCTGCAGATGGTTAAGTTTATAAGAGAGCTCCCTTACATACCTTACATCCTCCAACATCAGCTTAGGTCACTCAAAGCTATAGCACTGAGAAGCTGAAGAATGAAAAGCACTTGTTTAAGGATTTAACTTCAAACCTGAATCGTTGTCTAGCCTTCTCTAATAAGCTTCCTTAATTAGCTTAATTCCAGTGAGACACTTAGTAAAGCATGGTGTTAGGGATAGGAATGGGTGAGGGGGCATGTACGACAACTGGAGTGACAGACTTCAAGGGATATCCCTAATTCAGAGTTCTGAGTAACCCAAACAGGCAAGATGTCTCTAGACCCTTCTATCCCTATTTGTGAGTTGGATTGCGTCTGCAGACAGATCAGGTGAATTGCAGTCAATGAACTTATTTGGTGGCCATGGGAAACCAGTGGTATTTACTACACTCGAGGTCTCAAAGATGACCAGAACTCCTGTCTGCCCTCAAGCTTGAAGGCTATCGGCTTGATAGACACGTGGGCAAAGGACAACAAAGCGCTAAGTGCTATGATGGAAGGACACAGAAGGTGCAGTAACGGGGCCTTCTGACTAATGCTCCTGTCCTATCTTCATGCCCCGCCACTTCTAGCCATGTTCCCACTCTTTGTGATGGTGAATATCACTTCTCACAAATCACATTATTATTCCCTCTAGCCTTGACACCCTGATCCTTCCTCACCACCCTCCCCCAGGTATTCTGTACCAGGAGAGGGAAAAGATTGGCTTTGACAGAGGAGAAGAGAAGGAAAAGAGAGAAACAAAGCCTATTGAGGAGGTATGACCATGAAGAGATCTTCAAGAAAAATAAGGGATATTCATTACTTTGATTGTTTTCAAGTAATTATATTACTGATAAATACATTCTCTATTCCTACCCAAAAAAAGTTTCTCTAGGGGGGAAGTCAGAGAAAAACTCAGAGAGGAGGCAGTTCTTACGATAAGCCTTACAAGCTGTGTAGTGGTTGGCCAGGTAGATGGGGCCTGGGGAGAAGAGGCATGTCTTGCCCAAGCTAACACCTCCCCACTTAAGCTTCTCGAGCCAATAGTAGACTCAGTCCGTGTCTACAGACCCTGTTCTCATTTCTGTAGCCCTAACATTAATGGAGGTTGTGATTTGGAATAGAAAAAAGGAAGAGGATAAAAAGGAGAAAAGGTAGGAAGGTAATGGCTTCATCAAGGAAATGGGGTTTGAACAGGGTTCAAGTGTGTGAAGCCACAGCTGTGGTGTCACCTCCCCTTCTGATGTGTATTGTCTGTAGGGATCATGCCA
Source organism: Potos flavus (assembly GCA_028534135.1). Classification (NCBI taxonomy): domain Eukaryota; kingdom Metazoa; phylum Chordata; class Mammalia; order Carnivora; family Procyonidae; genus Potos; species Potos flavus. Next base: position 111,202,353 of record CM052900.1, on the reverse strand, counting down.
CATATTCATGTACACAGTATTGTCTGCATGTGTCTTATTCTCCTCCACCCCCAAACTAAGTTCCTGCTCTCTCCTTCAGTGCCAATCAAATTGCCATGAATTTCAGAAATATTTAATGCACATTTTTTGAATAAATGATATTAGAAGAGTAATCCATATTTTCCTGGGCACTCCAGTTGGAGGAAAGGACATGAAAAAGGTGACATAATAGGAGTCATAAGTAATGATTTCCTTGGCTCTAGCCTAATCCATGCATGAGTGAATGTGTTAGATGTTAAAGAGCTCCCCATATCTATGACTGCCCACTATTAGCCAAAATGCACTTGAAACCACAGGCATGAAGAGCCATCACAGTGGCCTGATGCAATGGAAGACAAGGTTTGGGTTTGCTTACTGGATCCAGTGCTTCCTAAGCACCGATAGATGGCTGACACCACCGTTCGCCAAGAGAACAGAGAGCATACTTGGAGGACACAGAACTCGACTTCAGCTCCACTTGCCCTAAGATCAGAGAATATCCATTGACTTTACTATTACCAGGCTCTACACTCAGTGCTTCACTCATCGAATCCTCACAACTGTAAGGCAAGTGTTACTTTAATCCCTGTTTTACCGATGAGAAAGCTGAGGCTCAGACAAGTTAAATACCAGCTGGCAAGTGCCCCAGCTGAGATTTAAATCCTATTCTCCGTGACTCCAGAACCCGCACTCTTAAACACTTTGCTCAATTCCTTCCCACGTCCCAGAGGCAAGGAAGCATGACCACATAGTGGGAAGGATAATAACTGTAAGGTCACTGATCCCAAAGGAAAACTGTTCTCAGTTGTACCAACTGTTCTCCTCCCAACTTTCTCTAAGAACAGTAGCTCAGTAATGAGACTGGTGAAAAGAAACTGAAGAGCAGGAATTTCATTTATTACTGCACATCTGTTTTCTGACAGAGCAAATAGAACATTCCACATCCTCTAGCATTTAAGAGCACCCATCTCTAAAGAACTTTACAGCTTCATTCAGTTTAAATGACAATGGACTTGGCTTTTCTGCGGAAGCAGAAGAGCACTGGTCTTCCAGAATGCCTGCATCACAAACTGCTGACTGAATTATCTTCTCCTCCTCTCTACAGCTAGACTCCCTGCATTGGGTCGTATAGACAAAACTTTCTTAAACTCAGGTTAGAAGTACATTCATGGCTTTCAGCGGAAGACTGGGATTGTTCACATGGGCAGCGCGATAGTCAAGCTCACAGAACAAATCATCTAACTATAGTAACTCTTAAAATAAAAACATTGCTTTATTAGTTACAAATTCATACAGTAACTCAGATTAAGAAAGTGCTATCTGATAGGGTCCTGAAGAAATATTGACTAAAGATTTTTTTGGTAATTAATGTATTAGTTTCATGTAAATAAGCACCCCTGAAGGAGTTTGAGTATGCTTTCATTAATGATTGCTCAAGCCAACAGTTTCTTCCCAAGAGCACAAAAGTAAAAAAAGTTTCATCATTGTTGGAGGGATCACAAATTCTGAATCAATGAGACTTTTCCTATTGTGACAAAAGACATGGAAGTATGGGTGAAGCATCAAAGAACATAACAGGAAAACCGTTCTGGAGTGGGAGCTGGAGACAAAGATTATCCACCAGTCAACTGCAGAAAACCCAATGCAGTGAAAATACAGCTCCTGAGCTGTATAAATGCAATCGGAAAAAAACAAACAAACAAACTTGGCAATTCCTTGGGATATGTACAGTTTAGTAACACAGCTCCCATAGCTGACTCAAGATTAGAATTGTAGGATTCCTCTCTTCTTTCGAGTGTCTTTTTTTTTTAAATAAGTTTTTCTCTCATTCAATAAAGGCCACTTCAGATTCCACATTTTGGCTGAGGAGGAGGAATTGTGACTGTCTGCACCTGTGCAGGGCTGTCTCCACAGGGAGCTTTTAGCCCCGAGCTAAATGGTCAGTCGGGCAGGGATGCGGGAGAATGCTCCTTTGAGCCCAAGTTCCACTACACCAGAAACAGAAGCACAAAATATCATGGTCTTGTCCCTCCGATGTGCCCTATAGTCACACACAGCAACTGAGGCTATTTCCTCAGCTGTAAGCCAAAGGGTGGGGGGAGGGGAGGCAGAGTTGTTAACACCAGAGTCCGCCATGATGTAGAGAAGCATTAGCAAGCAGGGACAGAAAGTCAAGAGGAGAAAATGCAGCTTTACTGACTTAAAAGGCAAATAAATGACAAATAAAGAGGCAAAGTCTTAAATGGAGGGTACTTACTCAGTTCCGGTTATTCATAATCACAAAAAGTAGAAAACCCATAAATCCCCTTCATTTTGCTTGGCATCATTGCTTTGCTCTTGGACTTGAGTAGTCACACCTAGGTGATATTGTAAATTGTGAGCATTTTCTATAGATGCACCAGTACGGCCATGTTATAAAGAACAGGTTTAAGAACAGATAAAAGGTTCCAGCTCCCCTGTTTTGTCCATATTTAAGTTGGGGACCTGGGTTTGAATTGGAATTCTGTCCCTGGAAGGTGTTCCTATTCACCAATGTCTGGTTCTCGTTCACTTCAGGATACAGGAGAGGCTGGCATATCTCCATCATCTTGAAGTTAGGCAGGACCATAGGACTTGATCTGGCTCATGAAACGTGAGTGAAAAATCATGTGTCCCTTCTTGGTGGAATATTTTAAGAGCTTGTGCTGGATTCTCTGTCTTTCTTCCCGTGGGCCCAGCAACCGGCAACCTTCCAGATGGAGGCATTTTCCTCAGCCTGTCCTCCCAACTGAGAAGAGCATGGAGCAGAGCATCTCCTGCCCCCCAAAACCCCAGATGGACAGGAACACAGATGAGCAACAAACCTTTGCTATTTAAAGCCACTGAGATCTGGAGGTTGTTGGCTATCACAGTAGAGCTGGCCTATAGCGATTAATAAGCTTTATAATATTTACGTGACTTTGGGAAACCTACTGATAGGTGCTATTCCTCAGTTTTCTCATCAGAAAATGAGGGAGGCCTGGTATACACTGAGAATATGGTAACTTGTTCATCTTCATAATAAACTACACTTTTAAGAACTACCTACACTGAGTCGGTCACTATCTTCTCTACACATATGTCCTCTCTCATCCTCAAACCAATCTTATAAGTTAGGTGTTATTGCTCTTTTTATAAATGGTGAAACCAAGCCTCAAAGAGATTTACTAGCTCGATGAATGTCAACCAACTTGTAAGTGGAACCACATCTTTCTGATCCAGAGCTCTTGCTTCCTCCCCTAAAAGTAGCTATTTCATTTCTACATAAGTGAAAACTTATTAGTATATTAGTAATTAAGATAAATATCTTTTTTTTTTTTAAAAGATTTTATTCATTTGTTAGAGAGAGGGACAGTGAGAGAGAGTATGAGAGGGGAGAAGGTCAGAGGGAGAAGCAGACTCCCAGTGGAGCTGGGAGCCCGATGCGGGACTCGATCCTGGGACTCCAGGATCATGACCTGAGCCGAAGGCAGTTGCTTAACCAACTGAGCCACCCAGGTGCCCCAAGATAAATATCTTAAACAAATAAGGAATAAATCATTTAAAGTATAAATCATCATTTTCTTCAATACGCATAACATCTTTCCTACTAAATGATTTGGTTTGAATGATCCTGGCTAAAGCCATACCTGGCAATTCTGGGGTTCCCAACTCCTAAGGGTTTATTAAGGTAGTAATACGGGTTTGCAAGCTGTTCTCAGTATTTCCACAGGTCTACAAGAAATAATATATTTACAGTGGGCAGGATGACCAAAGCTAAATAAAAGTAAGTTTTCCTTGTTTTCTTTTTTATCAGAATTTATAATGGGTCATTTCATCGTGGTACATTTGTACATTGGTACAATCTACAGTATGCTTTGGTCCACTTATGATGATTTATAAGGACCACTATTGATGCTTATGAATCGATGAGAAAAAAAAAGTAGAGAGACCTAAAAAATGTTACAGTTTTAAGCCATAAACTCAAAGCTTTGGCTAATCTGGGAAAATAATTTCGAATAAAATATTTTTGTATTATGACATTAATAAACTGCATTTTATATAGATTTGTGACTCTGTTCCAATAAATATTTCTAGCAATACAAAGTTTAAAAAAAGTGTACAAAGAACTCTTGTTATATAAAGGTTGTTAATACTGCTATATCTCAAATCTCAAATTTTGGCCAGGACAAGCCTAAATTAACCTTCTTCTCTCTCTTTGCAACTTAGCTCCTAATAACCCAGGTTATCCTCCACAGTCCAGAGGGGTTCTGGGAAGCATCACAGCAGAAACACAGATGACTTTTTAGCTAATGAAATAAAAGGAAGAGCTAATGAATGAAATAAAAGTGACTGAATCAAAGCAACCTTGTGACTTTGGGGGACAGAGAGCCCCTTGAATTTTGGGGAGGATACATCTCTGAGGATTGGCAAGAGATTTTAGTAAAAAATGTGGATCAAAATGAATGAGAAACCAGCAAAATGGCATTCTGTGGGCGTTCCTCCCTCTACCTCCCTCTGCTGGACATCAATCAGTCATTTTCAGCCTAAATTAAAGGCACTCAGTTGTCCGCAGAGCAAGCACAGTGGTCAACGGTGTTTCAAAGAGACCTTTTGTTCAAATTTCTGGAGGACAGTTATAGGCCTTGTCATCAAAGAAAATAAGAAGCCCTTAGAGTTACAGCAGTAATGACAATTTTAAAAGTTACTGGATACATGCCATGTGCCAGGCTCTGTGCTAAAATAATTTAAATGTCATGTCTCATCTTATACTCAAATACTATTATTTCCCCCTTTTTACAGAGAAAATTTCTGAGAAGGGAAGGATTCAAGTAATTTGCGTAGAGTCACCTGCTGGTTAAGTGGGGATGCCTCCTTACCAATGGCTCTCAGCCCCTGTGTTATACTGCCCCCTGCAGGGCGTCTGGGGATGATACAAATTGAGGGCGTCATCATGAAAGCAGAAAGGAACCATTTATGGAGTCCTTCGGAAGCGCTAACAATACATTCACATTACTTCACTAAATTCTCACAATTCTGAGGATGAGGAAGGTGAGGAGGTACCGTTATTCTCATGGCACAGATAAGAAAATCGAGGCTCAAAGAGATTAATGGGTTCACCGACAAAGAAGACAAAAATAGAAAACAAGGCATTCTAAATCCACATTGAATGATCTGCCTCTGTAGCAAGCTGGTTCTGATTTAACCTCAAAAAATCATTTGCACATCTAAAATATCAAGATATCTAACTGAATTACAGTCTGGATGAAAAATACCTGTATGGTTGCTTGGAAATTCAGTATAAGGCAATTTTGAGATCAATGTGATCTCAAAACTAAAAAGATCAATGTGACACTGGTTTACATTCTCTGATGTGCAATTTCTTCTATATTTTGCTTTGATAGGATCACATCTGGAACACTGAGTTTCCATGAGTCATAGCTCAAGGTAGGTATTGTTCACTGCATTTTTCCAAATTCAGAAGCGAGGTCAAAGGTCTCTTGAGGTGTGCTCTAAAAGCCTTTCTCATCTGCTTTAAGGTAAGGGGAAAGCATTCCCTCTTATCCATGATAGGTGGGTGTGGGAACAGGGAAAAATCAACACACTTACCAGTGAAATCCTCAGCACCAGCTTCTTCCTTCTTGCAATGAATTTTCTTTCTTACACCCTGGTAGTAAGTGATGGGCTAACACACATGTTTGTGTCCAGCACTTCTCTCCAGGAAGCGTCTAGGACTCTTATGCAGTCGCACAGGGTCATGCAGGACTCCAGGCCATACTGCTTGTGTAGACCATGACGTGAATGGTGCCCCCTGCAGTTGTGTAGCTTGGAAGCCATACTGATGCCTACCGTTTTAGTCTCTGCCTACGGAACCTCAGCTGAAACTAAGATAGAAAAAGCCTGTTTCACTTATTCCCGGGTATTACAGCCAACGTTTTAAAATAAAGAGTTACATTTAAAAATGCAATTATCAGGAAACAACGGGTGTTGTTGAGGATGTGGAAAAAGGGGAACCCTCTTACACTGCTGGTGGGAAGGCACACTAATGGAGCCACTCTGGAAAACAGTAGGTTGTCCAGAGGTTCCTCAAAAAGCTGAAAGTAGAGCTACCCTACGAGCCAGCAATTGCACTACTAGGAATTTATCCAAAAGATACAAAAATACTGATTCAAAGGGACACATGCACTCCAATGTTTATAGCAGCATTGTCGACAATAGCCAAATTATGGAAAGAGCCCAAATGTCCCTTAACTGATGAACAGATAAAGAAGGTGGTATATATATACACAATGGAATTTTACTCAGCCATCGGAAAGAATAAAATTTTGCCATTTGCAACAACATGGATGGAGCTAGAGTGTATTATGCTAAGCGAAATAAGTCAGAGAAAGACACACTGCATGATTTCACTCATACGTGCAATTTAAGAAACAAAACAGATGAACACAGGGGAAAGAAAAAAACAAGAGAGGGAGGCAAACCATAAGAGAGACTTTTAACTATAGAGAACAAACTGAGGGTCGCTGGAAGGGAGATGGGCGCGGGGGATAGGCTAAATGGGTGATGGGGTAGTAAGGAGGGCACTTGTGATGAGTATCAGGTGTTTATGTAAGTGATGAAATCACTAAATTCTACTCCTGAAATTAATATTATTACACTATATATTAACTAACTACAATTTAAATAAAAACTTGAAACATTCAAAAAAATAAAAGAGCTTAAATATTTGCAGAAGGTAAAAAAATAAAATAAAAATGCAATTTTCAAGTATAAGTTTATTAAAACAGGGAATACACTGGAAGTCATTTTATAGAAGAAACCAGTGAAATAACTAGTGACATCTAAATTAAGCATGATACAAATATGGAGAGTATCAGTGCCACCAAATGTTTAAAAAGGGTTTGATGCAGAAGAGAGAAGAGACTGAGAAGTTTCGTGGTAGATAATTAGGAGAAATTGTAAGATGATTTTTGGCTCAAAGAAAGAACTTTCTAGAAACAAGCAACAATTAGAGACTCTATTGCAATAACCCTATGAGTAAGGGCATACTTTACACCCATATTATAGAGAATGTTTCCAAAAATAGAATGGGCAATGTTTGATGGTAGACAGTTCCTTATCCTGAGAAATGATCAAGAAGGGGAATCGAATGTTTTAGAGATCTTCACATAGAGTTACATTGAGCTAAATGGATTACAAGGCTTCTTCTAGCATAGAGACTGTGACAATTTGCTATGAACCTCCACCAGCCCTAGAAGAAGGAAACCCCTTCACCTTTCCTCTAAAGGAGGCTGAGGCCTTATATAAGGTGTTCGATCCAACCTTTACATGTGAAAATTTCAAAGCTCCTATCAGATCTTGTGCAGCTAAGCAAATAGCCCCAGAGAGTATATGGTACAATAAAGGACTCATTTTATTTTTTATTCCTTCATGACCCAAAAACCACATTTTAAAATGGAGTGAGAGGGGGCCCTGGGTGGCTCAGTTGTTTAAGTGTCTGCCTTCAGCTCAGGTCGTGATCCCAGGGTTCTGGGATCGAGCCCCACATCAGGCTCCCTGCTCAGCGGGGAGTCTGCTTCTCCCTCTGCCCCCCCCCTGCTCGTGCTCTCTCTCTCAAATAAATAAATAAAATCTTTAAAAAATAAAAATAAAATGAGCGTGAGAATAGAAATTAAAAACCTAACACTGCTCTGTGTAGTAATGAGTTCTGCCAACTCCACTGTGAGAGGGATGTTCAATCCAGAATGCTTCTGTTCCTCCTTATGGTTTTAAACCAGGAGTCAAAAACTCAAAAGGAGAAAGAAAAATGTAAGATGCTAGGGAGTGAGAGGCCCGTGCAGATGAGCCTGCATGGTGAGTCTAATAGTCCAGTCTCACAAGGCAGCTGCTCCCAGGCTCAGCTGCTTGTTGCCTTCTAGAAATGCTTTCTAGAACTGCCATATTTTATTTTTCCAAAGAAGCTAAAAAGCCAGATGTTTTTGGTGAAATTTTCTAATTTTCAGAACATTATCAGGCTGAACAAAAATTATCTGCGGTTAGAAGTCTGCCCATTGGCTTCCAGCTTCTGGCTGCAGGAAGGCTGGGCATTTACAGAGAGGTGGTGGGAAGCCTGTGCATGCATTTATGTCCCCACGTGAGCCAGCAGATATCCATGGGGCAACTGAAGATAGAAAGGAGAGACAACTATGCTGGTGGGAACATCTAAGGGAGACTGGATGAAGGTTTCTGCCCCCACATGAGGTTGCTCAGCAGGGTCCGAAGGATGAGAGGCTGCCCCTCCCTGTCCTACCGGAGTTCCTGGGTGTCCCTTTCTGGACATAGTCACAGAACTGGGAAGGCCACTGGATCCTCAGGCAACTCCAGCCCCTGTGGAAGGGAGACTTTCCCCAAAGGGTAAACAAAAATTCTCAAAGAGGAAAATCACTTACAAAGAGAGAGAGGCATTCTGAGAGAGGAGCAGAGATCTAAGGAAGCTCAGCAAAGACAGAGATGGGAAGACCACGAGAAGACCCTCATGAATGCTTACATGCCTCCGACTTCTTCCCCTCAAACTGGGGGGAAAGTCGTGTTGACTGTATAAGGTCTGAGCCTTGAGTACACAGTGCACCGGCCAGCAGCCCTGGTTTTAGATGCAAGCCCCGACAGCTTGTTCATAGAGATTTTAGTTTTGCTATGAGTTTGGTTAAACAACAGAGCGCTAGAAGCTCCGAAGAAAGTGACAGTGGCAGAATGATTGTTTCACTGTGTGGGGAAATGTGTTTAAAAAGAATACATGGATAAAGAACAGAGTTTGAGATATGGTTGGATTGCAGAGGTGATGGATGTAATATATAGGATGTAATATATAGCAACATATTTTATAATCATGTGTGTTTCCTAAAATTACAGACAAGTCATAGACAGGCAGTCTTCACAATTCTCTTAGACGGAGAAGAAATGTGATGAGCAACATCAGGGTTTATACACAGTTTTTTTACTTACTTAGCTAATGCTTGACACGCTCTGCTATCCAGAGAAATCCATCAACGGGGAGAACAGCCGCATGATGAAACGGCTGGCCACATCAGGCCAGATGGCACCCGGCCTGAACCACACCCCCACCCCCCCGCACACAAATGGGTACCAGACAAGGTCACCAATAGGCCCTAAGCCACCCAGCTTTTCCGGCGCAGGGATGGTCAATGATGCAACGAGAATGGTGAACACCTGCTTGAGGAAGAGCTGCTGCTCCTCCCAGAGCTCTCTGGTCTCACCAGATGGCCGGCCTCCACTAATGTCTTTGGGGGCAGGCCAGCCCTGAGTGACTGAATGCTAGTGACTATGAACTGGAAGGTTGCCTACCTGAGGACATATACCCAGTTGTCAATCATCTCTCAAATTTGGCCCCACTGTACAGGCTGACAATTAGCCTGAATAAAGCGAAGGTGATGTTTTTAGTTGCCCCAGGCAAATCAGGCAAGCAACCAAAAATTACCATCAATGGCACGGAGTTAAAAGCCATATCCAATTCCCACTGCCTATGTAGTCCGCTATCTAATGACAGGTCCTCTGCTCTGCTTTTCTGTGGTTCTTTGAGCAACCACCAGTAGTGTAGCTCATTATCGGAACAAAGAGTAACAACCTGTATTAATAAATCCAGCTTATTTGGGGGAACTTGACAGACAGGATTTTTGGAGATAAAGCATCTGATTACAGATAAAGACCAAAGTGCAAGACTGCCCTGCTGTCCAGTCTCCTCTGTGGATGTGAAATTTAGTTCATTACCATTGCCTCCTGGAAGAACATTAATTCCACTCTGCAGAAAACATCAAATAGCAACACTGGTAAACTTGTCAAGGAGTAGAGCTACTAATCAGCAATTGACATAATATTTGCCCTGCCTTTTTAGTAACTGGCGATAGTTTCAGTTCAACAGTTATGGAAATAATGAAATTTTGCAGAAGTGCACAAGAAAATCTATGGGAGTTATAAGCCATTGCATAGATTGCTAATATTCCAACAGTGCTTGTGTGATACTGATCCAAACTCCTACAAATTTTTTAGGATGAAAGTTTAATTTCTTGCATTATTCAGTTTCTTTTAGCAGCAAATACCTCAAACATAACCTATATAAAGGCTAAGGACAAATAAAAGGATGGAATTGAAGACATACTGGTATAGGGTTCGCTTTCTACACCTTAAGCTGAGTAAGATCTTGGAATTTCCTTACTTTTTCACTATTTTATTTTATCTTATTTTATTTTTTGCTACTTCTTTTTTACCCAGGCCACATGATGTTCATTAGAATAATAACCCTCTTGACTCCAGTGCATCCAAAAATATGTACATGCAAGAAAACCTATTTTGCCTGTCCAAATCCAATTACTTCTGGAATGAAAATCACAAACTACTAAACAAGTTACAATTCTGTTCATGTATTGAAACCAATAATGAAATATAGATTGCTGATATTGTCAGGTATAGGAGCTAATCTTAATTTATTTGGTAAACATTTAATGAGAGCACATCCAGGGCAAGGTTATTCCTGTCGTATCAAAGTGTTATCTTCCAAAATTGGTTTTACCCTGTAATAGAAGAAACCTTTTCAGGAAAAACAGTCTCATCTAGTCACCCGATAAGGTCTAAAAGGCATATGTATTCTTGATCTGATGGCAAATTCTTTTACGTCTTTTTCCTTCAAAAGAAAGCTTCCCACCAGGCATTTGTTGGCAAACACAGGCAGAGCTTTCTTAGAAGCACTAATTCTAACAGCACCATCACAAGCCACCAGTTCTAATAAAGCTCACCCCTTGTGAAGATCCTTCAGTGATTAGGGACGGGTAACACTATCCATGATTTCCATATCTAAGGGATATTTATCGGAACACGGTGACAGGGCCAAGAAAGGGGACACGGGCAGGAGGGGGCTGTGGCTGCAGGTCATTGACTGGGAGAGAGTCTCGCCCCACTGGAAGAAATCACAGGCGTGTGTATGTGTAGTGCCCAGCACTCACCTGCCACAGGGAAACACGCTCAATACACGGTACCTTCACTTTTCTTCTGTAAGACTGTTTTATGTTAATGTAGCATTTTAAAGAACACGAATCGTGTTCACAGGGGTTATCTTATTGGATGCTCCCAACACTGGAGATAAGCTTTATTTTATGTTTGGAAACACGATGGCCTGAGAGGTCACAGCTATGTGGCCCTCGATCACACAGCTAGTACATTTTAGAGTCCATAACCTGGATCTTCTGATTCCAAGGACCTCTGCCCTCTTTATTGCTCTGAGCTACAAGTATTCGGTGATGTGGACCTGGGCACTCTCCATTTTTTTTTAAAAAAAACCTCTCTTCACTTATGTCTTCATACCTTCAAGGATCATTTATCATCTCCTCACATTTCCTTTCCTGTTTGCTTCTCTGTCTCCTCCGGTTCCGTGTGTAAAATCGTTGCATGTATAATGTTCATGGATCCACGATTAAGAGTTCTTTACTCAGGATCTTGAGCTCTTCCAAGTTAAAGAAACCCTACAAACAAGGCACATTTCATTCTGGGCCTTGTTTTTCCTTTCAGCACTTTTGCTCAAATACCAAACACAATTTGCGTTTTGCTTGGGACGGAAAGAAACAGTTGTGTAGCTGTAGCTATTACTGGGCCATTACCATTCCGAGGTGTTGATTTTGCGCTTCGCATTTTTCCTGTGTTCTTCACTTGATGCCCTATCTTGAATTTTTATTTCACTCTAATCATTTTTTAAATTTGAAGTCTTCCTTTTTACTTTGGCAATTTCAGTTGGAACGCCGGGTTTGGAAAAAAATGTTCACAGAAAAACTGAAGGTTAAATCAGTTTTATTCTGTAAACAGTGCCTAAATTATCATCTCCTTCCCATAACAACCCAATTAATATGTTAGAGCAAAGCTGGAAAGCCAAAAACGGTGCTGAAAATGTAGAGTTAGTGTGACACCTTCTGGTGAGGAACACACTGCAGTTCATCAACAGCAGCAAAACTGAATTCATACAAGGGTCCTCCAGATAGCTTTTATTCCAACAAACCCATCTTTTGTGACTACCTGGTGTTGCCCCAGGCTCTGCCACAGGTCCCGGGGCTACCGACAGGGGAAGGTCTGATTCTTCCACTTAACAATCTAACCACCTCCTGGGAAAGAAATCTCTCTTTATCTTCACACCTATCTACAGAGATTACAATTGAGATGTCAGCACCTAGAGGTAGGTTGGGTATTCATCATAAGATGCTTCTCCCCGGGGGCCCACAGAGCCAACCCACCTTTGCGGATCAAGGACAGCCTCCCAGAGGCCGGGATGCTGAAGTCTTGAAGGATGAGCAGTTTTTGTGAGCAACAAGGTAGGAAGTGGGCATGCAGTGGGGAAAGTAAGAGGACAGCATGTGTGCAAGGCTTCGAGGCGGAGAGTGTGTGTTTACTGACCAGAAGTTATTTCAGGCACCTGAAGAAGACACAGAGATGTGGCCAGAGACCACACAGGGCCCCAACCCAAAAGGGCTTTGGAAGCTGAGCTTAAGAAGTGTGGGTTCCATGATCCAGGCTGCAAGGACCCATCGGAAGACGTAAGCATGACAGTGATAGGATCAGATTTTTCCACTAGAAAAATCAGCCTGGCTCCAGGGTGGAAGGAGGGAGGAAGACTAGTTAAAGTCTGGTCAAGTAGGAAGCTGTTAAAATGGAAGAGAACCTGAACTGGGCAGGGAATGAGGATGAGTGGAGTACAGAGTGTTTTAGGAAAGGGTATCATCAGCCTGTATGAGAGCAAGTTTAAATGTGGACTCTAAGAAAAAAAGGATTATGTTTTATGCTTATATGGCTCAAAAAAAAAAAAAAGGAGTATTTCTTTTTCCTTAAACAAAGAGAGAAAGCCCCACCTTTTAATGTACATGTCTTCTTTTCTCTTTATGTGGTCTTAGGAAAGAGTTAAAATATTTCTCAACATATGAGAGGATAATTGCTCCACAATCCAAGCATGCAATTTTACAAACTAAATTTGGAGACTTTCAAAAAATATTGATCGCACCTGAAAACATTTAATGAATGCAATTTGGAAACAAGGGCCCAGAGACACCAATTTGTATCAACAGTGCTTAAATACTCCCATAAAAAACACACCCAGAGCCTTGGGAAATCTGGATCACTATAATGTGCTTTCAAGGGAAGGTTTGAAATTTTTAGATGAACGGCTATAATTATAAATTGAAATTAAATATAATGCAGAGGAGGCCTTGCTGTCAAAATAAGTCTAAGGAATCCGTGATGTCCACTCTCAGACAAGGACATGCACTTAACTCCCTGTATAAACCACTTTCTGCTTTGGGTAGCAGAGTGTTTTTACTTCTGTATCCAAATGCTAATGGATACTTTTTTTTCCATCTAACTCAGATTTAAAATCTAAACATTTCCACTGATCTGCAAGGCTCCCCGTTACCTTACTGGTGTTAACCTTGGTTACCCTCGCACTCCCTCATTCCACCCCAGTCAGAGCGCCTTGCTCTTCCCCAAACACACCACGGATGTTCCTTCCTCAAGGCTTTTGCATCTACTACTCCTCGTGCCTGGAAAGCTGTGTGTCCAGATATCTATCCGCACCACTGACTTCCTCATTTCCTTTAGGCCCCTCCTTTCTAGGAAGGTTTCTGTGACCACACTACATAAAATAGCACCTGCTCTCAATATTCTCTTGCCCTTTACTCTGCATTAGTTCTCTGTATGGCTCTTATCATCACTCAACAGTCCATGTACTTAACCTGTTTATCACTGCCTCTCTCCACTAAAATCCAAATGCTATGAAACCACAGGCTGTCACTGATGGATAGCCAGGGAGTGGAACGGTGCCTGGTCCAGAGTAGGTGCTTAACAAATATGTTAAATGAATGATGTTTATTGGAAGTATTTATTAGGTCTTTAGTCAGATCGGCAAGCCGGAGGTTTTCAATCAATTTACCAACCATGTACCATGTGGCAGGTGCTGTTCTCTACCTTTCATGAGACAAAAGACCACCCTTGGATCCCCAGATAAACAGAACAGTGGGAGTCAGACAAGTCAGCTGATAATTATTGTCAGTTATACTTCAATAAAGCTGGGGGGAAAAAACCAGATAACTGTAATCCACCCATTCATTCAACATATATTTACCAAGTACTGAATGGAAGAGAGCTAAGTTTCTTTGCAGGCTTTTTATGTGCCAACATTGTGCAAAGGCATTGAAAGATGCATCTATTATATTTTTTAGAACAACTAGTAAGGTAACTATTATCCCTGATTTAGAACCATGAAACTTGAAGCTTATGAAAGCCCTAGGTTGCCACACTAGTGAAAGAGGAAGACTAGACTAGGTCTAGGTCTGTCTAACTCTGCATTAGTTATCCTGCTAAAGGAACTCGGGGAAAAAACCATCTAACCTATTAGTGGGGTCAGAACAGCCTTCCAAACAGAAGTAACACCTAAGGTAAACCTTCAAAGTAATGTGTTAGAATTGGGTAAGAGTGGAGGGTAGGGCGTGCTGAGCAGGATGGATAGCATGACATTGTACTTTCCATAAAGAAGGAAAACTTCTGGGCCTTTGTTTTCATTAATAAAGTAGGTTAACTTTTGACTCTCAGAATTATTGAAATAGAAAAAAAATACAAACACACACATACACA
>CM052900.1:110986600-111187183 GCA_028534135.1 Potos flavus | reverse complement strand
TTTTTTTTTTTTTTTAAAGGAGAATCAAATAATTCTGGAAACTGTGAAGACGGAAGGGGCTCCTAGGTCAGTTATAAATAACAGACAAAGCTGCAGAAGATGAAGACTAAACTAAGTCACAGCAGAGACGAGAACAAAGAGGGAGATATATTTGAAAGGCATGTCAGAGTGGAAACTGACAGAGGGAGATGACTGACCTGAAGGGTAGGAAGGAGAACGGTGATTAAAAGATAGGAATAAAAAATGAAACGTGGGTCTGTCTCAGATGAGCAGATGAGTGGCCACATTCAGCAGGCTGACAGCATGAAGGAAGGGAACACAGGCCAGAGACAGTGCTGGAAATCAGCAGGATGTGGGCACAAACAGAAGCCATGGGTATAGATGAGACTGATCAGGAGAAAGGTCTAGGACCAGGGAAGATACTAGACCAAAGGCTAAGAAACAGCAACATTTAAGTAGTATGAGGAGGAAGAGGACTGAAAATGAAGTCAGGGAAGTAAGAAGAGAACCAGCTTCCAGGAGATGGGGTCAGGGTCAGCTGCTGCCAAAAAAAATCACACAGGATGAAGGCTAGACCAAAAGTAGCAGATGGGTAATAAGGAGCTCACCGGTGACCTCTGACAAGCAAAATGCAGTGGAAGGTGATGGGAGGTAAGGAAGTAAAAAGAATGTACTCACTGCTTTTTCAAGAAGTGTTGGTGGTAGAGGGGTGGAGGGTTTGAAAAAAGGTTAAGGGAATGATTTGGAGAATGAGAGAGACTTAAGCAGAAGGACCTAGTAGAAGAGAAAGAAGCCACAAGACTTCAGGGTCTTAAAGTTATATTTCTGCAAAACAAAAACACATTCTTAAAATAACTGGCCGTTTTTCATCTTTGTAAATACTCTTGGATGATGGTATCAGGAGTGAATATTCAATTAATTCTAGGTTTCCTAGACATACACAAAGGAGTAGCTTTACTTAGTTTTTTGGCAAGATGATTTAGTGCTAATAAATAAACTCTCCCTCATATTTTCCTCAATTTGTAATGGCTGAGGTTACACAGTAATCAGTACCTGGAAAATTTTAAGTCTTTCTCAACATAAGCAAGTAATTTGAGGTTTAGCAAAGTAATCAGTGTTTAGTAAATTGCTACTACAGTGCAAACAGAACTTCAGAATCTGCTTGAATTCTGCACTAACAATGGAATATACGCAACGACTAACTAAAGCCTACCTCACTGCTCTGGATGAGGTAATGATTATTCATTCCTCCATGGCATCCAATTAACAAATCAACTTTTTCCCTAGGTTACACAGAGCCAGTTTGTAATCTCTAGGTACCTCACCTTCCACTGAAAAATTACACCAACAGAAATTATGTTAAGAAAACCTCATGGTTGCCAGAGGCAGGGGATTGGAAGTGGGTGAAATGGGTGAATACAGTCAAAAGGTACAAACTTCCAGTCATAAAAAAAAAAATAAGTCATGGGGATGTGAAGTACAGCATGGTGACCATAGTTAATAATACTGTATCACAGATCTAAAAGTTGTGAAGAGTAGATCTTAAAAGTTCTTATCAGAAGAAAAAAAATTTTGTAACTATGCATGGTGATGGATGCTAATGAACTTATTGTGGTGATCATTTTACAATATCTACAAATATCAAAAAAGGGGGGGCGCCTGGGTGGTGCAGTCTGACTCTTGGTTTCAGCTCAGGTCATGATCTCGGGGTCACGCGATCAAGCCGCATGCCCGGCTCCACGCTTAGCTTGAGTATCTCTGTCCTTCTCCCTCTGCTCCTCCCCTCTGCCACACTCGCTCTATCTCTAAAATAAATAAATAAATCCATTGACAGATGAATGGATAAAGAAGATGTGGAATATATCTACAATGGAATATTACTCAGCCATCAAAAAAAATGAAATCTTGCCATTTGCAACGATGTGGATGGACCTAGAGGGTATTACGCTAAGTGAAATCAGTCAGAGAAAGACAATTATCATATGATCTCACTCATATGTAGAATTTAAGAAACAAGGCAGAGGATCATAGTGGAAGGAAGGAAAAAAATTAAACAAGACCAAACCAGAGAGAGAGACAAAGCAGAAGAGACTCCTAATCATAGGAAACAATCTGAGGGTTGCTGGAGGGTGAGGGGTGAAGGGATGGGGTAACTGGGTGATGGACATTAAGGAGGGCACGTGATGTACTGAGCACTGGGTATTACAGGAGACTGATGAATCACAGACTTGTACCTCTGAAACCAATAATACATTACATGGTAATTGAATTTAAATAATTAAAAGCGAAACAAAACAAAATAAATAAATCTAAAAAAAAAGAACACCTCAGGGCTAAATACAAAGCTAAATACAAAGCTGTGACTTTACATAAAATGTGACTACATTAAAGAGTACCAATTTTTATAGCTATAAGACTCTGGAAAGGCTAGGTTTTATTTGATAAACAGGACAGATGAGAGTAAATGTTTGAAAATTAGACATCTCTACTTTTTAATTTACTAAAACTGTAAAACACAGAGGCATAAAAAAAAAAGCAGCAAACAACTTTAAGAGAATGGTTGATAAGAAAAAAGAACTTACAGAAAAAAGTAAGTCTTCCAAGAAATAAAATCTACTTTTATAAAACTGTAGAATAATTTTACCTTAATTTTATCAATATAATTAAGTTCTCTGTGATTGAACACTTCATGGGCTCCATTTTGCAAAACAATGTTTTGTCCTTCCTCAGTACCAGCTGTGCCCAAAACCTTTAAGCCGTAAGCTCTGGCAATTTGGCATGCTGCCAGTCCAACCTGAAAAACAAAACATAAACACCTAGTTTTAGATTCTTCACATCCCTGCAAATATTTATTAAATATATGTAATTAACTTAAGGTTCTTATAGGTCCTACCCTGTCCTTAAAGAATTTTGAGTCTAAATGAAGAAATAAGAACAATAACTAATTTTTATTGGGCATTTATGATGTGCCAGGTACCACACAAAATACTTTCTATGTACTGCTTTATTTTATCCTCACAGTAAGCCTAGGAGGTAGATATTATTATTGTCCATATCCCATAGATGAGAAAACTGAAACTTATAAAATATAAGTAACCTGACCAGGTCATAGAGATGGGAACATGGCCAAACCACAGAGCTGGACCAATTCAGTCTGTAGAGCTTGAGTTTTCTTAAATACTGTATCAAAATGCTTACTTAGCACCTACTTTGTGCAAAAGGTAAGGGATTTAAAGACATTCAAAACTTGCTCACTGACTTCATACTTTAACAGTACATATAAAATGCTAAATGACAAATGTGACACCATTTAAGTAGAAGAGACAGGTAAATGAGCAAATTAATTCATTCATCCATATGATGACCATTTATTGAGTGTTTACTATGTGCTAGAATGGTACTTCATGTAAGAAACTTATATTCTGAGAAAGGGGGGAAATAATAAACATACAAATAAATGAATAGAATAAATTCAGACAAGTGCTATGAAAAAAAACCCAGCCAATAGGAGATAGGGAGAGGGACTAGTGAGGTCACAAAGAAAGGCCACTCCGAAGAGATGAGACTTGAGACAAGTGAAAGACGAGCCGTGTGAAGATCTGGAAAGCCTGGTGGAGAACGCTGTAGGCAGAATGGTCATGGCTCATCTGGTGACATGGGAATGAGCTTGGGGCATTCAAAGGACAGAAAGAGGGTCAATGGTGGCTTGAGGGTAGGGCACATGGGAGACAGTGCAAGATGTGGGCAGAGGGGCATGCATTCACTTTGAAAATGCTGAGCTGTATTTGCTCACTTAACTGAGATGCAGTAATTAGCTGAAAATGCATGTGGACTTGGGAGCGTCCAGAGCTGGAAATACAAATTTGAGATTCATCACTTTATAGGTGGTATTTAAAGCCACGGACTGCATGAAATCACTAGATCACTATAAAAATGTGCTAAGGATAAAGGAGAAATAAAAGCATATAAGGAATATAGACAAAAGCAATTTTTTAAATTGCAGGATTAGGAAACCTATGTTTGGTTACAAGCCACATGAATGGTACAGGTAAGTGCCACATGCATTTAGAGTAGGGCTTCTCAAACTTAGCACTACTAACATTTGGGGCTGGACAATTCTATGTTGCAGAGGCTAGCCTATGCTTTGAAGAATGTTTAGCAGCATGTCTGGTATCCACCCACTAGACACCACTGCCCCTCCACCCAGTGACAACCAAAAATGTCCCCAGACACTGCCCCAAATGTTCCAGGGGGATATGGGATGATGCCAAACCACCCACCCCTCAGTGATAACCAATGATTTAGAGGAAGGTAAAATCAATATGGATTGGGCATGATAGAAAAGAATTAAAATGAAAAATGATGATAGAAACTGATTAAAATTGTAACAGAATCACAGACTCCCAGGCCTGAAATAGACTGTAAAGATTGTATGGCATATGGGAGTGACGAGCCTGAACTCAGTTGGGTTTTGGCAAGGATCTGTTTGATTTAACCAAAACAAACAAACAGACGCCTGGGACTCACTGTCTCATGAGTCAGAGAAACATTCAATTCCAAGAAATACAATATAGTATGGAGTTAGCACTATTGATTTTTGCTACTTTAAATTAAAAAAAAAAAAAAGGCCTCTAATAAAACTACATCTGAACTAAAAATTTAACCTAAATATATCTCCTTACCCTCTACTGTGAAGAGGCATTTAAGAGCTGTTCTGAAGGTACTGTTTATGCTCTTCTTGTCAACAATTATACCAGCAACAGTACTCCAATAGATTATAAACCATTATGTGTCAACTATTTTTCTTCTATTTACTTTGCCGACACTAAAATAGGGCACTCCCTACCAACGTATCTGGATAACAGCTGTGTTCATCAATTCCACACCATTTTAAATACACAACATAATCCCAGAGGAATCTGAATTGAATGAGGACAGAAAGTACAAACAGAAGCAAGACAAAACCCAGTACGATTTCCCTCTGGTAGGGCAGGGAGGATCAGAAGTGCTTCTCACACCAGGCTGCCAGCCTATCCCTGCTAGCCAAGGATTTAACAAACTCAGCCAGCTCAGAGAACAGTGTGGATTTTGCCTTAAAAAAAAAAAAAATTATTTTTAAAATGATGGTGAAGTGACTGGGGTTTTTACACGAGGGTAAAGAGAATAAAAAGAGATTTTCTTTAAATTCTTCTCTCCCCTTCCTGCTGAAACCTCTCCCTTTTATACAGAGCTCCAGGTTAGCTCTCTGAAAGCCAAAGCAATTTAAATAAATGCAAGTATGACAGATCCTTTAGTTATTTTGAGTTAAATTTAATTTAACCCAAAAACAGCCTCTTTGGTGAAGCTAAGCAATGGGAAATTTTGACAAGGTATATCTGTCATATTTTCTCAAGCCCCCAGAAGACAATCTTAGTCTTTTTAGTAAATACTCTGATCTGTGAAATCCTGCAGCACGGATGTGTTTGAGGTAGACAGGAGGCTAAGTGTGGAACCTTGTGCTTCATCTATTTAAAGTAACAGAAACACAATGGGCTGAATGCTCTGTACTACCCAGCCACCTTTACAGGTAATTGCACATTTTCAGGATGCCATTTATTATGCCAGGAACAATGTGTCATTTAACAGGCTACTCCTTTCAACTACTCTGAGGAATACACGATGCTCTGAAAGGGTTAACCAGCTTCCTCAAGGTGAGCCATCTAGCCCCAGGCCCTGTATTTTAAAAAAACGTGAAATCTCATCTCCAAAATTTCTAAAGCCTCTATGTGCAGGATAGAGGTCATGTGGATTTCTTGTTAAATTCCAACCTCAGAGCTCTAACTTTTCCTCTAAGCTCCTCAGAGGCAGATTGACAGCCGGTTTCTTGAAGAAGCTTCTGACAGCCCTGTGTTGGGTTATTTCACTGAAGGGCTTATTTTAAAGCTCTCAGTCCCCTCCCCCACTCACATTAGCATTTTAAGCCATGGGTTGTGGTGTTAAGGACATAGCTGTACACCGTGCATTCCATGAATGTCATCAAAGCACAGCAGGCGGGCAGTGGAAGGGAGATAGAAGGGTCTGAGAATTCACAGTGTGGCTTTGCAGTGCTGTCTGGGGCAACACAGGTAAAGCTTTAATGAGCCTTAGTTTCCTTATCTAAGGGAATATGGAATTAATATTAACTTTAAACAACTGTTTAAAATTCTAAATAAGTACTCTTTTTTTTATTAACACATAATGTATTATTTGCCCGAGGGGCTAAATACTCTTATAACATATGCTACTCGAAGGCAAAAACAAAGCCAGTTTATTTTGGTCCGCACCTGACACTGGTGGAAAACCTAATACAGACATTTTTAATGGGGTGATCTGTTGAATGCATTAACCAAGAAATGCTAAACTAATGACGAGGAATCACCTTCAGAAGACAGCATTTACAGAAGCTTTACTACAGAGAATAATATCCTTATTGACTACAAATATTGACTATATTCATTAACTTGGCATTTTAAAATGACTGAAAAGAAATATAATGTGAAACCCACACACACGAGCTCCTTTAAATATAAACTTAAAAATAAACAAATACTTACTCCTCCACTAGCCCCATGAACCAGAACACTTTCTCCAGCTTTCACACGGGCACTGCAAAACAAGACAAGGGTTCATCACCTCACTTCGAAGATAATGAAGCTCAGGTGTTTGTCATCCTTCTTAAGGAAGTTCTACCCTCAGTTCAGCTAACACTTCCCCAAACAGGAAACTCATTCTGCTCTACAGCCTAAAATATTCTCCGAGCTGACAGGATCAAAGGAGGGCTCTTCAGAGTCATAGACAAAGGAAAACATGAAATTCCTTTGTTCATTCAACAAATGTTTAATGGGAACCTATTATGTGCCAGGCACAGTGCTAGATGCTGGTAGCACATCAGGGTGCTACCTTCCCTCTGGGAGGCTACAGTCTTTGGAGGTACGTGAAGTGAAACAGTCAAACCTAGAGGACCTGGAGTCTCTCGTTCATTCCCTCAGAAAGTGTCTCAAGAGGGTTATGGTAGCCCAGTCTTGATTCTGTGACCCAGAGTAATGCCCAAGGAAACAAAGAAGTTAGATGATTTAAGAAAACATTTTTCCTTCTCCATGCCTTTGAACATCGGGTCGCACAGCCTCTAAGCCCATGTTTCAAAGAGCAATGCTGAATCCACAGTGGTATGAGAGTAAGAAATATGATCAATCCTGTCACACAGGTTTCCATGTCACACCAAAAAATGTCTAGATCCCTTAGTGAAATGGCATACTCTTCCTACTTCTGGTTCATCTGACTGCTTTTCCATTATACCGAAAATAAGGCACACGCAGCAAGACAGATAGGAGATGCTTTATTATTCCAGATGGACAAGTGCTAATGTCCCAATCCAGCAGCCGTTCTGTGATCCAGATCTGATTCTCAGGGAGGATCTCTTACGTCCTAGAACAATAGGGGTGGCCACCCTGGACAGATGTTACGTTCAATCTGGGAATAAGAACACAATGACCCCGAGTCATGCTCAAGGCTGCGTGCCGACAGCTGACAAATGGCAATTATGAGCAGTAAGTGAAGCTTCTTCCAATTCTCTTGTTTAGAAATAAGGGGACTGAGGGCAGTGAGTTAAATGGAGAGTCTGAAATGATAAACTAAGATAACTATTACCAAAACACTTTGACATTTTAAAAGGTAAAATATAAATGTAAGGCAGTAGAATTACCAATACGTTACTATGGGATATGAAATACTTTTCCCTATAATGGTTCTTTAAAGAATCTTACAAACAACCCCTCAAACACTAAGAGTACATTCTCCTAAACCCCTGGGCCTGGGGTGGTGGTGAAAAAGCAAGCTAACCTTCTCCTGGATCCCACTGCTAGGATCCTTCCACCCTTGCACAGAGTCATTGTGATGGTTAATTTTATGTGTCGACTTGGCTGGGCCTTGGGGACAGAAGTTTAAACATGATTCTGAACATCTCTGAAGGGCCTCATCCAATCAGTTGAAGGCCTTAAGATAACAAAAACTGACTTCTGGAGCAAGAAGGGTTTCTGCCAGTAGACTACCTTTGAACTTGAACTGCAGCCCTTTCCCGGGTCTAGAGCCTGCCAGTTTACCCTATCAGACTTTAAACTCACCAAGCCTCCATAAATCAATCTCTCTCTCTGTGTATATGTATGTAACATGTACATATGTACGTACACATTCTGTTGGTTCTGTTCCTCTGGACAGCCCTGACAAATACGGTCATCTCCCCAGGCGCTCACAGCAGGGGCTCGAGCCTTGGCCTGGCAGTCCATGCTGCTGTTCCACACTTCCTCCCAGTCACTGAAGAAAGCACATAGGCTTTCTCTTCCACCCCAAAGTCAGCCCTAATCTAACAGATTTCAACATTCTCTGGGAAGAAAACCTTGAATCACAATTCCCGAATTCGTCCCTGAATTCTCTCCCAAGGTGGAACCTGGTAACCAGTCCCAACCACTCTATTGGAGAAACATTAGACTCTAATAACCAGTGCTATGACAGTAATCTCCTAATTCTGTAAGCCTATATTCTCTCAAAATCTTTTCTTCAACTTCCCAGAGATTGCTGTCTCCAGATTGCTCAATTTCCATCCACTAGTTGCTCCTGGCTCCGTTTCCTGCACTAGCCAGCCTGGACCCCATGGTAAGTCACCCTGACTCCTCTCTCTTCATTTCCCATGCTCTCATCTCCTTCACGCTACTCCATTATGCCCCCGATACTCCAGGCCTGGATTAATGTTAAAATCTAACTTCCTTGATAATCTATCCAAATGGCGAAGTACTAGCTTTAAAAAAAAATCACATGACCAAATGCGTTTTGGTGCCACTTTCATCCTGATTTTCAAAAGATCACTTTGTCTCCCATTTCATGATGAAAAGTGAGGCAATCTCATATGAGTTCCTTCAACACTCCATCTCTTCCTACCCACAAACTTTTCCATAGTTATACCATACCATAGGTTTAGCAGAAGGGCTGTCCTTTTGATGTCTGAAGCCAATCTCTCCACATGTGTCCTACATCTTTCCATCCTACCATCTGCCACTCCACCCTCTTTTCCAAACCTTCCATTGCTCCCTCTGCTAGATCTTTCCTCAGCTATAGACATAGTCAATTCCTGTCTAACCTTTTGTCCCCACAAACTCCTGAGTACTCTTCTACCTCCTTCTCCCTAACTACCTCCATTCGAGGAACCCAATTCCACCTGCTTCCTCAGCCCACTCACTCAGTCAAGCTTCTGTCCCACGTCTCTACTAAAAGTGACCTGACTCAAGTCACCAATCACCTCCTAATTGCTAAGCCCAACTGTTCTTTTTTTCCAAACGCACCTCGCTGTTGCATTTGACAGCTAGCTTCCCTTCTTGGTAGCAACATCAACTACTGCCCCTAACACTATCAACACCAATGGAGTACTTACTCTGCTCCAGGCTCTGTACTGAGCTTCACTGGTATGACCTCACTGAATTCTCACCACACCCCTAGGAAGGAGGTGCTATTAGTATTCACGTTTTTCGAACCAGTAAACTACAGCTGAGGCAGGGAAGTAACTGGACCACAGTCATATGGCTGGAAGCAGAGGACAGTACCGTAACCCAAGTCTTCCTGTCTTCAAAGAACATGAACTTAACAGGTGTTTAATAGACACCATGACCTCTAGACACCGTTGGCCTTGGCAAACGCGCCTTTGGTCTCTTAGAACTCTGTCCCTTACCTCTGATTATACTCCTACATGTTGATGTTCTCTAACTTTCTAGTCTCATTACAGTTCTTCATTCCCTGAAGGCTTTCAGTCACTTTCGTCTTGTCAACTCCCACCCACAGGCTGATAGCCACATGTTGACATCTTTAGCCTTCGGGCTTCAGATTCCTTCACCCAACAGGTTTCTGGTCTTCTCTATCACGATACCTATCTTGGTTTCAACTCCAAAACTGGACCAAGTTTCCTTTTGAAACTTTTTCCTTCTTTTCTTCATCATAGTTATATATCAACCAACCTGAAGAGCTAAAATCTGTAAGTTCATCTTCTCGGTCATTCTCCACATGCAAACAGTCACCCAATACACCTGATTTTACCCTCTAATAGCTGTCCTTTCACTTCCACCTTTTCTACCATGGCCCTTGCTCTGGCCCTTAAGTATTTTGCCTAAAGGGTACTCGTATAAGATCTTCCCATCTCTTTCTCTATTCCCGTCATCAAATCCATCCTTCACATAACTGATAGGTAATCTTAATAAAACACTCATATAACAGTATCATTCTCCTGAATAAAACATTTCATGACCCCCAATCCCTTACGGAACAGTGTGCAAGCTCTATCATCTTGCTTTTTACAATCTGAAACCTACCTATTTCATGTGACAGCTAATATTTATTAAAAGATTACTATATTCCAATCTAATTCTACACCACTCTTTGCCTTGAAATATTCTATCCAACAAAACCAAATTGCTATAGCTCTCCTTAAATATCATGATATTCCCCCCTGACACCAGGCTTTTCCCATTGTCCAGAATTTCCTCTCCCCCCCAGGTATCCTTCCCCAAGATAACTCCCTGATTAAAGTACAGATTTCAGAAGGGTGCCTGGCTGGCTCAGTTGGTGGAGCATGTGACTCTTGATCTTGGGGTTGTGAGTTCAAATAAATAAATATATATATATATATATATATATAAATTTTCAGATCCCAGCCATGGAAACTGACCAGTGGGTCTAGGGAAGGGCCCTACATGGTATTTTTAAATTGCAGCAATTAGTTTCTAGGGCTAGATAACAAGATTTTTGAACCATGACTTTAAAATAACCCAAGCCTCACATCTTGGCAGGAAGCCCTATCTCATCGCCACTGTTACATCCCTTATGATTCCATAAATCCCTATGCACATCTACACCACTGTACTTTCCATATTATACATCAGTATTATTACTCTCATGTCTGTCTCTCTTACTAGACTGTCAGCATCTTAAAGACAAAGACAGCATTTTGCTCTTCTTTGTATCCTCAGTGATTAGAATAATCTCCCAAATTAGAACAGTTTCCACTCTATAAATGTTTAATGGTAACTAAATGGTAACCAAATATGAGAGACATGGACGCGTGGTAGGAAGACAGGCAATACTGGCTTTATGACCGACCGTGTGTGTCATTACCTGTGGAGCAGGGCTCGATAAGCAGTAAAATATGGAATACCGATGGCAGCTCCTTGCTTCAAGTCCAGTTTTTCTGGCAGCATGTAAACAGTGTGATTGGCTGCGAGAGCATACTCGGCATAGCCCCCAGAGATGGTGCTGGTAGTGAAAACCCTGTCACCTTTCTGGGGAAAGCAAGAAATTGATAAATGCAGCAGGGATTAAAAATGATGTCAAATGGGTATAATCCTTTCTAATGCAACTTTTATAAGAACAAGTATTTATGTATTGTTTTCTTCATCTTAGGGTCTCAAAAATATCTGCAGCATATTTTTAAACATTTTTAAATGTTTTATTAATAGAAACCAAAAAGAAGAAAACTTAAGGAAAATAGGAAAAGCAAATATAAAAACACAAAAGGAAAGGAAAGAGAACCTCCAGAATAGTATAATGAGATGACAAGTAACCTTTACCAAGAGAGCTTACAGTGCAAGACACTGTATTAGGAGTCTAATGAGTATTGTCTAATTTGATCGTCTCAAGAGCCAATGAGGTAAGTACTTTTCTTATCACCACTTCAGATTAATTCCACTATACAAATGAAGAAACCGAGGGACAAAGAAGTTCAGTAACTTGCCTAGATTAAGCAGTTAGTAAATGGCAGTTAATACAACTATTTTTTTCTCCGAAATACTAAGAAGAAGAAACAAATAAAATGTAAGGTTTCTTCCACACACCAAATACCTGTTCTAAATCCCTCCCCTAGGTTTCTTCACCTCCGCATTCTTTCCCTCATTTTTTATGCATACACCAAGAGCAGGAAACTATGCCTGGATCTTGACAGCAAGATGAGCCAGGACAGGTTTCTTCACTTGTTACAGCATCAGAAACACAGTAAACTCTCAGTAAACTCTGCTGGGTCCTTGCTATCGGAAAGCAGGTGCGTAACTGAGGGTGAGGTAAGGCACAACGCAAGCCTTAGAGCCTGCCCAACATGACCTGCACGCTAGGGAAATCAGACTGTCTACTACAAACACCTGCCCGGACTCTTCTTTCTTGAAAAAAAAATGTAAATATTCCTTGGAATAAGCAAAACATTAAGGCAATAACTTCAAGGATACTTAAATTTGTCCTATAAAAAAAAAAGATCTAAAAAAGTAATAGCCCTATGCAGTAGGATAGAAACAGAAACAGAAAAGATTCAAAAGGCATCCAGCAGTCAAAGACAAGTGTCACTGCTTAACAGCGCCACTTGCAAATGGTCAAATATGACTGTGTTAAGATTAATCCTGTTTTTACAGCTTAAACAGATGTTGCACAGATTGCAATATAATTCAAACATGTTCTAAGAATTCAATATGGAAAGCATGACTTTGAGTTCTGTGATGGATACTAATAACAAAACAACTTCCCTCATCAAAAGCATCTTAAACTCTAGGAAGAGAGAAAGGGAAAGGATAGGAATAACTACAATGCAAGAAAATATGGTGAACCACCAGAGATAAGTAACAGGCGAAGAAAGGAATTATTTCTAAGTAGAAAGAATCAAAAATAGGTTCATTGAGAAGCTAATATTTAAGGTAGGCGTTGAGGAACTGGACAAGATTTTGAAAACTAGAATGGAGAAAAATTATTACGAGTAAAGGAAACAAAGTAAACAAAGAAACAGTGGCAGGAATAAATGCTGAGAAACCGCTAGCATTCGTGCCCAATGAGTAAGTGGTCTAACGCATGGAAGGTAATAGTTTCAGAGACCAAATGAAAAGGAACTAAAGCTGGAGGGTAAAAGCTCCTGCACCTATGTTTATAAGTTTCAGTTTAATTCTGCCAAGCAGAAGAACCAATACGAGCAAAGACAGAGAAGGAAGAGCATGGGGTATGCGGGAAAGAACAGCTTTACCAAACAATAAACTACAGGGTGAGAAGGAATGGAGATGTGAGTGGAAGGACAGTAGGAAAGAGCAGGAAACAGTCTTGTATCACAACATAAGCACTCTCAGCAATACTCTGAAATCTGTAAGGAACTAACATGAGAATTAAACCATACAACAATCGATTACATTTTTGAACACATCCCTTATGGAGCAGGGACAGATTTGTGGAGGAAGGAGGGCAGGGGGTAAGTTAAGTATCCGTTACAGATACCCAGGTAAGGGACTAAGCAGAATAACCTGAACTCCAGGCAGTGGGCAAAGAACGATGAGAGAGAAAACCATCCTAGTGAGGGAAAGCTGAGTGACAGGGAGTGGAACCATGGACATCACCGACACAGTCACACAAGAGAGGAGCGGAGCTGGTGTGACAAAAGGTAAGCTCTGTTTTAGACACACTGAGTATGAGGTTACCAAGGGTTGACTCTGTGGGTCCCATCCTCTCCCACACAACTTTCTGTGAAGATGTAAATGTTCTACATCAGCACTGTCTGGTAGGACAGCCACGAGAAACGGGCTAGTAAGCATCTGAAATGTCGCTGGTGTGACTGAGGAACTGACTTCTTTATTTTACTTCAAGTTAATATGAATTTTAAGTAGCCACATGTGGCTAATGGCTACCTTATTAGACGGCACGGGTCCACAGCTTAGTGGAAAATTCTAAGCTGAAGATATCACATGTGGTCACGGAAACCATGGGATCATCGTGAAGAAGGCACAGAATATCAAAAGCAGAGGTGTAAAGAGGGATTGAGAACACTGGGAAATTCTGAAATTTGAGAAGCATCCCCGAGGAAAAGAGGCTTGAAAAACAATGCCCAGGAGGAAGTGGGGAAGAGGACAGGAGAAAATGATGTCATAGAAGCTGAAGGAAAAAAATTTCTTTAAGAAAAAGTAAGTGGCTGAGAGTGTCAAATGTCACCGAGAAGTCAAGAGAGATAATGACATAAAAGGGCCCATTAACTCCAGCAATAGAGAGGCCATTAGCGACATTAGCAAGAAGCGTTTCAGTGGAGCGATGGGGGCAGAAGCCAGACTGCCACAGGCTGAGGGGAGTAAAGCTGTAGGAATCGGAATGTCTTCCTGGGCAGAGGCCACCTTAATCTTCTCTGTCTCAGTCTAATTTTGGTAAATGTGCTGCCAAAGTGGAACAGGTCAAGGAATTATGAGGAAAGATGCTAGAACATGAATATACTATCCATATTTTAGATTTCTTTTGGCATATAAATAACAAAAGCCCCGGTCATAATATTTTCATTAACTCAGTCACCTTGGTCTGAGTCGGAGCTCTAAAAATGTATAGTTGACCTGGCATTCTTTTCCTCTTTTACTTATTATTCGAAAGAACTGGCCTTCCCTTCATCTTATGAAACTAAATTTATATAAAGAATTAAACATTATGTTGGCTTGTGTATTATGGAGAGTGAGGAAATAGTATAATTTCCTCGCCTATTTTCTGTCCTTACATATTTCTGCTACATCAAAAGGATCACAGTTGAATTCTGTGCGAATGTGAAGATACAGAATTTACCCAGCGCTTATCTGCAACAGTGGAAACCAGGAAGACCTTTAGATAAAAGGCAATCTCTTTTTTGAATAGAGAGTCCCCCAAGTGGCAGAAATTGTGTAATGGGGCCTTTCATTTTTTTTAAAGTTTTTAGTTAAATTCCAGTTAGTTAACAGACAGTGTAATAATATCAGTTTCAGGTTCACAATACAGTGATTCAACACTTCCACACAACACCCGGTGCTCATCACTGCAAAGGCTCTCCTTAATGTGTAACGGGGCCTTTTAAAGACTAACAACACATTTTAAAGCTATGTTAAAATATTTTAAGAAAAATATTATGCCACAATGGAAATAATTTAAAATGTAATACCTTGAAACTGGATACATTATCTCCAACAGCTTCTATTATGCCAGCCACATCTGAACCAGGAGTATAGGGTAAGAGCGGTTTTCTGCTGTAAGTACCAGAACGAATGTATGTTTCCACTGGGTTTACACCACATGCGTGGACTTTGATTAGAACCTGCAATGACAATGTGTTTTCATTCACATAGAACATTTAGGCATTCATTCAGCTTTATGCTAGGACTCTACTGATTATGGGAATTACAAAAATGGAGGGGAAAACCTCACCTTCAACAGGCTCACGTTACAGTTTTGCGAACCAACATATACATAAAAAAGATAAGACATAAAGGCTTATTAATGTGTTATATTAAAAACATTTTGGGAAAATAGTAGTGGAAATGCTTCAGAGGATGTATGGCACAAACCTCTATGTGCTCATCAAACCTAATTCCTCCTCCTCCTCCTGGGTACATAGGAAGAATATTATTTCTTGGTGCCTTATAATTGAGTTTTAGCCAACAGAATGTGAACAAAAGTGATCAGAGCCACTTTCTGGGCCCATAATGATGTTCTAGGCAATCCACACTGTGCCTCCACCCTTTCACAGAAGTGACTCCAGAAGACAGAGGTGTTGAAGGTGGCAAGGCCCCATGATGGAAGAAGGCTGGGTCCACAAATCACTCTTTGAGAGTTACCCACCGATGTTTCAGAATTTTGGAATTTAGTGAATGAGAAATAATTTTCTATTGTTGAACCATTGAGATTTTGAGGTTACATCTACCACAGAAGCTAATTTTACCTTACTTAATACATAATTACTTTTGCTGTAAGAGTAAGAGAAGGCCTTACAAAGAAAGTGGTATCTGAGCTAGGCCCTAAAAGGAGAGTAGATATTCTTTCAGAATGGGAGAAAAGGATATTATATTTCAGGTAGAAGGAATAGTATGTGCAAAGACAGAAGGAATAAAAGGGCCTCTTGGGGAAACCAGATAATGATGCTTGTTACAGCACAGTCTATTGAAAAGGAGCAATAAGATATGAATCTCTAAAGTTAGGTTATGACCAAACTGTAAAAACTCTCAGAAGGTTCAAGGTTCGTTAAGGAAATGAGACTTGGGAGTCATGGAAGGCGTGGTAATAAAAATAGATAATTTTTAATGAGAAAGTATATTGTTAAAGTCTCTGGAAATGATTAAACTCTTCATCTAAATTCTCTTAAATCATATATAGAAGGGCATGTATGCAGAAGAAAATGATTTTCCTACTGTGCACAAAATAGAAATCATGAAAGTTTGTAATAGAATAACTTGTTCAAAACTACTTATGACTCCATGCAGAAAAATTCAATTATTGCACTGCATAGATGTTCTTCAACCTCAAAAATGTTCTTATAGCAAGATATTTTCCCTTTTCATAGATGTACCTCACTAACAGTTATAATTATGCTCTCTTTTACCAGAGCTCACGTATATCATCAGTATAAACTCTGTCCTAATTCACTGTCTCTACAAATTATTGTCAATCTGCTTCCTTTGAACATGAACCTGATGTCCTGGAGACTCGCACTCAGTGTAATTATTGCCTGTTTTTATGGAATTATTTCCACCTGATGGTCTTTTGGAATTGGTACTGCAATATCCGACTGGAGTTTCAGCACTTCTGGTCCACCAAATTCAAAAACTCGAATCGCTCTCATCAACTTCTGTCCAGTCGCCATGGTGATCTAGACACTAAGAAAAAAAAAATAATGTACTGTCATATCTAGGCTGTATCTAGTATCTAGGCTGTATGAGTACGTTTTTCCCCCTGGAGGGGGCAGATCAAACAATTTTTCAAACAACCATTTAAATCATGAGCTTACACAGATCTTATTTCATGTTTAAGGACCTTTCATCTTACAAATCCTTCAGCTACAAAGCAAAATACTTGATATTACTTCCTGTAGGGATTCAGTGCCTTCCACAAGGGAATCAAACATGCAAACAAAAACATCTGGCTAGACATAGCATGATACAGTATCTTAGGTTTCTTTTTGTGCAAGCTTGTGCTGCCACATCTTAGAAAGTTGTTAAGTTTTATTAACATTAGATAAAAAGACCTTCTGTTAGATTATGAAATATTTCAAATATAGAGAGAAACTTAAAGAATATAATGAACACATTTACCTGCCACCCTGCCTTAATAAGTCTCAACATTTTAAAAACCTAGAACATTATAGACATAACTGAAGCCTTCTGTACCCATCCTTAAACCCACTTCCGGCCCAGTCTTTTGAGAGGTGATTATTACCATAAACTCAGTGCTCATCAGTCCCAGGCATGACGTCATATCACTACTTCATGCAACAATATGTGCTATTGTGTTGAGAACAATAAAGCTTGTTCTCAAATTTTATTGAGATTGGGTCACACTATACTTAATTCTGCAACTTGCTTTTTCTTCTCAACATTAAGTTTTTGAGGTTTATCAATGGTGAAACACTTAGCTTTATGAAGTTCATTCATTTTAACAAAGAAGGAAAACACGAAAAACTAAAAAAATCTGCTTTGTATGTAATCTTTTATAAATTACAAGGGTCATTTACAGTTAACCTTTCTGTCCTACCACTGTTATTTTTTTTCTACCACTGTTATTATTAAAATAAAAACTCAGAGTTAAAATACACTCTAAGAAAAGGTAAAGAACATTTGAATATAAACATAGCTAATTATGGAAATCACCTATAGCGATGAAGCGAAAAGGTTTTGACTGTATCTCCATAATTTTGCTTGTGGGTTATCACAATTTCTTGACATCAACCACATCAAATAGTTAGTCAGACTCTGCCGCCACCCAGAACATCATTGCTAACTTCTGGAATAATTATATTCATCAACCACGAGTAAGCAAAAGATCAAAAAGGGTTGCAGAAACTAGGACTTGAGATGAAAGAATTCAGACTTTTACTATATTGAAGCTCAACATAGGACTACTCAGAACAGAGTATGTGCTAACTATAAAATGTCACTCCAAGTACAGGGGGTGATCGAAAGCATTTTGATAGTGTGATTTGTGGAAAGTTCCTGATGTAATTAATCAAAATTATATCATTTTCAAACCCTTTAAGTGATGCCACCTAGTACCTAGCATAGAAGAGAAAGTAAATTGTCTATTGCTAGAGGGTTGTTTAGCAGTGACATGTCCTGAAGGACAGACCTCAAATACATGGGGGCAGAAGCAGGCAGAAGACATAAACCTGAGGTCACTGTAGAGCAGCTGGGCAGTCCCTGAAGGTGACACCTGTGCAGCGTGAGAACTGGGAAAAGGCAGCTCACTCCACACCTATCAGCAGTCTCGCTACTGAATTTCTATCTAGCTTTTCACTCAGGCTAGGTACTTCTTAGACAAGAAGGTGAAAATATAAAGACAACGACACAGAAAAAAACCACCACCACCACCAACAAGAAACAAGGTTGCCCAGCTCAGAGTTTTCCATTCTGGAAATAACACAGCTTTCTTTTCCTTTTTTGTCATCAGCACAGTGTTATGGAAAGAGCACGGGTTTTGGAATCTGACAGCTTTCAGTATGAATTCCAGCTCTTATCATTTACTAGCCAGATGGCCTTGGGCAAGGCAGTCAACTTGGGTTGAGCTTCTTCATCTGAAAACTGGGCTCCCACTCAGGGTTACTGTGCTAGAGAAAGCAAGCATCAAGCACTGAACCCGGCAAATGTTCAGTCCTATATATAGTAGACATCATGATTCCTTTCCCATCTCTTTTCCCCTTTTCAATTTCTTATTCATTAAAATACTCCTGATTCTGTAATTCCATAATCACTTTTTATTTTACATAACAATATTTATGGGACTCAGATTATAAAAACAAGAACTTTGCCTCAAAAAACACAGTCTGGAGAATCATTTAAACAAAACATTAATATCAAACATTGGCTGTTACTCATTCAACATGTATTTTTTGAACATTAACTGTAAGCGAGGCACTGTGCTAACCCCAGAGAACACAAAGGGCAAAGAGAAAATGCCCAGACCCCCTCCTAGCTCCTGTTCACTCTGTGCTCTCATTCTCTCGCACAGCTACACACACCATGTTAAGATCTGCAGCGACTCTTCCACTATTACCTACTTCCTACCTATTTCTTTCTTTCAAGCACTTGCATCTACCTTTTCACCAAGACATCATTATTATCCTCAAAGAACTGTAGCAGTAATAAAAGCAAAATTACCCTGAAGTAGGATCTGCCAAAATTATCTAACATATACATTTTTCCCCCTACATTTTGATATCTGCTAAGTTGGAAGAAAAGAACAAAGGAAGAAGGATACTCATCCTTAAGACTGGATTTAGAAGACCCTGCTGCCTTGCCTAATACTACCATCTTATCCTACCAAGCATGTAAGGAGAATGGGCATAACCTTGACAGTGCTGTCTTCTACCTTGCTGCTGTCCATCTTATTTCCCACTGAGCCTTTGCCACTATGATCTCTCAGGCTTCAATCCGCACAAACTTCCTTTGAAAACCCCCTCAACTATTCAGAGGATCATCATCTGCTTCATACTATATAATACATAAGGTGGTATGTCAAAGGGAATAATAAAAAGAATAAATTAATATAATACACTAATAGTAATTATAATTCTCAAACCCCTAATACCTGATTTCTTCTAAAAACCATGTATTTTATGCCCATTGGTATAATTATTTTCACAATGGGTAGAAAAGCAACCATTTAATTGTATGCAGAAATAAAAATAAAATCACCATCCCTTTTATGGATGAGAAAACATTCCAAGAGGTTAAGAGACTCACCAGGGTCACACAGAAGCAGAGCTAGAACCCTAGTCCTCTATCTTAAATGTTGATTGGTGATTTTTTTCCTTACTGCACAATCCTTTTCATCTTACCCTTTGAAATGTTAGCATAGAAGATCCTTAACTTCTTAAAAATAACTTTGTAATGATGATAGTGAGACAGGCTGAGCTAGAAAGATGAAATCCAACTAACCTGCAGGTAGGATTAAATATTTTATGATTAAGGCATCTGCTCAGAGCGTGAAATTTTCCAAATATCTGTAAGTTAGGGGATCCAGTTGTGATACATAGCGCATGATTCTATTAGGAAAACTAATAATTTCCTTATCTGTAAAATGGGGCCAGTGCTCCCTCACAAAGGATCCTTGCGGAGATGAACTGCAAAGGCACATCTTGTGAGTGCTTCACAGCTGCTCAACAGGCAATAGGCTCTATTATTCAGACTAAATCATTTGCATGTCAGCAGGCCTGCCATCTTGCTAGTGTTTTCAAATAGATTTTTCTATTCATCAAGTATAAACTTTAAATTAGAGGACCTGGTTTAATTTTTGGTTGTACTTTTGACCTATAAAAAGTTGCCAAGCATACTTTGGAAATCTAGCAAATACAGAATTTAAAATTCCTCCTCAGTGATCTTTTTCTATGCTCTGTTTCAATCTGTTTGGTTTAATAAAAACTAAAGGGATAGGGAAAATGTTCAAACTATATTTTAATACAGAATGAAGAAATCAAGTCACAAAGCCAGAGCAAGGGCACTTAGGAGAGAAGGGCATAAGTAAGATTAAATAAGAATTTCTGGCAAGACATAAAAAAAATAAGAACTTGGAAAAGAATCACCATTACGAAATGTGCTGCTGTTGATCAAGAATGACTCATGTAAGCCTTTTTTTTTTAGTCTTAAGCCAGAAATGTGAAAAAAAAAAAAAAATTAAAAGTAATCTAAGCAAAGTCTCTTCCTGGCTGTGTGACCTTGTCAGGTCACTTCCCTGGTCTGGATCTCAATACCCACTTCTGATAAGACATGGTGGTGGAGGAGGAGTTGAATAGATAATTCTAAACCCCTCCAGGTTCTTGGACGTAAAGATTGGATGGAACTAGGCCGGCCGCTCTCCAGGGCTCAGGAAAGAGCTCAGTGGGATTTGCTGCTGCTGACCAGACACACGCGCAGCATGCCTGTGGCTTCAGTGGGACTTGCACAACTTTTCCACTACCAGTCCAAACTTTAGCCTTTAAATAGTTCAATCATTAACGCATTCTCTGGTCACTGAGATAAGCCTCGCCTCGGAACTAAGTGAACATTTAACGATGTGTTTACGCAGTGTTTTGTAATTTTTTCCTTTGAAAATTATTCTAGGTAGGGATCACCGCGGTGGGGGGTTAAAGAAACTAGGCATTTCTCTCCAAAAGTAAGACAGCAGCTCTGCCGGCAGAGGCGACTTAAGACGGGGCGGGTGGAGCTCCGGAGTCCCGCAGAGGCGGGAAGCGCAGAGGAGAAGCCTGTTCCCGCCGCGGAGCTTTGCACAGGGCACGCGGCCGTTGGCGGCTGCAGCAGGAATGCCCAAGCCCAGGCCTGGGGGCGGGAGCGGGGCCCACGGCGCCCTGCGGGGTACAGCCAAAACGCAGATCTCCCTGAGGACCAGGATGGGAGCTTGCGGCCGGCAAGTGAAAGTCCCTGCGTGATTTACGCATAAGGAATTAGCAGCCCCTAGATGGAAAGG
This sequence comes from Potos flavus, assembly GCA_028534135.1. Classification (NCBI taxonomy): domain Eukaryota; kingdom Metazoa; phylum Chordata; class Mammalia; order Carnivora; family Procyonidae; genus Potos; species Potos flavus. The sequence continues at coordinate 111,165,718 of CM052900.1, read as the reverse complement.
TCTTCGGCCACGAGCTCCTTTTTCAGATTCTCCAGGACAGACCGCGGGACAAGACCGCGACCACAGTCAAACTCGGCTCCACGGCGGGGAGATCCGCTACCTGAACAACTAAAGGGGACTTTTTAAAACCACTTACCCGGGTCTAGAGTGGGGAAGCAACACCTGCGAGGGCTCGCTCAGATTCCACAAAAAAAGGGGACGGACCTGGGCGTTTTCTACACTTGCCGGCTCCGCCTCGCCGGCGCGTCTCTGCCCGCCCTCAGGGGAGGGCACTACGCCCTCCCGGACTCGGAACGAGGAGGAAGTTTGGGCCTTTCCGGCCACCACCCGCTTCAAAATGGCTTCCCCCAGGGAAAAGCGAGGGCTAAAGTCAAACTACAGACTCTAAATCCTTCCTCGCATGGATCGTTCCGCAGAGTTCAGGAGATGGAAGGCGCAGTGTCTGAGCAAAGCGGACCTCAGCCGGAAGGGCAGTGTGGACGAGGATGTGGTAGAACTTGTGCAGCTCCTGAATGGGCGAGAACAGTACTTCACCACCAGTTCCTGCGCTGGGCGCATCATCCTCCTAGATGGGGTGAGGCCCTTTTGTTTTAGCGCCAGCCCTGCGTGTGCAACACCAGGAACCCTGTGCCCACCCAGTGCACCCCAGTCCAGCCTGTGTTTGTCCTTCTGATGGGTGGTTTCGGCTTCTTTATGAAACTTAGAGGTTGAATTAGACCACTGTTTCTAAAACTTTAATGTGTGTATTAATCACCGGGTGCTCTTTTATAATACAGATTCTGATTCAGTAATTCTGGGATGGAGCTGATGATACTATGTATTTCTAACAAGCCCCCAGGTGATGGCGAAACTGCTGGCCTGAGAATGCTCTGGAGTTGCAAGGATTAGAGAATTTGATTCTGAATAGTAGGGGAATTTAAAGACTTCCCAGCAGGGCGAGGCTGCTTTTCCCTTCAATCGCCCTACCGAATCAACTACTTGATAGAACGTCTCCGGGGTTAAGGCGTTTACTGCCTCCCAGTGGCCCACTCCGTTATTACAGCTCTGGTAATTTTTACATTATGCTAAATACCATAGAATGCGCAGTATGAGTTAGTCTGAGATAGTGGTCAAGCCCTCAGGCTTCGGAGTGATACTGCTTAAATTCTAAGCTAATTATGGCACTTACTGGCTGTGTGATTTTAGGAAGGTTATCTAAACTCAACCCCTCCCCGTTCTATGAACTGAGGATAATAGAGTATCAGCTTCATAGGGATTTTGTGTAGTAGAAATGGGATAATTTGAAACATTTACCATCATGCCTGGCCCATATTAAGTAAGCTATAAAAGTTAGCTGCATGTCAATTTTAACATTAGAATTAAATTCAGAGCATGAAAGACAGCACACGCACAAGCTCATTTTTTAGATCCCTCATTGATAATTTGCTGGTCCCCCAGGTTAGCAGGGTAGAATATTTTTATATTGCCACCATTGCCTCCTGAGCAGTGGCACTCTAGTTGGGCTTACTCTCTCTCTCTTCTACTGCCCTATTTTACCTGGGTTTCTGCAGCATTTTCCTGACAGGTCACTGATCTACCATTCTCTCTATCCCAAACTATGTTACATACTGTTAACAGATTCACCTTCCTAAAGACAACTCTGTGCAGTCACTCATCTATGCTGAAATCTTTTATTACACGTTTTTCCAGCAGAAAATCCAAACCCCTATTCCAGTATACCTTCCAACCCTTCTGCTCTGATAGTTTCTGCTACTTCTCTTCATGTTTATCTCATTACTAAAACTGAGCTATTCTCTTTTTCATCTTATATTTACCTGCCTTTGCCTTTGTTCATATTTATTTTTCCTGAAATGTTTGCCCCCATCTCTGTATGTTTGAGATGTGACTCTCAAAACTCCCCTCTCCCATCTGAACACAAGCATATACACCCACTTGTAAGTAATGATTGTTTCTTCTGAACTGCCTTAGGACTTCTTCAGAACCTCTTTTCATTTTCTGTATATTATATATTTTCATTTAGCCTTATTTTGGGAAGGATTTGTGTCAACTTACAGAAAAGCAATATAGGAAGAAAAATTAAAAGTGGGAAAATCTGGATGAAGGGAATATAGATAAGATGAAGCTAGAAATGCTATTAGTTCCTAAATATGCCCCTAGATTCTGTAAATTTGCTAGAGGTGAGTCACACATTTGGGTCTAACATTTAGAGCAGCCAGCATAAGATCAAATAAATGTCACTGAGGTCATTCAATGAAAGCAAACCAGTTATTTAGGCATAGCTCTTCCTCTTTCCAAAGCTAGACAAGTCTCCTATGAACTCATTGTAAAAATAGTTACTTTGTAGATGTACAGTGATTTAAACTAAGTGTGGTTTCCTGCATCTTCTTTCCAGCCTCTTTGAGGGTAGAATCTGTTAATAACCAAAGAATCTAATAGAACTTTACAAATAAACATTTTTTCAGTTAACAAAAAACAAAACAAAAAAACTGATGTTAGGATATTGCTTCTTGAAGCTTTGACCTTGCAGTCCTAGCTCTGCCCTTTGGGTCTACATATATAGTCTAATCTCGATGTTACAAATGTATGCCTTTAGAAACTAGAGACATATTATAAGGGTGTGAACAGCCCACCTGTCAGTGAAAAGTAGTAATAGGTCCTGTGTGGATTGGGACAGTGCTTTTTTACAAAGGGAATTCCAAGCTGTTTTTCTGTTTGCTTTTTTAATATTGTGCAAGCCAAGGGGCACCTGGGTGGCTCAGCAGGTTGAGCATCTGACTCTTGATTTCAGCTTAGGTCATGATCTCAGGGTCGTGAAACCTGCTTAAGATTCTCTCTCCCTCTGCCTCTTCTACGACCCCCGCCCCCGACTCATGCTCTCTCTCCTCTCCCTCTCTCTCTCTCTCAAAAAAAAAAATATTTTGGAAGCCAAGTAAAACAACTAGAGTACAACTCAGGGCTGCTAGCGTATAACACCTTAAAACAATCCCTTTTCTTCTGACAAAATCATGACCATATTTCAGAAAATATTAAGTTTTTATATCTTAATAAACTATTTTCTTTCTATCTCAAGTAATTTGGTTTCATTTTTGTTTTGGGTTAATTTTACCCAAAACCTAGTGAATTGTTCTCAGTAATACTTAAAATTACCACTTGGGATTATTAATCTAAGAACACTTACAATTATGCTATGAATTATACTTATTATTTGTGTAAATATTATATGATTAAATTAAATTATGTTTGTTTTTTTTTAATTTTAGGGTATAAATGGTTTTGAGGTTCAAAAGCAAAACCGTTGCTGGCTACTGGTTACACACAAACCTTGTGTAAAGGATGATGTGGTAAGTTGTTATATATAAACTTAGAAGTAAACTTTTAATTCAGAATCACATTAAATACATATGAAAAGAATAGAACATTCAAGGTGAATTTATGTGCTTAATTATAATAACTGAAGATTAGAAAGCCTGAGGAAAATTCATTACAGTGGCTTTTTTGATTTGGGAGATAAAAGTATAAATATGTATATAAGCATTACTTATTGCTCAACAAAACACATCCTCTTGGACATGGAGAGTTCATGGATATAGGACAGATCGAAAATTTGAATTTCATTTCTACCATTTGATAACTCTGTAACCTGGAATAAATTATAGAAGGAGAAGGGAGCTCGGAAAAAAGGATTAGTACTATCTACATATTACCAGCAAAGAGACATAAATAAGTTATACATTATTTATCTGGATTGTTTCTTATAAATCTTCCTATCTATCCTGGGTTATTTAGTTTTGGAAATTAAAATGTTTACATGAGGTCATATAAGTTTGTATTTGTTGGGTACTTTACATTACCTGTTCAGGTTCTCAAATGTTGTCTTAGGGTAGTCACTCATTCTTCATCTCCTTCTTTGGGCACTGGTTCTTTCTGCATATTGGCCCTTACTCTCTTTTGCTGCAGACAGTCTTTGTAGTAGGAAAAATAGCTGCCAGCAGCCCCAGCAGAAAAGGATTTCTTCTTGCTAATATCTGGGTATTATTCCCAGAGGAGTGTGAGTCATCCTGCTTGGGTTAGATGGTCTCCTCTTGAGATCAGTTATTTTTGCCAGAATGGAATACTGTGCTTGAACAGACCTAGGCACTTGGCATCTCTGAGATTATGATACCAGGAGTCATGAGTGATAGGGTCATGATTGACAGTCTCATTGGAATCGAATGGTGTAAAGAAGGGAGGATACTGCCCAAGGATACTAGGTGGACAGAAATAATAACCACCTTGTGTAAATTCTAGCTCAAGACATATATGCATCTCAAACTTCAATCTAATAACAAAGCATTTAAACAGAACTTTTTAAGATGTTTTATTTATTTTTGTGAGAGAGAGAGAGAGAGAGAGCAAGGGCACAAGAGGCGGGAGGGGCAGAGGAAGAAGCAGACTCCCTGCTGAGCAGGGAGCCCGATGCAGGACTGGATCCCAGCACCCCAGGATCATTAGCCAAAGGCAGACGCTTAACTGACTGAGCCACCCAGACACTAAATAAAACTTTCCTATCATGTTCCTTTTTTTTTTTTTAGAGTAGGCTCTATGCCCCACATGGGGCTTGAACTCATGACCTCAGAATTGAGAGTCACATGCTCTATGGACTGATCCAGCCAGACACCTACATACCATATTCCTTTATGAAAATCTGTTATGGAATTAAATAGAGTAGTAGTTTACTTTCCAAGGTATGGCTAGAAAGAATGACACAAGAGGTTTATGGGAGAATTATAAACCAGGTCTTTTAAAAGAATAAGCAGGTTAATCAGTGGTTGGAGAAAGAGGACCAAGAAAGCAGAGTTCAAAGTTATTGCAGAAAAAGGATACTGGATGATTCTGAATGTTTCTGGGAAAAACTGAAGTTGCATATGGTAAAGGATCACCATAGAAAAGGATCATATATTGGTGTCTGATGCTAACATTTCTCATTTATTTAGATGGCAGCTCTGAAGAAAGCAACTGGTGATGCCATTTTGAAATTTGAACCACTTGTTCTCCATGTGCAGTGTCGACAGTTGCAGGATGCACAGATTCTGGTAAGTTTTTAGATTATACTTGAATTTATAGGTATGTGAGTAGATTTAATTCTTTTTTTTTTTAAGATTTTATTTATTTATTTGACAGAGAGACACAACGAAAGAGGGAACACAAGCAGGGGGAGTGGGAGAGGGAGAAGCAGGCTTCCTACTGAGCAGAGAGCCTGATGTGGGGCTTGATCCCAGGACCCTGGGATCATGACCTGAGCCAAAGGCAGACACTTAGTGACCGAGCCACCCAGACACCCTGAGGGTAGATTTAATCCTAAGCTTTAAATATGCGAAAAAATAATATGATGTTAGTTTATTAACTAAATTAAATTAAATTAAATTTTTAATTTAATTATACATTTGGGGTTATGTATATTTCTGCAATTTATAGTGCTAACTAGTTTACCTAATTAGCCAGATTATCAGAATTTAACCAGTTTATTTTTTTACAGCATTCAGTGGCAATAGATTCTGGTTTCAGGAACTCTGGCATAACCGTGGGAAAGAGAGGAAAGACTATGCTGGTAAGATAACTTTTGGCAAAAAGCAATTCTTTGGGCCTGAAGTGATTCAGATTATTGAAAAACCTCTTTTGACTCCTGTCTTTAGTCTCTCCCTACCCAAATCTTGCCATTACCTTGCTCAGAAATCTTCATTCAATACCTTTACTCTTTCCTACAGAGCAAAGTCAAGTTCTTAGATCCATTTGAGCTCTTATTTTATAGTATCCTCCTCTACTTACTTTCAACCTGATTCTCTGTGCCCTCCTCATCCTAAATAGTCAAAGCTTAGTGTAATCAGCACCGTGATATAGTGGAGAGAATCATAGGCAGGGGGGTCTAAAGTCCTCTACATGGATGCTGGCTTACCACAGCTGTGTTATATGAACTTGGGCAAGCTTCTTAATTCCTCAGGGTCTCAATTTTCTTGGCCATCTCAGGGGTCCAGCAAACTACTGCCCTGGGACCAAGTCCAGTCCAGAGGAGGTCAGATCCCACTACTCCCACTCAATAAAATCCTGTCTCAGGTTGCTTGTGTGCTACAGTGGCAAAAGTGAGTAGTTATAACAGATACTGTATGGCCACAAAGTCAGAAATATTTACTATCTATTTTTTTACAGTAAGTTTGCCAGCCCTGGACTAGATGATCTTTAAAGCCCTTGCTAAGCCTCCACCCTCTCTGAGTCCTTTCATGGCCAAATCAACTCCTAGTGATTTTGCTCTTTTCTGAACTTCTGTAGTATTTATTATTTGTAATGGTATGTATTCTTTGCTTTTGAACTGTTTCAGGTTTTCTTCCATTCTAGCTTCGTAGACTTTCCTATTTTCTATCTATTTTTAACAAATTGCCCATTTCCCAAATAGAGATGGCTTACAAAAGAAGACACCTATAAAACAAACAAACAAACAAACAAACAAATGCCTAAATAGAAAGTCAAAGCCCACAGTACTGGTTTGTGTCTGTCTCCTTCCCGTACACTCCATCTGGTAGCCCAAGCCAGAACAGAACTGTTCATTCACTTTCCATTCCTTTGTCTTCCGTATTTAGTTAGTTTCAAGTCCTATCACATCTGCCTCTAATTTCTTATGCCCAACTCCACCTTTCCAAGCCCTCTGTCACTGCTCCTACTTAAACCATCATGATCCCTCCCCAGTCTTTACAGTGGTCTCCTGACTCGTTTTCCTGCTATCCATCTTCTCCTTCAGTCCTCTCAAGCCAATACTATCAGAATCCCCCTTTTAAAAAAGTCAGTGTCTCCATGTATTTCCTCTGGTATTCAGGGCCCTACCCAAACTATTTTCCATTTACCTTATTTATGCTCGTCTCCTGCTAGCATACTTATGCTCCAGCCAGATAGAAAACTCTTAGCTCTTTCCCAAATGTATCATGCTCTTTCACGTATCCATGATTATAGATGCGTCATTCTCTGGCTGGAATGTCCCCTGCCCCCATTTTTACATATGGTGAAATTGCACTTATCCTTAAAACCCTAACTAAAATGCTACCTTTCCCATAAAGCTTTGACCTCAGTCTCAATTAGTTGTTCCTCTTCTACATTTCCTTAGCACTGTGTGTATGTGTCTGTATACATGCATAGACACGTTTGTACATATGTGTGTGTGTCTGTCCTGGCATAGCACCTATGTTGTCTTGTCATTCTTTGTTCATTTATTTATTTCCTGTTTTAGAGTGTGAGCTCTTAACGGCAGGGATCATATTATATTTACTCTGTGTCTTTGCCCCTTTCATGGGGCCAGAACACTGCAGATGCTCAGTAAACGTTCACCGAAAGAATTTTTATTTCTCATACTAGTTTTGTTGCTGTTCTTAACCCATTTCCACTGTTTGGATTTACTTGGAACACATTAGCTGTTTCATCAAGAGGTTACTAAGATTGGCAACCCTAAAGCATGGAGAAGGCAGCCACTTTGTGGGATAGAACAAGCATGGTTTATTCTTATATCTCATAACCACACTCTGCTCAAGCGGCACCAAGAGGCTCTTCCACAGCCAGTCCATTTTGATTTTCCCTTGAAGCTTCTTTTGAGATTTCATTTATTTCTTTTCTTTAAATGGTATATTAAAGCTTCCTACGCTTTAGTGAGACTGAAACTGTTAAAGTGATTGGATTTTTGGATATTTTCTGCTTTTCTAAAAGACAATGTATAGAATGACTTTCTTAAGAAATAACTTTATGTGATGGCAAAATCTGTTTGATCTCCTTTGATTCAATTATGTTTAGCCAAAGTATATTAAAGCATAAATTTAAACCCTGTAATGAAACCAAACTATATTTAAACACAGCCCCGACTGGGACTTTTCTTTAGTTATCTTCAGTGTCTCTAGTACATAAGTCGTCATACCTAAATTGTTTGTTCCTTGTAGGCCATCCGGAGCACGCATGGCTTAGAAGTTCCGTTAAGCCATAAGGGAAAACTGATGGTGACTGAGGAATATATCGACTTCCTGTTAAAGATAGCAAATCAAAAAATGGAGGAAAACAAGAAGAGAATTGAAAGGTATATTAATTGGATATTTCTATGTTATTCTTAGATATCTAAGTCATCCTTGAAAATATTGATACACACCATCCTCAGTTTATACTCCTAACTACTTTTCTATTTGTAGTCTTATCACAGATAATAAAAAAATGATTAAAGTAACAGATGAGAGTAGCCCAGACAGTAAAGAGTACTAACTGAAGTGTGAAGGGGAAGCTCCATGGAGGGTGGTGGGACATGACTGCCCGCAACAGGCATAAAGGGAGAGAAACATCATCCCTCAGGTAAGAGAGCCCAACAGCAATGGGGACCATAACTGATCAAGTTGAAGGCAGCCAGGGAAGAGGTATACACTTCCTCCTGAATGTGATCTACTGGCAATTATCTAGAATCTCCTTTTCAGGAAAGCGACCTGGTTAATTTTACCCTAATAAATGTTTTACATATGTGGCTGGTTCTTATGGATTAGATCTAGAATTGCCATAATTGTCCCAGGAGGAAGGATCATGACTGTCAATTAGCATCTTTATACCTTCTCTTCTTAAATTTTACCTCCTGGTAAATAAAACTCTTACATTACTCTTTCTTTTCAACTTTTTCATAAAAATAGAGTTTTTGACATAAAGAGGTGACTATGATGCTATCTTTCTTATATGAAAGGAATGACAGCGGTCTGCCATCAGCAAGATGTATGCTTCTGAGTTCATCAAGGAGTGATGGCCAACTTGTCATTTGTAATGTCTTTTCCCTTTCTCCCCACCTCCTTGGCTACCTCACAACCAGTCAGTCACTGCCTAAATTATTCTTAGATCATTCTTCTCTCCCCATCTGTACTGTCACTTTCTTTATTTAAGGCCACTGCAATAGCCTTGTTAGCTGGTCTCATAGTAGAATGTTTCTGGTGTGTCTCTCTGCCAAGCCATTCTTTATATCACCATCAGAATCCTGCCTGTAAAGTGCAAAGGAATCCTATTGTTTTACTTGCCTGCTTAAAATTCTTTTAATACCTACAATTTTTTTTTTTTTTTTTTTTTTTTTGGAAGTAGCTAAGGCTACCAGTGCCATTGGTAGCAGTGTACGTGGTGGAAAGAGGTAGAATTTGGCTCCAGAGACAGAACTGACTTTGAATCCGTGTTCCACCACAACTTACTCAATATCCTTGACTTCATTTTTCTTCCATCTAACTTGGGAGAAATACCTGTCTTAAAGAACAGTTTTAGTATAAATAGCATCTATATAATGACTGGCCCTATCCCTGTCATGTCATGGATTCTCAGGATAGAGTAGCTCTTTTCCTTCTTCATTGGCACATACAGAAAATACAACTATGAACACATCATTACAAACCATCCAGGCTTTCTTAACCAGGACTCCTCATTTGAACCACAGAATTCATAAAATTATTCAAGTGACTGTCTCTCAGTTCTTGCAACAATGGTATATAGCTTCCATTGTAGATACATTGGAGAAAAGTTAACTCATTATAGACAATGGATGTCTTAGGGCATTGGAGCTTAATTTTCTAGTAGAACCCTGGTAGAAAAAAGCTGAGGGGTTATCTGGCTACCAGATGCTTTGAGCAAACATTCTAAATGAAGTGATAATTTCAAGTAAGTACTAAGGAGCACCAGCCACTTCACCAGACTACCGAGTTTGAACTACATATAGGCACTTATTGGTACCATTCCCCAAGTTTACTATGTTTCTTAGATTGTATTCCGGTGAGGCTCTTTGCTAAAATGTAGGAAGTAACAAATCAGTTTCTCTGTTTCCTTACTTGAATTTCAACAAGATTATAAATATAGCCCAAGAGCAACTAACTATACACCTGGTGAAGTTAATTGAGCCACGTTCACCAACTATAAAATCAAATTATACTTTAAATCCATTGACTCAAAAATGTGTTTTGAGATTATAGTATGCATGCTGCTATCAAGAGAGCCATGCTCATCATATAAAATCAATGAAAAATTAAAGAAGGGTTAAAAGTGTCTTAAGATACTGATTAGAAGATTACATGTGAATTCAAAAAGGGGGAACAAATTAGAGAGCTCCTTTGGGAACAGCTGTACATTCAACCAAATGCAGAGAGGAAGTTACCCTTCTGATGTGGAAAAGTGAAAAAAATAATAAATACTGGAGGTGATAAGTTCTGCAATCAGACTTTGAGTGCAAAATTGGTTCGTCATAGGACCAAAGTTTCACAATTCAAATAACTATAGAAGAATTTTTAAAAGTCAAGTCCTAATCAGTAACATGTCAGCAATAAAAAATGGTCTAGAAACATAAAAATCAAAGTTAAGAGGTAAAACGTTTTTAATATGAAAAAAGTCTTGTTTGTGTGAAACAATTCCCAAGCTCACTTCTTAGTGAGAAGAGTAAGATAATTTTATATATTTTGATTTCCAGCTAAAAAGTAGGAAGTTTGGAGATCTCTGTACCAATTATAAGAGGAAGGTTCTCTTTGGATCTGTTAATAAGAGATCAGGACTGACTTGGGTCAGATGAAACCACCATTTGATTATGAGTAGAACTAAATTAGCCATGTTCTTCTTTTCACCAACTGTATAGTAAGAAAATGCTAAATAAAGAGTAAAAGGGCTGACTACATTGGTGTATAATACTGTCGATAAAGCAAATTAGAGAGAAAAAGTAAATGAATCTATTTCCAATGGTCGGTTGTGTTTTTTTTAACTTTTCTTTTTTATGGTAAAATATATATACCATAAAACTTACCAGTTTTAACCATACATTTCAGTGGCATTATGTACATTCACACTGTTAGGCAGCCACCACTGTCCATCTTCAAAATCTTTTCATCATCCTAAACTCAAACTCAGAACCTGTTAAACAATTCCCATTCCCCAGACTCCCAGTCCCTGGTAACTATTCTATTTTCTATTACTTTGAATTTGACTGTTCTCGGTCCCTTATGTAAGTAGAATAATATACTTGTCCTTTTGTGTCTGGCTTATTTCACTCAGTCTTCAGAGTATATCCATGTTGTAGCATATATCACAATTTCATTCCTTTTTAAGGCTAAATAATATTCCACTGTATTTATAGGCCACATTTTATTTATCCATTCACTCATCGATGGACAATTGGGATTTTTCCATCTTTAAGCTTTTGTGAATAATGCTGCTAGGAACACATGCGTACAGATGTCTGAGTCCTTCTTTCAGTTCTTTTGGGTGTATGCCCAGAAGTAGAATTGCTACATCATTTGGTAGTTCCAAGTTTCATTCTTCAAAGGACTGCTGTGCTGTTTTCCACAGGAACTGCACTATTTTATATTCCCACCAGCCAGGCACAAGGGTTCCCTTTTCTCAACATCCTTGCCAATACTTGTCTCTTCTGGGTTTTTTTGATAAAAGTTGCCATACTGACAGGTGTGAGGTGATATAGCTCTGGTTTTGATTTGCATCTCCCTGATGGTTAATGACATGGAGCATTTTTTCATATAGCTGTTGGCAAGTCTATGAAATTCTGTTATATCACTCTGCTGCTTTCCTTCCTGCTTGTGGTGCTCCTCCTTAGCTTCCTTCTGGATTTCCCTTATTATTCTATCTATTGGTTAAATATTATTGTTCTCTAAATTAAAAATACAATATTATTGTTCCTAACCCATTGCTTCAGCTACTTCCCCATATAATGATAGGTCCTCCAAATCTCTCCCAAGTCCTGAGCCTATATATCCAATAACCGTTTGAACATATCCAACTAGAATACTCCATCAACCTTCCCTCATTACCTTTCTTGTCCTAGTCTCAACCCCATAGCCATTTCCTTGGTTCAGATTCTTATTATTATTTACCAGTATCATTACAGTTTATTCCTCAGCGCAAAACAGAAATATGAACCATATTGAATTACATTAATTAATTGCATGTACGTCCTTTTCTTCCACTACAATGTGGTCATATTGAAAATAGGACTGAGTTCTCCCTGCCACCAACCATACACATACATGCTTTAAATATTTCTTATCCCAAAACTTAAGATAGTGTCCAGCTCATAGTAGAAAACCAGTACATGTTTATAAAATTAATAATAAACAATAAAGGAACTTAAAAGTTAACCCATTAAATTGAGTTCCCCAAAGACAATGACAGTTTCTTATTTATCATTTTCTGAGGGTCTGGTGTGAGAATAGTGCTTAATAAATATTTGCTAATTTGATAACTTTTTCCATCAATAGTGCTACTTACAAGGCTGCAAAGCCTTAGATGATTATTCTGGAAGACATGTAAGATGGCTTAGAGATAAGAGTGAATGGTGTAGGCTCTTGGCGCATGGTCCTAGTGAGAAGTAATAGGAGCTTGAATAGCAAGATGAATGGGAGTGATAGTGCAGAATGTAAACCGAACATGGTGACAGACTAGAAATGGGGCCAGAAAGAAGGAGGAGGCAAGGATAACAGATATCTTAGACTCCTTGTTGCTAGTCTTATTTTTAAAAACAGAACTAAAAAACAGGTAAATAATAAGTCACACATTTCCCTATTACTTAAGAACAAAGAAGCAAATAATATAAAGTGAAAACACATAACTTTATTTTTGTATAGTTTCTCCCTTGGAAATTCGGTTCCCTCACTTTTTTCCTCTTCTGTACCTCTTCTGTACCTTTCCTCTTCTGTACCTAGTCCATCCTTGCAATTCAGCCCCGGCATTAAATTTTTTTCCCAAGGAGCATTTCATGATCTCACTTGAAGCGGGGCACCCCCACTATCTCCCCCCTTCATCTTGTCTTCTTCATGGCATGCCGAATGTGTCTTTACAGTTCTGCAGTTCCCATTAAACCCTGAGCTCCTTGAGGGCACAGGTGGGTCCTTTTACCTCCTTTTCCAGTGCCTGGCACAGGCTCCGTCACTTACCTGTTTTTTAACAAAAATGCTAGAGTTTAATCAAGTTAAAATCTAAATACGTATCTGTGAAAATAGCTTTCTTTGTTATGTGTGAATAATGGAACCCTAAAAGGGTATGAAATTGTGGCTAGATTTCATTAATTTTACATTACTATTTCAGAAGTCAGAGAAATATCAGCTCCTTATTGCAAGTGGTCCTCTAACTGACCTGAAAAACAAGAATTCATTTTCCTAGAGCTGGTCTGAAAAGTTCTGTCATGGAGAGAGCTAAGTACAAGTTGCCCCGTGGCATGATAATCTTGACTGCAGAAGACAATTTGATTTTCTTTGGGGGTGGGGAAGACAGTTGCCCGTGCATACATTTCTTTTTATCTTCTGAGTTCTTTTTCTTGCCTGCGAGAGCGGAGAAAATTACACTTTGAGAATTGGACTTCAGAGTGCTGTGTAAAGGGGCATCGTATGAAGGGAAAGCATGTAATTGTAAAACAAATTTCTGACTTATTGAGAGTTTCCCAAAGAACTTTTTAAAAATTCCCTTTAAAAAACAAAAGAAAAAAGTATTTGAAGTATTTGTCCTTGGCTTTCAGACAACAGAGTCATTTTCCATTTTACCAGTTGTTTTTGGTACCCCAAGGATGTAGCTTTGAATTCTTAGGTTCTTTAATGGAAGATTTAAGTAAGGCACCTGTTCCTCTTTAATTACTTTTTTTATGTGATTGACAGGATATTTTACACAAGCTCTATGATCATAAAAGAGCAATTTAATCTTATCTTTAATTTTCTAGGAATAAAGTATAATCCAGGAAAAAGACCCAGTGACCTGAGTCTAAAGTTCAGGGTTGGGTGGAGAATGGTAGAAAATGGAGTTACACATAAGGGAAAGCCTCTTATGATCAGATAGGGGTGATTCACATCATTTGGTGGCATGAAGTTTTTGGACTTATGTTTTAGATAAAATGAGTCATTCTACTGGGTCATTTTGTTAAGCTATTCTACATAGGCAGTATGGAAGATGAGAAGAAAACCGGTCATTAAAGTCACCCGGGATGATGGTAAGACCTGGAGAGAAAGATTATGCCAAGTGTAGAAATTTTCATGAATGTAAGAGACTGAACAAAATATTGGTAGATGACATGAGGGGCAGATGAAGGAGTTTAGTCTGAAGTGTTGGTGAGCCAGCTGCATTCTGACCTCGTCCCAACTCTGTGTTTGGTGGGATATAGAAAGAATAAGCATCTCCACTTGAGAAGAAGGCAAAGCAGATGGTGTCTTTATGGGGGAACCAGGTTTCAGTTGAGTAAGGATATAGGGGTGCATTAAATTAAAGGGTTGTTACCATGGAATAGGGTCTAAAAAATTATACATCAGCTAGTATTTTCCAAAGTCTTTTGCTATACCTCCCGCTATACTGTTTTTCCTGTACTATACCTCCTTTCGGAGATTATTTATTCACCAAAAAAATATCTATTGAGCGTCTATTATTTGCCAGACGTGGTGCTGGGTATCAGGTATACATAACTTGTGAGTATGTAAGTTCTTGAAATTTGGATAGGATATGGTGTAATCATGTTAGGTACATATTAAAATTGTGTGGAATATTTGGAAACAGGTGACTATCTTGTTTTTTTTAGGGCAGTTTTAGAGCTTTTACAAGTAGAACTTATAGCCTGTTCGTTGAACTAAATAAGAAAATTGATCCAAATAGCAATCTATTCCATATGTGTCAAAAATTCCGTCATACTTTGCCATTATAATAGAACATAAAAGCATGATGAGATCCTCACAATGGCAAGGGAGTTCTCAGCAACGGAGTTCTCATTATAAATGAGGAAATCAAGACTCCATAAGGTTGGAATTGGCCTACCTTTAGCTTTCCCAGTGCCATGCATGTGAAGCACGTGTGGTATACCATGCCACCTCGCTGCCTTCCCACATACGCTGAGGGCTGCTGGGTCAGGCAGAAGATTGGATTAGGTGTTAACATGGGAGGAGAAAAGACGTGAAGACCAATTTTGGGGGAACTAACAGTTTACTGTACCACAAAATTAACATGAAAACTAAAGTAGAACTATGAGGAAAGGAAAAGAGTAATTTACATTTAAAAAAATCAAGATAGCTAATAAACACATGAAAACCAATTTCACTCACAAACAAAAACTGATAGTTAAAATAATAAGATACCATTGTCACTTATCAACATTATTTTTAATGGTAATATTCAACGTATGGGTGAAGTGATCTTTCAACTACTGCTACTAGAAGCATATTTTTTTTGAACATCCATTCTGTAAAACAGGTAGTATTTATCAAGAGCTTTACAATGTTTACCCTTTAACCAGGTAATTACATTTCTAGCGGTCTGTCCTAAATAAGTAGCTAGAACGCAGATCACATTATTTTTAAAAATGTCACATTGTTGTTTGTATTAGGGAAAATTTGAAAGCAAATTAAGGCCAACCTAGATGACATAATGTTATACTACTATTAAAAAGTGTTATTTTGTCATTTATTTAATGATACAGAAAATGTTTTTAATGTGAAATTTGATAAAACAATGTAAAACTATAATAATTCTATAAAAGGCAGTAGGTATATGGGTACATATATAAATATGTTAATTCAGAATACAGTAATAAACTGGAAAGAATAAAAATACTGAGAGGTTATTTCTAGATAGTTCTCTAGAGAGAGTGTATTTTTAACCTCATATATTTGCCAAATTCTTGAAAGTGAGATTTTATTACATTTATCATTTTTTATAAAGCTAAATAATTACTCTTCTGTTTTTACCTTTTTTGTTTGACTCGTACATATGGAATAGAAGTTGAGGTAGAATACAGGTTGTTAAGAGGTGTTTCCAACCCAATTTTCAGGCGTATTCTTGAAGAACTGAAAACACGCTTCCTAATTAAATGATCGTATAAAAGCAAGAAGCATATTATTTCTCTGATTCATTTTACATATTAAAGTTAATATGGAACATTATCAAATTTATAGAATTTAAAAGTTATAGATGTATTTCAGTCATTCTGTTTGAGAACACAAATATAACGGTAGTACTTACTTCCTTACAGGTTTTATAATTGCCTACAACATGCTTTGGAAAAAGAAGCTATTACTAACTCACATCCCAAAGAGAAAATCAAAGACAAAAATAATTCATCATATACTCATAGGAAGAAAAGAAACCCAGAAGCAGCACATGGCAAATGTATTACCAAAGAAAATGATGAAGAATGTGAAAATGATGATGACCCAGGAATCAGTGTTACTATATTCCCTGAAGATTACTAAGATTCGGTCTTGGTAGAATAATGTTTCTAATAGATACTACAAAGCTGCTCTTTACAAGAGTCTTTTAGTTTCTTGAGTGTATGAGCCATTCAGAAAAGCAAGATTTATTCTTTCTCTATATTTTAGAGAAATCCTTAGCTTTTTTAAAACAGCTGTGTATAATATTTGCTCATTAAATACCATCTGTTTTAGTCACATAGAGATCCATTGCAAAATGAAATTGACTTTTTAATGCCTCTCTTTTTTAAGTTTCAATTTCTACTTCTGCAAAACAGAATTATAATATTCTTTCAAGAGAACCTTAACATTGGAAATGTTTGAGTAAAAGTCATCACAATATTTGACTTCTTTTTTCACTTTGAAATCTCCAGCCTTTAAAGGGGGATGAGCTTGCTTCTTGTCACTTTGGAGTCCAGTAACAAATCCTTCCCTTTCTTTTGACTTTGTGGAGAAAACAACTGTTGTGCTTTTTGTTCAGGACAAAATACCTGAACCCACTTCTCATTATTTCTCACAAACCAGAGCTTGCCACGGGCATGGTCTCTGCCACAGAGGTAGGC
Organism: Potos flavus; assembly: GCA_028534135.1. Lineage (NCBI taxonomy): Eukaryota > Metazoa > Chordata > Mammalia > Carnivora > Procyonidae > Potos > Potos flavus. Next base: position 111,148,932 of record CM052900.1, on the reverse strand, counting down.
CTGGTTTTTCACTAAACATGGTCAGAAATGATAACTTAAGACCTAGGAATCTTTATAGAATCTGTATATACTATTTTGGAAAGTTTCAAGGAATCAAAAGACTTGGGTCTGAGTTTTGACTGCTGCACAGAAACTGGGGGATCCTTGAACAAATCATTGAGTTTCCAAGGCTTCCAATTCCTCTTCTGTAAAATAGTTCTGACACCTGCTGTATTTACATGACAGGAGTGCTGACAGCATCACGTTAAATAAAAATGAGAAAGTTATTAATAGACTTTTGCATGTGTTACTATTTATTTCTCATTTATTTTCATTAGAAAATGATGCTTTCATTGTATTTTCAGAAGTATCAAATCATAAAAGTTATACTTAAAGAGAAATTATTAGTCATAGAACTAATAAATGCTAGGATAAAATTATCGGAATGTCAAGAAAAAAATTATACAACATAGTAAACATTGAGTTGTGATTTTGGCATTTCCTAATAATTTTATAATTTGTCTAAGTCTTTACGTAAATTCTATTAAATTTGCATCCCAGATGCTTGCCTTCTGATGTGTCATTTTGTACTCTCATTTTTAAAATAGATGGACTTCAAAAACATCTGTTATCTCCTGAATTCATCAGGGATGATGTCCATGATGTTGAGAATTTTCTTCACTCCCTTTTTCTGTCATATCTCTGAACTGCTCTCTTTTAGATCTTTATAATAAGATTCTAATATTTACTTTTCTAATTTCTTTTAACATCCCCATGGAATTCTTCCAGCACAGTCTTCTCCTTCATTGTTCGAGAAAGAAGCTCCTTTGAGTCCTCAGTCCCCTTGCCACTTGCAGCATTTGGTGCTGTTAATCACCTTGCGCCCACGGGCATCCCAAATGCTTTCTTCTAAATTGCCCTGATTATGGTGAATTCTCAAATCTTTTTCTCTTGAAACTTTTAACCATTTTCAACATTCATTACACTTTAGAATCATCTTTCTAACTTTGGAAAAATACAGAAAGGATCCGAGACTCTCCAGGGAGGGACAGTAAGCATGTGTATTTTTTTTTTTAAAGCTACCAAATTGTTCTCTAATTGTAAACCAAAGGGCAATAATGGGTAGGCATTCCCATATTTCTGTCTTTGACTTTCTTGCGTTTCTCTCTTCATCCCAGCCATCTCACCCATTCCAGCAGCTCTGACCTCTGAGACAATAACTCCCAACTCCTGCCCCGACCCGCCTGTCTGCTAAACTCCAGCTAACTGCGGGGCTTCTCCAGTAGAGCTGTTCCTTTCTAAGGTCTCGTGTTACACAGTTTCCTGGTTCCTTGGCTAGGGAGAGCAGGCTTTTACTGGGACCTTTTTTGGGGGAGGGGCGGTCTGAGCCCACTGACATTTCTGGGTTCTGGCTTTTCCAGTTCCCAGTCCGGGATATGTGAGTTAAGAAGGAACCCCAGAGAACTTACCCCTGTGTTGTTCTTTAGATCCCAAGATGGCTAGCCGGTCCACCTTCCCCTCTTCACCTTTCAGTCTTATGTTTGCTTTATGTATAATGTCCAGAGTTGTTAGTTATACTTAGTGGAAGGAATGGGAAAATCCTATCTACTCCATCCTCCAGAATCCAAAGTCTAATGTATTTTTTAAATTATTGGTAATATCACATTGTTGGGATATTGTTGACACCTCAGGAACCTATTCCAATAGCCACAGTTCCCTTTATTTAGTGCTGTGCCTCCTCTCCCAGCTCCTGTGCTTTGCTGCTCCCACTTTAGGCTTCTGGAGCCTCTCCACTCAAAGAAAGAAAAAGCATGGAAGTCTGTTTCCTATCCACCTCCCACCCTGCTGTCACATACACACTCACTGTCTCCTAGCCAATAATGACAAGTGCAGAGCTTCAAAAGGCAACTCTGTTGCTCAGACATGGGATAAACTTGGACATGGAATTGCCATTTAAGCTCCCAGCAGTGTCAGGCTGAGGCTGGGCCTTCACCTGACTCCTATCATGTTTTTCCCATTTCCTTACCTTTTTCTCCTGGGAGTGCCTGCTTAATAAATCCCTTGCACTCGAATGGTGTCTTCTGCAAGAACCTAACCTAAGCTAGGTATTGAGATTACTTTAGATCTATTTTTTTAAAGTGATGACATACATTTATTATAAAGAGTTAATGTTTTACTATGTTAGACATTATATAATTGGTAGTGATTAAAACTTATGAGGTAAACATGATGCAAATAAACTTATGATGTTGAGTACATAGTTTTAAAACTTACTTTGGGGGAGTATATGAGCAGCAATTTTTGAAGATCACTTCTTTTTTAAAAAAATTATTTTACTTATTTAAAAGAGAGAGGGGCTCCTGGGTGGCTCAGTGGGTTAAAGCCTCTGCCTTCGGCTCAGGTCATGATCCTGGGGTCCTGGGATCGAGCCCCGCATGGGGCTCTCTGCTCAGCAGGAAGCCTGCTTCCCTACCCCCCCCCCCACCGCCTGCCTCTCTGCCTACTTGTGATCTCTCTCTCTCTGTCAAATAAATAAAATCTTTAAAAAAAATAAAAAAATAAAAGAGAGAGAGTGAGCAGGAGGAGGGGCAGAGGCCGAGGGAGAGGGAAAGAATCTTAAGACTCTGCGCTGAGCCGGACGCAGGACAGGGCTGAGACTGTGACCTGAGCCAAAACCAAGGGTCAGATGCTTAACCAAATGAACCGCCCAGGTGCCCCAAGTTTCACTTCTAGAAGACATACTGTTGTAAGAGCCTAGAGACAGGAATAATTGATTCTAGATGGAGTAGTACTAGAAATCCAATTTAAGAGGATGCTATTTTGTTTAGGTCTTAAAAGTGAAGAAACAAGTTCACTTGACTGAAAAAAATTCAAGAAAAACTCTTACAGACAGAAAGAATGTATAATGTAATTGAGGCACCAAAGAGCATGGTACATTCAGTGAGGGTGAATATCCCAGAAAAGCTGAAATGCAATATATGGTATGAAACGAGTCCAGTTGGTTGAAGCCCAGCTGTGAAGGGCCTTGGGGTCCACCATGGACACAGACCAGTGTTGCCTAAATATGACTATGCATCAGAAATGCCCAAGCTAGCAGTGGCTTGGGGGGCTGCTTTTTAGAACACTGACTCCCAGACTTTACTTGAGAACTTTCAAGCCAGAATCTTCAATCTGGAGTCCAGGAATCTGTTTCTTTAAACCCACGGAAGTGATTGTGATAAAACCGGCCCAACACTTAGAATCCAGTCGTAACAGACTTAATCCTGAAAGCATCGGAGAAAAATTCAGGATTTTTTTTAATGAAAAAAAGTAACATGATCAGATGTTGCAATGTACCCATGTGACAGATTTTGGGTATACACATTATAGGAGGGTAAGCAGGAGGTTCGAATATATTAATTAAGTCACTGTCCTTATCCTTAGATCTAAAACTAGGAGGAATGACAATATGTACAGCTGTGTCCTTCGAACTCTGTTCAACCCCAAGAGGGGACATTCCCCACAGATGACAGTATGAATGGCACCCCTTAAAGGCATGCAGTGCACATTTTTATCTACTAACATATACAGCAATCCTGCCAAAGGGGAATTTGGGCAGGAAAGAAGTCTTTTAGTCTCAGAATGTCTGGACTATTTCATCTAATTTAATGAATAAAATGTTGAAATACCTGCTAGCAGGTAGATGAAAAGAGAAACAGTTAAAAAATAAGCCCTAAAATAAGAACTGTAGGAAAAGGGGGGGGGTCAGGGGGAGAAATGGGAAGCGGGATAATGACTGTGCATCTTGTTGTTTAAAACTATCTCTAAAGAACTCATAATCCATCGTTTTTCATAATCCTTCACTCATTTAAACTGAGCCCATAAGGACTTACGTATCCACAAATTTTATAAACTGAGTATGTACATAGAATCAGGAAGAAAGGGGCAGCCTCCTAATCCCTTTATCTAAGGTACCAGAACTATCCTGGACCTCTTAGAGTAGTAGAGGAGAGAGTCCAGGTGTTGGCCATAAGCCCAAAAGGACATTGAATCCTATGCACTCCTTAGCACGGTATATTATTTTATATTCAAGTCACATGACTGATCAAGAATATTAATAACTGCAGCAGGGCAACTAGTGATAATTTAATGTGCAAGATAACCTATTGATAATTACCTTGTGGTTTGTCTTCATTGTTACCGATCCAACCAAAATGAAGGGAATCCCTTCTCTTCCCACAGGATGGGGGCAGGCATTTATTCCTAAGGCCTGGATTCATTTCTCCCTATAGTCTACAAGTTCACTAACTTTTTGTTCTAAAAGAGAAAAAAAAAAGATTGTTAAGTTTACTGAGAAATAGGAAGGGAAATTTAAAAACATGCTTTTGTTCTTAATATTCTAAGCCAGAGGTCATAAACTAGTCATTGCAGGTATGGCCAAACAGATGTGTTTTGGCCTACACTGAATATATTTTTTCCTAACTGAGCCAATATCTTAAAATATGATGAGGTTTTTTAACTACATCTCTAGCTTTTCTTTAAAAATTGGAAGATCTGACTATACTGGGCCTGGACAACACTTAGCAGAGGGAAGGGCTGGCTGCCACAAGGCTTTCTGCTCACCGAAGTTGCAGCGCCCCCTGCTGGCTCCCTGACTCACCGGCTGCTATCTTTTCCGCTTCAGTGCTTGTCCCTGTGGCCACCAGTATTGGTAACCCCTGGTTAGAACTTCAGGGAGAATTAACCTACATAATGATGTTAGCTATGACATTACAGAATAAACAAGAGATCAGAGCAGGATTGGCTACATAATTTGCAGAGGACAGCGCAAAAATGAAGATAGGGAGAGGAGAGCTTGCTGAAAAATGTTCAATGACAAAATGGCAACAACGGAGCATAAAATCAAGTGCAGGGTACTTCCAAGAAGGGGCCCCGTGCAGTTGCACAGGTTGGACACCCATGAGTCTGGCCCTGGATTGGAGGCTTGGTGTTTCTGGAGTTGAAGAGGGGAATAAGTGTCAGAGCGTTTAGCCTGCCTCCTTCCATTAGGAAAGAGGCAGAGTGCTACAGATTGTAGGATGAGCCTGGTGGAGGTGCCAGCTTTCACACAACACCCCTGAGGTGGTGGGACTATGGGTAGCCATTTGGGAGTGTACCAGGACTGAATACTCATCACTGATGTTTTGAAAAGCAGGGCAAAGAGCTCAGTGGCTAATCTCAGACCGAGTGAAATGGAGCCTTTTCCGGAGCCACCTGACTTCAAAGGCAAAGGCAAAGGTGGTGAGGAGGAACATGTTCTGAAAACAAGGCTTTCCCCATTTCGACAGGAGCTCTGGAAGCTCATGGGTGAGGTGTTGAAAACAAGAACCTTGAGAATTGGCTGCCATCATCCTTCTGTGGGTGGTCCCCAACCAGCTTGAATCTGGTGGCGGGGGGAGGGGGAGAGGAGTAAAGCTAACGCTGCCGTATAGGGTGTATAATAAGGGATATTTGTCTGGTTAGGATTTTTGGCCTTTAAACATGGGCTCTGACCCTCAAGCCTCTATTTTCCCTACTCTACCTTGCTGTTCCCGACATGCAGGTTTCTCTTAGTGCAAAAGAATTATAATACCCACAAATGCTTATGTTCTTAAATTTAGCTGTTTAATGTACTGGGTTTTTATGCATTTGGTTCTTGTTGAGAATTTATCTCTCAGCCCTTTTTCGTTTTGCCTTCAAAATGGTTTGGTTAAAACTTTAATTTTAACTCATTGCATGTGTACCTATTTACTTATTTTAATTATTTTTAATTAATTTATTTTAATACATTTTATTTCTTTGGAGCAGTTTTAGGTTTACAGAAAAATCAAGGAGAAAGTACAGGGGCACCTGGTGGCTCAGTCGGTTAAGGGACCAATTCTTGGTTTTAGCTCAGGTGATGATCTCAGGATCATGAGATTGAGCCCCTGGTCAGGCTCTGAGTTCAGTGTGGATTCTGCTTGGATATTCTCTCCCTCTGCCCCTCCCTTGTGCTTGCTCACTCTCTCTCTCTCTTAAAAAAATAAATCCTTAAAAAAGAAAAAAACAAGAAACTACAGAGAGTTCTCATACATTTCCCTCCCCCTCTGCACCCCACCTCAGTTTCCCTTTGTAACATCTTTTTTTTTTCCCCTTTGTAACATCTTATATCAGTGTTGTGCTTTTGTTACAAGTGACATACCAATATTGATGCAGTATTTATTATTAACTAAAGTACATAGTTTACTCTTCTCCTCATTTCTGGTCTCTCCTTTTGAAACTATTAGTTATATACTGGGCCAACTTTATCTATCTATTCTCCATATCTTTCCATCCACCCCTCCCCTCCATCTCTTTATGTTTATAAACTTTATTCTCTGTCATTTACTCAGATTATCTGCCAGCAAACTCATTCTCATTTCAACTCTGTCTAATCTATCTAGTTAACCTGTTGAGCTTTACATTTCAAAGACTGTATTTTATTTCTAGAAGTTCTGTTTGGGTCATTTTCAAGTCAGTGGAAGATTATTTAAAAGTTCCAGAAATTTATTTCCCTTTCCATATACCCTTTCCCAGATATTTCTGTCAAATTTATTAATCCAATCTTTTCATATGTCTGTATATCACAGAAATGACCTACTTTCTTTATCTATACCAATAATAATTAAAAAGAAATTCCTTCTTCTAAATATAAGTCTTACAAGAGGAAAGTGAAATCTTTCTCAATAACCAAATTGTTTACTTGCCATTCATACGTGTATACAGCAATTGCACAATAGTTACTTAACAAATATGTAAGGAGTCTCTAACTATGTGTCAGTCACATAGAGACAAGACAAAGCCCCTACCCTGGCAGAGCTTTCCATCTCATAACTTATTAAAGACTGTAGAGTGGACACCATCACACAGCTGCCTGGGATGTTCTGTGCTCTTCAGATTCTACTCATCAATCCAAGCCCAGTTCAAATGTGGCCTCTTCTCAGAAGCTTTCCTGATGGCCCATTTCTGAATTAACTTCTTCTGTCTCTGCTTTCCCAGAGTACGTTCCCATCCCTATACTTACACAGCACTTTGTTTACATCTCTAGAATCATACATATCAAGGAGTCGCTTGATACTTGTTAATTGCACACTATACATCCACCAACATCACCTTATTAAACTTTGAAGACTTGAGGGAGAAAGGTGTGTTTCTATCATTTTTGTATCTCCGATGCCTTGCCCATTGTTGGTTTCTAACAAGCACTTTTTAAAAAGATTTTATTTATTTATTTGAGAGAGTGAGCAAGAGAGAGAGAGCACACGAGCAGGGGCAGAGGGAGAAGGAGAAACAGACTATCCACTGGGCAGGAAGCCCGACTGGGGGCTCTATCCGGGGATCCTGGGATCATGACCTGGGCTGAAGGCAGATGCTCAACCGACTAAGCCACCCTGGTGCCCCTCTAACAAGCACTTTCTAAATGATTTGAATTTATAAACACACTGTAGGTGTGAGAGTTCAGAGCATTATCTAATTTATTACTTTACAGACAAATGACAAATTCATTATCAAATCCCATTACTATTCTTTTTTTTTAAGACTTTATTTATTTGTCAGAGGGAGAAAGAGCACAAGCAGGGGTAGCGGCAGGCAGAGGGAGAAGCAAGCTCCCTGCTGAGCAGGGAGCCCAATCCCAATGTTGACACCAACGCCCTGCTCAATCCCAAGACCCGGGGATCATGACCTTAGCCGAGGGCCGACGCTTAACAGAGCCACCCGGGCATCCCTACTATTCATTTCTTGGAAAAATCTATATATGATTGACAAAATCAAGGGGTTGGGGTGAAAAAATAAGCTTAGAGGACACTGTGTGCATAATATTGTGCTTTATATCTGACAAGATACCCTAATTTCCAGATCCAGCATTCCAAGATTCCAAGATACACATCTTGTGACTAAAGGTCCTGTCTGTGTTTATAGAAAGCCTTTTGAAAGCTTCTTATTGTGACATAATTTCAAAAATACAGAAAGGTTATGCTAGTATAAAGAACTTCTGAATATACTTTACCCAGAATTGACTACTCCATCTCCCTCTGGCTTCCTCTCTTTTTATGCATATGGGTATATATATACATACCATAAATATAAACATTTTTTCTGAACCATTCAAGGGTAAGTTGAAGATAGGATGCTTCATTATCATTAAATACTTCAATGCCTATTTCCATAGAACAAGGACAGTCTCATATAATCTCAACACAAATGTAAAAATCAGGAAATCTGAAATTTATACACCCTAATTATATAATCTACAAATCTTATTCAAATTCCATCAATTGTCTCAATATATGATTTTTAGTAATTTGTTTTTCTGGCCCAGGATCCAATTTAGGAACTTAAATTGTATTTAGTTTCTGTACTTCTTTAGACTCTTTTAATCATTAATAATCAGTTAACAAGTCTTTGTCCTTCATAACACTGATATGTTTGAGAAATACATGAAGAGGATTTTTGTTTGTTTGTTTGTTTGTTTTAAAGACTTTATTTATTTGACAGAGAGATCACAAGTAGGCAGAGAAGCAGACAGAGAGAGAAGGGGGAAGCAGGCTCCCCACTGAGCAGAGAGCCCCTTGTGGGGCTCAATCCCAGGACCCTGACATCATGATCTGAGCTGAAGGCAGAGGCTTAACCCACTGAGCTACTCAGGTGCCCCATGAAGAGGTTTTTAAAAAATATCTATCAGTTTATATTTTTCTCATATTTATTCACAATTAGATTCAGGTAATGCATTTTTTGGCAAGAAAACTACATAACGAGGAGTTCTTGTCAATGTATAATTTTAGAAAGTATGTGACTTCAGGTTCTCTTATTGGTGACATTCACTTTGATCACTTGGTTAATGTGATGTCTGCCAGATTTCTCCCTTCTTAAGGTAAGGGAGAAACCTTACCTTGAGGTTTATAAAAAAAAAATATTTTTTTCCTTTTATATTTTTTATTGTTTATCTTTTTTATTTTTTATTAACATATAATGTATTATTTGCCCCAGGGGTACACGTCTGTGAATCATCAGGCTTACGCTCCTTTTATATTTAATAAGAAATTTGTAGGACCTATACTTTAAGAGTATGTGAACAACCTGTTCTTCATCAAACTTTCACCCGTAGCTTCAAATTCTTGTTTGAATCAGTTATTACCATGATGATTGCAAAAGGGTAATTTACCATTCCTTTACTCCTACGTTTACTAGTTGGCATTCTACTTCAAAAGAAAGTTTCCCCTTCACTGTGTGTGTGTGTGTGTGTGTGTGTGTGAGAGAGAGAGAGAGAGAGAGAGAGAGAGAGAGAGAGAGAGAGAGGTGGATTCAAATATTCTTGTTTTATTCAGTGAATTACAATCTGTTGCTCTCATTCTTTATTGTCCCAGATGTGAACAGTGGGAGTCACTTCGAGTTGGCTCCTGTGCTCTTTTCACATGTTCCCATCAGGTTTTAAGCATTTTCTTATTTTTCACAAGAAGATGTTCTAGGTTCATTGTGTTCTGCCACAGAATCATAGGATCAGCTGAAAAGCCCCAGTTCCTTGACATTTAGAAATTACGTTCTGAACACTAGGTATGCTCATGACAGCAAGTTAAAAAAAAAAAATCCACCACATATAATTATGGAATGATTCATCAGTGTATAATAATCACTTAGTAAGTGATCATTATTCAAAGGCTGGATCTTGTTGTTTACATCATCCATGTGATGTATTGACAGAAATGACATCTCAAACTGTCTACTAAGTTTATTTCCCTGTAATGTAGCAGTGGGAATGTTCACATTAATACACAGAAATGCTGTCTCATTATATTCAGTTAATGAATTCCTTTGTTCCTCAGTTTTTCATGACTTACTATCTGCCTCTATATATTTTCCAGGGTATGGTAAGACTTAAATCAACTATTTTGAATTCCTTGGGTAAAAAGTCACTGTGCAGAAATCAAGAAATTCTGACTAATTTCATTTCACTTAACAATTGCCAATAACTTACCCAAACCTCCTGTTAATCTTGTGGCTAATGTGTACTGATGCTTTGAAATGAGGCAAAAGGGAATTGGCAAGTCCCAGGAACTAGCCAGTGTTTCCCACAGCAAAAGGCATATTGTCAAATTGAAGTTTAATTCATTAGTTCCAAAAAGGGGACCATAAAGAAAGAGGAACAGAACGCCCAAACACATTGTCTAGCGTTTTTATACACAGCCACCAGGTGGCAGAACACTACACACGCTGAATTTGGCAAAGCCCCGGGAGCCTCTTTCAAAACTGAAATGGTGAGTGTGGGCTTTGATTTGTTTTCTTTTTATAAAACCAATTCCAGAATATTTTGATGATTTTATTTTTAAGAAAAATAATAACATAAGAAAAAAATGACTCTTCCACTTATTCTTCTAAAAATGAAATCACGTAATGCCACATGATATTTGGTATTTTAATAAAAAAGCCATATTCTCAGAAGTTTTCACCTTTGCTGTTCAGTATGCCATTAAAATGATGTCTACGGCATAACAGGAAAGAAATATTGGGAACAAGTGTTGCTTCAAATTTTTAGTCTGCTTGAATCTAAAATCTACATGGTTAGAATTGTAAGATCATTTTCATAACTAAATATTTTTCACACACACTTAACTAACATGTATGTGTAAAGAACTGATAAATCTGTATATTTATAGATGACTCTATATAGGCCTCAAAGAAAATTGCTGTGTCTCTCTGTATATTTGTATTAAATCTACAGTTATCCTAGAGAAAGAGCAAGTAATTATAATTGCAATTATTTGGATTATAGATTTCCACGTCAAGTTTTTTTCTTTAGTCTTTTTAATGTTACTTTCCCTCCTGCGATCCTGTCTATTCTTTATGTTAAATATAAGTTCAACATTTAGACAGCAATTAGTTACAAATTTTAAATATACAATCACCAAGTCTATAAATAATCCATTGCTATTGGTTTAAAAGAATTATTGTAAAATGGAGGTTCATTGATTCCTGATGACTTATTTTAGACAACATATTCTAGATCTTGTACAACCATTAACAAGTTTTTTTTTTATCCCTTTTGTTTTGAGGGGCTTTTGTGACACTGCATTTTCATTGTGATTGCATCGGTAAAATGTAAATAGATAGTATACTTTCGATTAGAGTGTAGTGTGGAGGGTTTCAAAATACAGCACAAAGCACAACTGGGTATTTAGTACTACACCTGTGGTTTGGTGGTAAAAAAGTAGAAATAAGAGAATCCGAAGATAAAGCCCAGTAAGAAATAGTGTTCTTAATTCAAAGATAAAGATAATCAAATGCTGAGAAGTCTTCAGCAATTTGTTTCTTTCCTACTGCTATTGTGTGTTAGATGTAGTCTCAGCAACGTCTGGTTTAACCTTGCAATCTCTAGTTGACACTTTGTATTTGAAAAAACAAAGGAGCGTTTTTCTTAAACATTGTATTTGCAATTTCACTTACAAAGTTCTGGAGGTACTCGGTATGTGTTCCTCTGTGAACTTACGTTTTTGCTTTTTTGCATAGATCTTTTGGATGCTAAACTTAACTATTTCCCCAGACTTCTCTATACTGCACTCTAAGCAAATCAATCCTCTAAGTGGGAAAAGACTATTTGAGGCGACACTCACTCAAGGAAAGAAGAATAGTTCTTTAAAAGAGTTACATGTCATCAGCCGTTTCTATAGTCACTTCTTTTTTTCTCTCTTTCCATATTTTTAAAATTGAAAAGCTACATATGATGCCTTAACTCTTGGTTGGTCGGTCAGCAGACGGCTGCCCTGTTGACGTTGAGCAGCCTAAATATAGAAATGAGCATATAGCTTGCATCAGTTCCAGTATCATGCCTTGTTTCTATGGAAAATACACGATTCAACTTAATTACATAATCTGTCGTTCTCTAAGACGGGGCTTCCAACAGGGCCAAACAATTCTAAAGCGAGTTCGTCTCTTTTTTAAAGAGGGCTAATCAGAAGGGATTTGTGATATTGAAATCACTACGAGGTAATTATAAATGATTTTGTGCAATTCAGAAATGAAAAATTCCTCCCCAAAGCCCCAAATCTTTGAGTTCTGTTTTGTTTTAAAATAATGGAACTTTGTTTCTTCACTTACCTATCACGCTAGTGTTGTGCATGGATTTCTTAAATGCCAGAAATGAAAATACGTTCCTATAAAGAAAGATGAATGGATTCCAAGTGACAATAAGAAATGACATGTAATATACTTCTGAAAGCCGAAATTTTCACAATGATGAAAGACATCATTGGAATCATGGAATTCATTCCATGAAAATAATATCAATGATGGGTTTCAACACTGATATTTTTCATTGTTTCTTTACAATCAGAGAAGAAAAAATTTCCAGGAAACTTTCCATAGTCTGTTTATATGCACATCAATTTTTGCTATTAAAGTAGAAACTAGTAATTACATTTTTAAAAATGACACTCTGGTAATTATATATTTTAAATATGAATCCTGATGTTTAATTAAGTCATATGACTGTAATATCAGTTTGCATTAGCAGCAAATTATCAAATCCTAGCAATTCATCCCATAGGGAAATACAAGAAGAAAAGGCTGCTGTAATTGTGAGATTTAAATAGAATAAACCATAATGCAGTACAATATTCTTTAAATATTTTAATGTTTACTAATGTTATTGAGTAATGAAGTATATCATCATCACATATTCTTTGTAGATAATTACTATGGTAGCAATAAGCACATAGGAAGAAGCTTCGTGTTTTTTTTCTCCAAGAAAGCTTTCCAATTAGGTGCAGAGCCGAATTCAAAACATATATTTGAAAAAGGTTTTGTGTATTTTTAATATGCATATGTATGTGGTATTAATTTTTTTCTGAAATTAATTACATTATCCTTAGATGTTAAGTTAAACAATTTTTATTTTGTACCCTATATCGTAAATCCATATTTTATTAGCTCTTACTTTCACTTTTTTTCTAATTGCAATTGATAAATAATGCAGGGCAGATAAAATCCATTTTTAACAGAAGTATCTATCACTTACAGTCAATAGTTTCTAAAACACTTAACCATATGCCTATATTTTATATAACGTTTTGTTTTGAATTTATTACAATAAATGCAGGGGTTTTGTTGATTTTTGTTCTAATCCCTGCTTGCTTCTCTAAACCATACTGACTGGTATTTACTAGTTTCATGTCTTTGCCACAAACACACAAAAATCATAGGAGAGTTTATTCATTATCGAATCTTAACACAACCCTTTTTCGGTTGTGTTTTTCTCAGGAAAGAGATATCCTTACTACATACGTGTTGCACTTCTTTGATGACTTGTGGGAACTGTATTCCTAAATGTTACATTTTCCCTCCAAAATTTTCTCTTCAAGATATAAAAATGAACTGTTAAGTGGCTACTACGAAATTCATTTGTGCTGGTTTAATGAAACAAGTGCTCTTAAATGCTTAGACATTTTGGAGTCTCCTTATAATGTGTGTAATGATTTACACAGATAAAACAACCTGAATACTTTTCCATTTAGCCCATAAAAGCTAGGATTTCCTATATATAGGTAACTTTACTACTCAAGAAGCCTGCCTTGAAATTGTTCCACACATTGTCCTAGATGATGCTACCAGAATTTTTATTAAAAATTTTTGCCTTTTTTTCTCCTTGTAGGTACATCTGCTCTAATTCGTTGCTATAAACATATATTTCCTAATGAGAGAAAACGTCTTTTCTGAATGACAAAAATCTAAAACTGCTTGAGTGGCTTTGAGGATACGATATTCTTTTGTTTTATGGGCAAGAGGAAAGAGATGGCCTTTATCGCACACTTCGTGTCTTTTTGTGCTGACTAAAGCAACACAATTGTTGCTAATTGTATTACAGACAGTGACAAAATGTGTGTGCTAACATTACTGTGTTCATAACAATAGTTGGTGTTTATGATTCACCCTAAAGAATCTATTTCCTAACACTAGGGGTCATTTTAGCTTGTGTTAATATTCTAAAATATTAGTTTTAATAAAACAGAAGGTTAGGAATATGACACTTCCTAGAAGACTGCTATCCTTGAAAAACATTTTTCTGGGCTCAGATCCCTAAGTTTTTCTCCTAGTTGGACTGTGAATAGATTCTGTTACTTTAACTTTAAAACTATAAAACAAAAGTATGCTTTGAGTTTTTTTTATCTAAAGTTCATTTTTGTTAATTCTTCTAAAATATCCAGGCTACTTTGAAGACATGGTGCTTCATTTCATGATTTTGCCTATGGTCACTACTATAAATTTTGTCAACTTCTGGGTTTGCTAGTCCTTTTCTTTAAGCTTTTACATTCTGATCCCCCTCAGCCACAGTGAAAGTCTTCCTTATTTTTCGCTAATTTTCAAACATCTGTGAAGTACAGCAAATGTATCCATTAGAACAGGGCTTTTCCTTCCCATAACAAAATGAATACGTCCCACTATAATATCTGATTTCCCACTCTTAAAAGTTTTTAAATTCCAACCTCCTTCTTAAAAATACTTTGCTTTTTGTCTCTAGGACTTAATAATATCAATTCTTTATATCTTTTTAAAAAAATCACTTTCAGGTCATGGCGGTGGACATGAGAGATGATATAGGAAGTTTTTCCTTCAGAGTAGCATTATATATTTTAGAATGTGCTATAGATTATGTAATATGAATTACGATCCTGTTTATATTGAATGGAGTGGGTAATTGCAAGCTATAAATCATTTCTGGGTATCTGAAAAATTTAGCCTTCTTACTCTAGTTACACACATAAATAAAGATAGTTATATTTGTTTTTTCAAATCCAATTTTTAGATCTGCTTAAAATCTGTTGTGCTTCAAAAAGCATAGTGTATTATGTTTAACATTTTCAATTTAAAATCAAAATATTTCCTTTGAGATATATTTTCTTCCCTAATATTTGCTAGACATATGAAAAATACCAAAAGAAAGTTATTGTTTCCACTGAAAATGAATAAATAATAAAAAATGTTCATTATGCTTACATTGATTCAAATGACAGGGAGTCCCAGTGTTTCTAACTTAGATTCAGAATTACCGCCTGATTTTCCAGACATGTCAGTTGCCTCGTGTATAGCTACAACTACAGTCTGCCCACAGAATTCTGTTGGTTGCCTACCTGAAGAGAGAAATGAAAGAAAATGAAATGAAAATGAAAGAAAAAAATACTGTGTTTTTGTTCTGGTACTCATCGTCTATTCTATTGTGGGTAACTGGTCTTAATTTGGAAAATAAAAGAGAATGAAATATATTTTCAATAGGTGGCATTTAATCTTCCCATACCTAAAGACAAAAGAGTTCTAAACTACAGAGAAGTTTCATTACAAGGTTCATAGAAAGTGGTGAAACATGCAGAAACAGTGGTATCGTTCACAAAAGCACATTCTCTTAACAAAAATCACTGATGTTTAATACTAGATGAGGCTAACGTGTCCCATTCCTAAAAAAGCCCTACATAATTTAAAGCCATTTGGAAGAATGGATATAATTAATGCAAAAGGTGTGATGGTGGGAGTAAGGATATCCAGGTTTTAATTTAATCTGTCATTTAGTAGCTGTGTGACCTTCAGGAAGTTACTACCCTTACCCAGCCCGTGTTTCCTCATTTGAATAATAATTAAGAGGCTGAATAGGATGGTCTCCACTATCTTTTCTACCTCTGTGATTCAACATACCCTCAGTCTGTCCTATACTCTTTTCAACAAATTTTCTTTTGCAAAGCGGCATGGTCCTAACCTCTTTCATACAATATTACATTAGATATGTATAATATGTATGCTCAGTTGCTTTGTGAACAGAATATTATATACACATACATATGTGCGTGTATTTTGCTCCATAGAAAATGATTACATTATTCGCCAAACTGGTATATACATATGCTAATATATTATATATATATAATATATATTTTTCTAAGGTAGAAATACAAAAACAGGAGTGTAGAAGATGACTCTATATATTAATGTATTTCCAGTGACAGAAACCTTACCTAAACCAAGTCCACCAACACTGCAATACTGAAGGAAAAACCCAGTGGAGCATCTAACAGCGTTATTTTTTTATGAAGTCAAATTCTCCAAAAGGTCAAAATCCCTTCTAAAACAGTGATACTCAAGGACATTCACTGAAACATATTTGGGAATATTGTAGGTAAATGTGTACAGAAGAAGTGACACCTCCACTCCCTTTTTTTTTGGAGAGCCATAACTTTGACCATATTAAAATATGTAATATGGCATAAAATATCACCATTTAAAAAAACATATTTCCAGTATATATTAGTTGCTATTCTAGCATGGAAGCAATGGGATTTGATGTCATGAAAATGGTAGCCCATAAGAGAAACGCGTTACAAAAGCAACTCCTTTCTGCCCACCTCCCCTCCCTCTGAAATAATAACAATTTGCTAAATTGTTGGGAAGTTGTTATAATTCCTTTTCCAAATTATTACTCGCCCTTTAGATTAGAAATGAGGCCAGGGTTAGCAATCAGCTATAAATGGTAGGATTTTTCAAGTAAGAAGCACTTGTCTGATTGTGAAGTGGAGGCCATTACTGCCTTGATTGGGCCTTTTTTTTTTTTTTTTCAGTTTGCTTGATTTGTAGTTGAGAGCGCATATTCACTCCTGTACTGCGAGCAATCAGAGCCTCTCCTCTCTCATTTTTGCTCAGCGATTTAGGGTCCACTACTTTGGCACAGCTGCCACCTTTTAGCCTCCATCATGCAGAATATATCCTTTAAAAAAAAGAGGGGTGTGTGGAGGATGGGAGCTAATAGAGGTAACTACTGTATATTTAGCTTCTTAATGTGCCCATTTTACATTTTCAGAGAAAACTTTTTCACTCCAGATAACAAACATGTTGGAACTTGGACTTCTACACTTCATAAATAAGTTTGGATGGACACTTGAAGGTTGTTAGAGCATACTTTCCATTTCTTTATTTATCCCACTAGAAAAAAAACAGGTGTAGGGGTACAAGCTGACACGAAGGCATTTAGTTTTATTTAGCACTAGCATAGTCTTTGTTCTCTGGGAAATGATACAGAAACAAGAGCTTTCTTCTTTGCCTTTGTTCTGGAAGGCACTTCGTAGTTTTTAACCAAATATAAGGTCTATAGGAAGATGCTATTAAAAGCTCTTGAAATCGGAGGCCTATTCTGTCAGGTTTAAAGTTACTTAATACATTTTCTAATTTAAGACAATCTCTTCTTGTTGTCAACAGTCAGGAAATATTTTTGTCAGGAGTTAAGTTCAGTGCATCTTTCTCCTTGGAACTCATTAGGGAATCCCTGGAAGAAACTGGAGTTTCAAAGTTGGAATTAGCTGATCATCTTGGGCATCTTCCTGGATCCTGTCAGTCATCATCAAATCATGAGTCCATGTAAGGGCATGTGTCCTATCACCCCAGTTCTGCTCTTGGTTCCCCAAACCAAATGCCCAGATAACTTCCATAAAATAAATACCAAACTTGCATTTTTCTAAATACACTGACCAAGTCGGGTTCCATAAACCTATACAATGAAGTGAAGCCCACCAAAATTGAGAATACCATCTAGTAAGTGGTAATTTCCCTCCAGACTTGGGTTGGAACTCATAGTAATTTTTTTCATCAGCTTTATTGAGATATAATTTATCAACCATAAAATTCACACATTTTAATGTACAATTCAATGGATTTTTGTGATTTATAGAATCTGATTTTAGAATGTTGTCACTGTCCTAAAAGGAAACGTTGTGCCTCTTTACAATCACCCTTAAATTCACTTCCAGGCCTCTGCAACCAATAATCTACTTTTTGTCTCTAAATGTTTGACTTTTTTGGGCATTTCATATAGATAGAACATGTGCTCTTTTATGTCAGGCTTTTTCACTGAGATGTTTGAGATTTAGAGGTTCATCCATGTTGTAGCATGTTATCTCATCTCTTCTTTGATGAATAGTATTCTACTATATAGATACACGACATTTTGTCTATCCATTCATGTCATGAGAGATACTTGAGTTGTTTTGACTTTTTAGATGTTGTTATTGATGCTGCTACAAACATTTGTGTACAAGTTTGTATATGGATATATGTTTTCAATTTTTGTGAGTAGGAGTAGAATTATTGAATCATATGGTAAATCTATGATTAACTTAAGAAACTGCCAAACTAAAAAAAAAAAAAAGAAAAGAAAAGAAACTGCCAAATTGTTTTGCAAAATGGCTATATCGGTTTACATTCCCATCAGCAATGTATGAGTTCCAATTTCACCACATTCCTGCCAACACTTGTTACTATCCATCTTTTTTATTATAGCCATTCTAGTGGGTGAAAAATTTGTCTCACTGTGGTTTTCATTTGTATTTCCCTAATGACCAATGATGATGATGGCAGTCTTTTCATGTGCTTATTAGCGATTTACGTATCTTTTTGGGGGAATGTCTATTCAAATCCTTTGCCCATTTTTTAATTAGATTGTTTTCTATTTATCGACCCGTAAGAGTTGTTTATGTATTCTGGATACAAATCCTTTATTGGATATATGATTTGCAAATATTTTCTTCCAGTAAGTGGGCGGACTTTTCATTTTCTTGATAGTGTCTTTGAAGCCCAAAAGTTTTTAATTTTGAGCAAATCTCTTTTGAACTTTTTTTTTTAAGATTTTTATTTATTTATTTGACACAGAGAGAGCAAGTGAGAGAGACAGAGAGCAAGCACAAGTGGGGGAAGGGCAAGCAGGGGAGAAGCAGGCTCCCCACTGAGCAAGGAGCCCAACGCGGGGCTCGATCCCAGGACCCTGGGACCATGACCTGAGCGGAAGGCAATCGCTCAACCAACTGAGCTACCCAGTCACTCCCTCTTTTGAACACTTAATGGAGCACAACATTCCATCAGTTCTGAATATAATCACTTAAAGAGTCAGAGAAAAAGGGAAAAAAATAAAAGGTTAAAAACAAAATCCATAATTACACTTGGGACAGTGTAAGGAAAAGAAGACATGGCTTTGCTAATCCATTTTATTTTAAAATAATCTGAAACTTTTCCCTTTAGAAGAACAAGCTTTTTTGTGTGTGGTGGTTGTTTTTAAAACCCTCATTGCTCATTTAATGTGGGCCACTTGAATCTTTTTTTAGCTAGGGTCACTGAAATTAGAAATTCAGCCCTGCCCAGGTCACAAATGGGTGGGTTGGAACAATGCACATATATAAATGAACTTGAAGCCACAAACTCTTACTCTTTGAGCTTCCACTTCTGAGTAAATGGAAGAAGAAAACTCAGGATACAAGAAAAATCAGGATGCAAGAACACTGGGGCAGGAGACCCTGAACTCTGTCCTCTCAGGCCCACTGCATTCCTTTTTTATGTCTTCTCAGGTATACCCACAGTGGTGATTAGTGGAGGCAGCAGCTTTACAACAACTGCTGAACACAAGTTTTCCAGACAAATTTGGTAGAGATGTGGATAAAACTGTTAGCAACAAATGTGTCTGTTTAGAAGTTCTTGTGGGAGAGAGATAAAAAAAGAAGTAAAAGAAACTTGCTTGTGAGGAGGCATACCCAGAACCTGTTTGTAATACCCATGGCTCAGCTTTAGGGTGGCAAAAGTCCACGTACCTTGCTTTTAGCAGTAAAAGTGGCGAGCATTTTAATACTTTTCAGGGTCTACAATTTGAAAGCACCCAGCAGCAAATACTTTAGAAAATTAAATATTAATCAACTGTTAATAGGTTTACTTTGCAAGTTCAGATTTTTATCTGCCATTCGTTATGTATGATAAAGAAGACTAATGCAGTTTGGTTGCCCTAGATGCCTCTCACTTTTTTCCCCCACTTTTAGCTATCAATTCTCAAAAAGCACATACATTTGCACAAATATTGAGTAGTACCCTTATCTGACTTTATAGTAAACTTTAGAGTGTTTTTTTAAACAAAAACTCTGGATACATGCAACTAAGAATTCAGTAACTACCATTGTTACATTGTATCTAATAGATGCAAGAGTTGTTGCAAATACAGGGCTAAAAATAACAAGAGGTCAGACATCTGGTTGGCTCAGTCTGGTGAGTATCTTGACCCTTGATTTTTGGCTCAGTTTGTGATCTCAATGCTGTGGGGTCAGGCCCTGCATGAGGCTCTGCACTCAGTGTGGGGTCTGCTTGAGATTTTTTTCTCTTCCTCTCCCTGCTCTTATACACACTCTCTCTAAAACAAACAAACAAACAAACAAATAAATAAATAAATAAAATGTAAAAACAAATTGCAAGGGGTACACAGCTTGGATATTTCCAGGAGATTCTGTTGCACGTAAGTAGAGGGAAGTTATTATCTGTATTATTTTTAGACTCAACTTAGTACTATATGTCACCTGTATTACCTTTTTTAAAAGTGACTTTCAACTGAGCTTCTGCTAAGAATATAATTGAGTCTTAAGGACACAGTTAATCCATTTTTGGATTAACCACTTATCCATTATTAATCCATTTTTGACGGGGTTGCATACTTGTTCAGGCTGGTAAAGTTAAAACTATTGATGGTAATCAACCTAGTGGAGTTGAAATGCAGTGTTAATAAGTAATTAGTTAAGGTAGAAAAGGTCTATTAAGTATAGCCAAGTTTCACCAGAAATAAAAACAGGTGAGCTAAGAATAAGACATTGTCTAGATAAATGTCAGGTAACTAAAATAGCTCCTAGTAGCTTTTATAAAATGAAAATAGAAAAGGCATAGCCTCAAACAATAAGCTGTGCTCTGAGAAAAAAAGAATGCCAAACAAAAGGAGAGAACAAATGGGAATGTTAGAATATCTGTAGTTTAGATCAATAGGACTTATACTAAAACGAGGTAATATTCTTTGAACTCTTAAGTAAATGTGTTCTATCAACTGAGCAACTTCATACACAGAAGGAAATAAGCCATTTTCCCTGTCATGAAAGTTCTGGAAGAAAGGAAACTGATTTGGTACAATTTATCAAAACCTGAGTTCAAGCAGGCCTCATCAACCTATTTTATAGCTGGCATAATATTAACAGTAGTCATCTGGGTATCATTGCTTTTTGCCTCTCTGTGTGTTGCAAGACCCCGGAGCCCTGCAAAGTCCCCAGTACATGCTCTTGGGAGTCCCTAAAACATACTGTATTTTCATGCATAAACTGGTATCTTGAGATGTTTGCTATTCTATTGTTCTTATGGGGCATTAGTGTATTTGTTGACCTTCACTGCTGCTTCTATCGGGCATCATAGCATACCAAACTATTCCTCCTTTTCCCCTTCCTTTCTCCTTTCTAACTTACAGCTCTCTCTGCATGGGGATTGTTTGGGCATAAATCTAAGTGCCAAGCACCACTAGATTTGCTCTTCTATCCTAGCTGTGGCTCTATTTTATAGTTTGTATGTCTGTGCTTATATTTCTCATCTCTTCATGCATGTTTTTTTACCTTTTCCATGAGATCCTTTAGCATTTGTATAATTGTTATGTAAAGTTCTGGTGTAATAATTCCAACAGTGGGCTCATCTCTGAGTCTGCTTCTACTGACTACTTCCTCTCTTAAGCAAATTTTCTTGCTTCTGTGTGTATCTTGTAAAATTCTATTTTATTCCAGATATTTTTTACTAAAAGAATAATAGAGAATAAAAAAAATAATATTTGCCTCCAGAAAAGAGCGGACACTCCTTTTCCTGCCAAAATTCTTGAGTGGGGAAGGAGTGCTGAGTGATTCTGAGTTGTGCTCGAGGTGGATCTGGTCTTTTTTGCAGCATTAGTTTGATTCAATTCACAACTGGCTTTAAATGTTTTAAGGATGGGATTGAGATTTTTCCATCAGTAGGAGACAGGCTCTGAGCACTGATGAGACTCCTGAGATCTCTTTATGCCTTACGACAATGCCTTCAGCTTTCTGAACTATGAGAGCTCTCTCTCTGTTTACAGTAAGGATGTCAGATTTTGGAATTGCTTGGAAGTTCTCTTTGCTCTCTGGTCCTGCTTCAGGATTTATGCACCTAAAATCTCTCTCCTCCCTCTTGCCCTGCTGCCAACTTAAAGGGTAGCTGCTTATACTCTGTGAAGATCCAGAATGCCTTGGAAAGCTTTCTCTTAGCTCTCCTGCCTCACTCATCAACATCAGTAACTGAAACTGCAGAATGCCATGAATGGATCTCTTCAGTGCTCCAGCCCTATCCCTTGTTCTCTGTTAGCTGCCTGCCTTTCACTCTCCCATGTCTCCTGCTCTGCCCTCAGACTTTGGTATTCTACCGCTGCCTGAAGACCTCAGAGAAGAGGAGGTGGCTGGATGCTGATTTGTCTACAGCTGTGGCTCCATGTGATTCCAACCTGTGCTATCTGCCCATTTGTAGCCATTAAAAGTTCTTTAAAAGTTTGATTGTTTTCTCCTTATCTTTATCTCTGGTAAATTCTTCCTCCCCCTGCTTTCCAAAAGACAGGAGAACAGCCATGTGTCTCTTCTCTTCCATGAAGGCATGTCATTTTCTGGAATAGGTTAATTGAGGTTTCTTTGTGTTCTCAGCTCTACTATGGTTTATAAATCTTATCCAGCTTGTTTTTGGTAATTAGGTAATTAGGTAGAGAGCAATGGTTTCTTACAACCTTTTATATCCAAACCAGAGATCTCCCCACCTTGGTTTTCAGAGCAAAGAAAATGTTCCTTTACTTTTACAGTTCATAGGTTTATATAATATTCACTTAAGTGAGGCGATTGCTATAACTGTATAGTTGTCCTCATCAGTCTGAAGACAAAACTAAATCTGAGTAAACACAATAGTTAACTGGTAGAAAGAGAAAGGCAAGAGCCTATTAGCTTCAAGTACTTACGACATGGGCTTCTGCAAATGGGTTTTAGATTGGGTTACGGAGAACTCTCAAACAGCCAAAACAAAACAGAAAAGAACATATAAAAGATTTTTCTGCGTTACTTGTAACAAATCTGACCCTGTAGAATACTGACATAAATGTAGTGCTTTTTAAATAAATGAAAACTCTCCATGAGGAATGCTAATTATGTATACTACTCAAACTAGCAAACAAAACATAAAATCTTTACTGGTCCAACTCAAATGTTAGATTATTCTGCAAATATGTTTATACTTTCTATATTGCTCAGTTGTTCTATTTGTCTTCTCTACTATTAGGAAGTTGATTATCCACATGTTGGATTGTCTTTCTCTGTCCTGTATACCTATTAATTAGCCCCTCCTATTTGCTTTAATCTCTTTTTTATCTGCATTTTTATCATCTTACATAATTTTGTTATGTTAGCAATTTAATTTTCAGCAGTTATTATTCTGTTCATTGTCCTGTATAATTATCCATCGATTTTATGATAATGTTTTAATTATCACTTTCTTTCTTTAGGTACTGAGTGCCTCTCTTTTTGCCCTCATTCTTTGATTTCATGACAAACTCACTCACTCTCACGACACACACACACACACTCATATATACACAAATACACACATGTATATTCTGATGCTTGTCAAATTTATATCTCTAGCCCAGACCACTTCCACATCCAACTGCTTAGTTGACTTGATAACTCTACTTAAATGTCTAATAGGTACCTCAAACATGTTCAAAACTCAGCTTCTTACCTCTCCCACACACCTGCCTAAACCTACTCTCCTATAATCCTCCCTAACTCAACTATTTGCAACTCCACGTTTTCAGTTCTTCACACCAAAAGAACTTGGGCTTATCCTTGACTGCATTGTTTTGCTCATACATCCAATCTTGTAGGCTCTACCTTCAAATTATATCCAAACTTGAATCATCTTTCAGGCTACCACTGCTACCATCCACCACCTTGGCCCTGATCTATCTATCTATCATCTGCCTTTCCAGCTATATTTGACCATTACCTCTTTTCTGAGGACCTATTAAATGCCTTTTATAGGGCTTACTTGGCGGGAGTGGGGAGTGGGGGGTTGGATTTGCTATTCTTGTGTGAGAAACACCCTCAGGCTTTGGCTCATTTCAGTTTAGTTACTGAACTGGTCTTTAAACAGGGTGGGACAGTGGTTGTTTGGGAGCCAAGGCTTTTCAGAATGAGTTCTTATCCACAGTTGCTAGATTTCGAAGTTTACTGACCATTTTGTTATTTTGTTGTGGTGGATTTTTTTTTTCCCATAAGGAACACATTTCTGTGGTACAGTTTTAACCTACCATCCTAAACTGGTAATCTACCTTTGCTACACACTTTGCATGTATTATCCTTTGAAACTTTAGAGCAACCTTGTGAAATAAATAGGATTATTCTCTTTTATGAATGGAAAATTAGGCTCAGAGAAGACGCAGTACTCAGTTAGCTCTTCTGATCCTAAACAAGAGGGTTTTTTGCTTTTGCCATTTCTCCATACCGCATGCATGTCTAAACCTTCCTTTAAAGGACCAGCTGTCTTCAATGTAGTAAGATACCTGATACACAAGCTATAGATCCCAATAATCCTTTGTTGGTCAGAAAGGGGAGAGTATGTTCCTCAGTATGGGGGTGGGTCCGAGAAAGATGACTCTTAGAGCATGTTAGAAGTTTGGTTCAGACAGAGGGTTAGATGAGGAGGAAATGGGTGGGGGAACGATGATATCCCAGTGTAAATCTTGTCATTCCTAGAGAAAAAAAAAGAAATAGTCAGAAATATGGTTGAATATAAAATTTGATACTGTACGAAATAATGTAAATTGAAAGCCATCGCTTCAGGTTAAAAATGGCGATTTGAATACACACATTTGCATTCAATTCTTCCCTGAAACCTACTGAGCCATTTGTTTTTAAATAGAAAAAGTATAAAGACAGAGAGAATGGGAAAGAAGGCAGCGATGGCAACTTCAGAAGCTAGAAAACATGCGGACGGGCGGTAACCGACCTTGCAGATTTGAGAAAACAGCCCCTTAAGCTGTCGGTGGGGAAAGCTGAGAGGCAACAGGACTTATGCCCAGGAAACCTGAAGAGTCTCAGGGATTGGTGGCACCCCTACCTCCCTACCTCCGGAAGTGCAGATGAAGGGGGGGCTAGAGTTGGGGGACGTAATTGAAGGTGGTTAGTTTGTCAGATTCTCTCCTGCATTCCACTCAGCTGAAGAGATTAGAGGTTTATTCTCTGAACAGGGAGATACCAGGTACAATTTTGGGATCCAGTGTACATTTACTCACTTAATCTTGAGGTCTCTAGGCTTCTCCCATCTCTAGTGCCCCAAATGTGTATAGCTAAACATATGCCCTCCACACAATGATTGAGTCTTTTCTGGAACTGACCAGTGCAAGAAAATGGATTCTAAAGTGCTAACAGTGGGAGGGACATGAAAGCACCCAGTGAGATCATCTTACGGAGAAGAATCCAGTAGGCAAACCCTACTCACAATCACAGAGCTTCCACTCTGCTTTTTAATTCCACACTTTTAAATACAAGTCAGTAGTTAACAATCACTAGATCTTGGAGGCAAGCACCTAATATGGAAGGCTGAGACCCCAAAAAGCAAATAAAAGAAACTTAGAAAAACCAAAGCTAGGAAGGAAGGAGAAATATTGAAAAATATAAAAATTACTAAAATTCTTTGAGATAAAAGGAGATAATACATCCATAATAGATGCACAGAATTTTGTAAAAAGGAGAAGGAATATTAAAAAAAAAGGCCCTTGGATATTAAAAAATATGATGGAGTCTTTAAAAAAAGCTTTATGCAATCATATTTTAATTTAAAAATGTAAAAAATTAAATTTAAAATGTAATTAGAAATTAATGTGATTTAATTTTTAAAAACTTCAATCATATGCTTAATATCCAAGGCCTGTTTTTATTCTTCGAATGTCTTTTCCCTTTTTATAGAGTTCTGTACATATATTATTTGGAAAATATCACAGATATTTTCTATTTGTCCTTCCATTTCCATTTTGTTTTGCCATCTACAGTGGACAGATCCTAGGTTGACCACCATCCAGTGTTTCGCACCATATAATACCCAGCTTTGAGTGTGAGTGGGATGTTGACCTACTTCTAACAAAGAGAATATGGCAAAGGTGATGGCATGTTACTCCTATGATTAGAATACACCATATGGCAAGGATGATGGGCTGACACTTCCGTAAGTTAAGTAATATGGTAAACGTAATGAGATGTCATTCCTATGTTAACTTGATAATTTGATGTCACATTATGATATACATATACATATATATCTTCATCTTGCTAGCATGCACTAGAGAGACTCTCCTGCTGACCTTGAAGAAATCAGCTTCCATGCTGTGAATTGCCTACGGAAAGGAAAGGATGACATGACAAAGAATTGCACGTAGCGTCTTGGACCAGAGAGGCTTACACTAGTCAAAGCCAGCAAAAAGCCAGATCCTTCTGTCATACTGTCGCAAAGAAATTCGGCCAACAAACTGAAAAGCCTAGAAATGAATTCTTCCCTAGTCAAGCCTCCACCCAACACCCTTATTGTAGCCTGCTGAGATCCTAAGGCAGAGAATCCAGCAGAGAATCAGCATGATACTTGATCCACAGAAACTGTGAGATAATAGATCGGTGTTGTTTTAAGCCACTAAATTTTGGTAACTTTCAACTTACTTTCAATTTACTGCAGCAATAGAAAACTAAGGAAGCTTTACAGACCTGCCTCAGTGGTTAAGATGCTCTATGAACAACTGCCTGGGTTCAAAATTCAGTCCTACCACTTATTTAAACAAGTTACTCGACCTCCTTGTTCCTCAGCTTCATCATGTATAAAATGAGGATAATAATAGTACTTATCTCAGTGAATAACTTTAAAGATTAAGTGAAGAAATATATGTAAGCACTAGAATAGTGCCTGGCACATAATAAGACCTATCTGTTTGCTATTATAATAATTATAATGATAAACTAATAAATAAGTAATATAAATTAACATAAAATAATAAAATGAAAGTAAGTAAACATAATTGAATAGTTGTGATAAATAACACAAAAAATAATTAATGCATTATTATCATTATGTCAATTAGGATAGATGACGTTATGTTGCAAAAACAAAAATCTCAAAATCTCAGTGACTATAAACACAAATGTTTATTTCCTGCTTACTTTAAATGTCCACTGCTGACAGCAGCAGCCTCTGTTGTATTCTCATAGACTCAGGCTAATAGAGCAGCTACCATGTTAAATGTTGCCAGGCAGTGTATCACAGTGAATAAAGCTCTGGAGAGTTTCACTTTCATAATTAAATGCTTCATCCTGGATGTGACATACCCTATTTCTGCTTACAACTCATTGCCTCCACCCAACTTATAAGCGAATAAAAAACATGCAATCCCATCATGCATTCAAAAGTGGAGAGAACCAGAAATGTTTGGCAAAAAGGCTACCACTTTTGTTATTGTCAGTGTTTGACTCTTTATTTTATGAATGTGTTTTGATAAATATAAAAACTACATTTAAGAAAGAAAATAATGTGCCTTCTAGGCTCAAAAGGGGTCAGTCTTAATTACTGTTGTTCAAAGATGTTTCAGAAAGAGGACTCCTCTAAGCCTCATTTGGAGGGAAATTATTGGAAAACAAATCACTGATTTTCAACATACTTCAGATACACAAGATATCTTTGCCTCTTAAGACTACATACATTTTATTGAATAGATGTGTTCTTTTAAAAAATTAAACTATTGCGATTCTACTTGTTCTGCTGCACTATAAAAAGGATAGATTTTTATTTCTTTAAGATGGAGATGACAAACAGGAAAACTGCAAGAGCCATTATGTGGAAAGCTTCACTGTACCTGATCAACCCCCTCAAAATGTATAGCCATACTCTATTTCTGGAGCTTGACAATTGCTCCTCCTCCCCCTGCTCCAAGAAATGAAGCCTATAAACAAGGCATATATCGGTCTGAGGGAAAGCCTCAGAGGCCAGGAGCAGACCGAAGTAAGCAGAGCTCATTGCAGTTTTGTTGTCTTCTGTGACTAACACTGGATCTTTGCAATGTGATTTTTTTGAGAAAAAGCTATATCCTTATTTTACACTGTATACTTAAATAATTGCAGACTAAATAACTTTTAAAATATATATAAATAGATGAATATATATAAATGAATGATCGTCAGGTGGTAAGTGCTTTTCTCAACTTGACTCTAAATAAAATAAATACATTAGGCAACGTAAAAAAACTGAAAGACAAATCACAATTGAGTAGGTGTTGTTTCCTAAGAATAATGAAAACAGTAGAAAAGGATACTATCACAGAAAGCAAGAAAGGAAAATTTCCAAAAGAAGAAACACAAATGACTAATATAATGTATAACTTACTTAAAATTGAAATGAAAATTAAAACGACATTCTGTTTGACTCTTTGCTGAAAGATAAAATGGTTTATAATAATCATCACCTGTGAGCTTGTGGAAAATGGGCACTAACGTTTGATAAGAGTAACGTACCTTGGTTCAACTTTTCTGGAAGATAATTTTCAATATGAATCAAAACCCCTAAAATTATGCATTTTCTTCCCCTTGGCGACTGTATTTCTATAAATTTCCACATGGAAATAATCAGAAGTGAATTGAAAACAACCCAGAAAGTTCTGCGTGGAAGGCTATCCTCCTTCAGGGTGCGGAGCCTAGTTTGTCCAGCGATGGTCCATTGGTTTTCAATTCTTGTCTTTCTTTTAGTCAAGATGAGTGATAAGCCAGACTGTCTGAAGTAGAGAAGTTTGACAGGTTGAAACTGAAGAAAACTAAAACCGAAGAAAAAAAATACTTTCCCCTCAAAGGAAACTAACCAGCAGAAGAAAGTGTGTTCAAACACTATAAAATGAGAATCTTTCCCCAAGAGCAAATTTCAGCATTGCCTGAGTATTTTGGTTTTTGTTTTGTTTTTTTGTAAACCTATGTGTTTGTAGAGATTAACATGGTATCAACATAATAATGAACAAGTTGATCTCTGTCTCTTGCTACATTACTTCCTAGGGATCTAAGAGTATTAACCAGTCTTGAGAACATCTTGATACTTTCTCCATTGTTTTTCCAACTTTATATGTTTGTGAACTTCGAAGGTCTTTGACATCACTGGTCCATGATTCTAGCTCGTTGGCGAGAAACTGCTCAAGATAAAAAGCTTGTCATTTACCTTTTCAGAACTACTCTGAAAACTGTCACAAAATTCTCAATGAGCCTAAAATTAGGGGGAGGAATTTTTGGCTTATTAAAATAAATCTGTAATAATGTAATATTATAATAAATCTGTAATAATGTAAAATAAATCTTGTAACAATGGCATGATATGGTTTTTAATGTCAGCAAAAACATTAGTTGTGGATCCCAAGCAAAAATAATTATCATAATGTGGTGACACAACACTTTGAAAAAATAAATTGTGTGTTTTTTCTTCTCTATGGCTGTCCCCTATCAATGCCTGGAGGAGTATGACTATACCATGGAATCTATACCATGGAATTAATTGTCAAAATAGAACCATACCATGACAGAAAGTCCTTTTTATACTTAAAAACAGTAAGCCCAGGTGTGAGAAGGTGTCAGAAGTAGAAGCAGAAATGGTTTTTTTCCTACTCCTAAGTTTCTAGTATTGGCTCCACTCCTTTCTTCTGGACAGAAGAAGAAAGAAATATCTTTCTTATTAATTTTTTCTTATTAATCTTATTAATTTCTTTCTTAAAA
Source organism: Potos flavus (assembly GCA_028534135.1). Lineage (NCBI taxonomy): Eukaryota > Metazoa > Chordata > Mammalia > Carnivora > Procyonidae > Potos > Potos flavus. The sequence continues at coordinate 111,119,308 of CM052900.1, read as the reverse complement.
GAAATATCTTTTCTTATTCTTGCTCTACTACAGGCAAGGAGCACAGTGCCCAGCAACTGTAGCTGCTAAACAAATGAATGAACAAATGCGAGATGTCAGGTAAGTTATTTGCCCTACCCGGATCTAATCTGAAGTTTCTAAGCAACATTCTTACTTTAATTTGCTGGCCTTGTAAAATGAATTTGGGAGTGTTCCCTCCTTTTTAATTTTTTGGAGGAGTTTGAGAAGGATTGTTGTTAATTCTTTTTTAAATGTTTGGTAAAATTCACTAGTGAAGCCATCTGGTCCTGGGCTTTTCTTCATTGAGAGATTTTTAATTACTTGTTTAATATCCTTACTAGTAATTGGTCTATTCAGATTTCCTATTTCTTCCTTATTCAGTATCGATAAGTTATACATTTCTAAGAATTTTTCCATTTCTTCTGTGTTGTCCAATTTGTTAGCACATAGTTGTTCATAGCAGCTTATGATTTTATGAATTTCTGTTTTATCAGTTGTAATATCTCTTTTTCCATCTATATTTTTGTTGATTTGGGTCCTTTCTCTTTTTTTCCTGGTTAGTCTACCTAAAAGTTTATTAATTTTGTTTATCTTTTCAAGGAACTAACTCTTACTTTGGTTAATCCTTCTACTGTTTTTCTGTTCTTTATTTTGTTTTTTTTGTTATTGATTTCTAGTTTAATTCCGTTGTGTTCAGAGAAAATATTTGGTGTGATTTCAATCTTCTTGAATGCTAAGACTTGTTTTGTAACCCAATGTGTTCTATCCTAGAAAATGTTCCACACACATTTGAGAAGAATGTGTATTTTGCTATTGTTGGACAGAATCTTCTGCATGTATCTGTTAAATACATCTGGTCTATAGCATTATTCAAATTCACTGGTTTCTTTTGATTCTCTGTCTGGATGACCTTCCATTGTTGAGAGTGAGGTACCTCAACTATTATTGTATTACTATTTATTCCTCCTTTTACTTCAGTTAGTTTTTGCTCTTTATATTTAGGTGCTCCAATGTTGGGTGCAAAAATATTTGCAAGTGCTATAACTTCTTAATGTATAAACCTCTTTATCATTATATAATGATCTTCTTTGTCTCTTTTTACTATATTTAGCTTAAAATCTATTTCGTCTGATGTAAGTGTAGCTACCTCTGCTTTTTTTTTGGGGGGGGGATATATTTCCATCCCTTCACTGAAAATCTATGTGTGATTTTAAGGCTAAAGTGAGTCTATTATAGGCAGCATATTGTTGGATCATGTTTTTTTATCCATTCAACCATTCTATGTCTTTTAATTGGAAAATAAAATGTTTATATTTAAAGTAATTGTTGACAGGGAAAGATTTACTATTACCATTTGTTAACTGTTTTCTGGTTGTTCTTGTCAATGTATTGCTCCTTGTTTCTTATCCTGCTGTTTTTTTTGTTTTGTTTTGTTTTGGTTTTTGCATTTTGATGTCTTTTGGTGTCAGTAAGCTTTGATTTCTTTATTGTGTTCTCCTGTGTAATTACTACAGGATTGTCTCTTATGGTTAACATTCAGGCTTACATAAAATATCTTATATTACCTTGTTTTAAACTGGTAACAACTTAACTTCAATAAAATTCATAAACTTTACACTTTTACCTCTCCTCCTCCTCACATTTTAAGTTATTGCTATTTCAATTTACATGTTTTTATATTGTATAATTAATAACAGGTTATTGTAGTTATGGTTATTTTCACTATTTAAAAAAATTTTTTTTTTCAAACTAGAGCTGTAGGTGCATTATGTACCACATTACCATATCCCAGAATCTAATATATACTTATCATTATCACTAAGATTTATGCTTTTTATGTTTTTTTTATATTAGTGCTCTTTAATTTCTACTCAAAAACTCTCTCTAGCATTTCTTGTAAGGCAGGTCTGGTGGTAATGAACTCACTCAACTTTTGTTTTTTTGGGGGAAAGTCTTTATCTCTCCTTTGTTTCTGAAGGACAGCTTCATTGGATATAGAATCCTTGGTTGCCAGTTATTTTCTTTCAAAATTTTGGATATATCATCCCATTCTCTCCTGGCCTGAAAAGTTTCTGTTGAGAAATCTGCAGTTACCTTATGGTGGTTCCCTTGTACATAACTTCTCTTTTCTCTTGCTGTTCTTAAAATTCGTTGTTTTTGACTTCGACAGTTTAATTATAATGTGTCTTACTCTAGCCTTATTTGGGTTCAACCTATTTGGGATCCTCTGGGACTCATGGACCTGGATGTCCATTTTTCTCCCAGGTTCAGGAAGTGTTCAGCCATTATCTTTTTTTTTTTTTTTTTTTTTCAGCCATTATCTTTTAAATATACTTTCTGTACCTTTCTACTTCTCTTTTGCTTCTGGAATCTTCATAATGTGAATATTGTTTCTTTTCATTGTGTGTCATACTTCCCGTAGGCTTTCTCCACTCTTTATATATTTTTTTTCTTTTTGCTCCCCTGACTGGGTAATTTCCAATGTCTTATCCTCCAGGTCATTGATAATTTCTTCTGCATGGTTAAGTCTACTCTTGAAACTATTTATTGAATTCTTCAGTTCACTTATTATATTTTTCAACTTTCAGATTTTGGGGTTTTTTTTGATGGTTATAATTCCCTTGTCAAACTTGTCACTTTGTTCACACATCATTTTCCTAATTTTTTTAGCTGTATATCTGTGTTTTCTTGTAGTTCACTAAACTTCCTTAAGATGGTTATTCCAAATTCTTTGTCAGACAGTTCATAGATCTTCATCTCTTTAGGGGCAGTTATTGGAACTTTATTATTATCCTTTGGTGGTGTCATATTTACCTGATTTTTCATGATCTTTGATTCCTTACATTGGTATCTGCACATTTGAGCAATTGGGCTCCTCTTTAAGCCTTTACAGATTTGCTTTGGCAGAGACAGTTCTTCAGTCAGCTCAGTTTGGGTTTCTGGACATATCTGCTGGTAATGTCCCTGGGCAAGTGGAGCCTGATATTGTTTCTTTGGGATGAGGCAACTGGTCAAGCTCTGATGACAGGGACACAGATGGTGGTGTCACTGGCTGAGAATAGTTGGATAGGACTGCTGACTTTCTTCCCTACCAAAGTGAGGCTGTAGGATGGGTTCTGCAGTTGCCTGGCTTCGTGGTCAATTTTACTAGGTTGTCAGGACCAGGTATTATATTCAGTAGCTGATGTAGCTATAAATTAGCTTCCCTGCCAACTAGGACAGCAGGATGGGACTCAGAACCTGCACAGCTCATTGTTTGGGGACCCAAATCTGTCTATAGTGTGTACTGAATTCCCTGGTCAGGTGAGACCACCAATTTTGCTCCACAGATGGAGGAAGCCACAGGCTGTGCCTTCTGTTTAAGTGTTATATTACTATATAGAGACCTGTTCACTGGTCTATGCAGCTTTCTGTGTGCTCTGGTTAGGTTCTCCCTGGTCAGACAGCATGAAGGCTGTATTCAACAATAAGCAGGGCTATAAATTAGATTCCCTGTCTAAGTGCAATGAAAGAAGCAGCTCTAAAGCCAGTAAGTTTTTTGTTGTCTTCATTCAAGCCGACCTACACCTCAGGTTCCCTAACTGAACAGGGCCACTAACTGCTCTGCAAACCATCAGTTCTACCCACTCATCTCATGGCTCAAGTGTCGCTGAGCCACACTGCTTCTAGGAGTTGTTGGCAGCCCTTCTGGTCAGATAGGGCTAGAAGACACTTTCCACAGTGGGTGGGGCTGTAATTCTGCTTCTTGCCTGGATGTGGGCAAACTGGGCTCATAAGTTGGCAAAACTCCTCATTTGAGGATCCAAATCAGGCAGATCTGCATCCCACTTAATTTCCTGGTCAGAATGCAGGCCCAAATTGGTTCTGCAGATGAACTGAACTACTTGGTTGGGATTACTACTTGGGCTCTGCAGGTATGAACCCCATCTGCCAAGATCTGTGTTGTTGTAATCCCTTCCTCTCTTCTCTGTCATAGTCAGATTCCCAGTGGTTGATCAGGAAGATTCCCTTGCAATCCCCATAGTTGGAGATCAGAGTAAGGGCTCTTAGAAAGTGACCCATAATGTTGGGGCATGGTCCTGGTTGTCCTCTCTGTGTTCTTCTTTCCCATCGAAGGAACCAGAAGCTCAGGGGAGACCTGTCCATATGTTGCTGCCCTAGCCTTGGGGAGGAGCAATGTGGTCAACATTAGCTGCTTCTCTTACCCTTCTAATGCAGTCTTGGTCTCTGATGCAGGGGAGATCTTTAGCCTCATATTTATGTTCTAGAAGTCTCTCAGTGGTGTCTTGTTTTTGAATAGTTGTTAGCTGTTCTTCTTGTGAGGGGCAGCAAAGTCAGGAATGACCTATGTAGCCATCTCCCTCTCATTTTAATTTGATACGAAGAGACAAAATATGCTCTATCAATATTAGGTCAAGAGTTATGTTGACTTAATGTGATGAAAAAAATGATATTGGGGTATCCTGGGATTTCTCTGCACATTTCTTCTTTTACTCAGAAAAATATGGACCCTTGACTATCTGGAGGAAACAGAATCAAAATGTATGATATTTTGGAAGCACATCTTTTTCTCTAATTTAGAGAAAGAATGATATTCAGGTCCCAAGATAATCCCAGACCCAATATTCTTCTGGATGAAGGAAAGATGAAGGACACAAAAGGAGAAGGGTTGAAAAGTTTTAAGTGACAGAAGAGGCCATTAAAATTCTTCAGAAAAGGTAGGGGCAAGAAATGCTAATGGACTGGCTCAGGCACTTGCTTTGATGCTTAAATATAACAAGGAAGAGAGCCCAAGTTACCGGATTCCCAGCCCTATGCTACAACTCCTTGTCGCTTATTATACATACTTCCTCTTTAATAAAGTTCTAATTCAAGTGTCTATGTCAGATGGGGATGATTTGGAAACATTTTAAGGACCTGAGGCTTATCAAAGTACTTAAATGGCTACAGAATGATTAAAAGGAATGTGTGTGTTCAAATACAAATGAAGAATGATTTGAAGGTTGGGCAGATGGTAACTATTAATTATTAGCCAATTATGAAGGCTTCAGTCCAGTAAGAAAGAAGGTATTCTATGTCTGACTCATCATCATCTACCCCTTGTAATGCTTTGATTTCTTGTAAGAACAGTAAAGGAAGACATTTCCTCCCTCTGTTGATATCAAGAGATTTCTCTGATGTTCAAAAGAGTAGATTGTGTGGTCATTGATAGAATAATATCACATTAAATTCCTAAACATATGTATCAAGGGCTTGATAGACAAAAAAGGCCAGAGACATTATTACTAATGCATAGTTCTTGAGAGATTATTTGGCATTTCTTATTTCTATTTAATGTAATTCTACAAGACTGAGCTGGGCACATGGGGATCTAACCCCCCCACCCCCATCAGCCTTGAATGCATTTAGGTAGCACATAATAAGCATGTAGTCAGTTTGTGCCCTAGTCAAGAGGTTTTAATAAATCCCTACAAGCATTTCAGATCTGAAGCCGGCAAGGGTGTGTGTGTGGGGTAAGGCTAGACATGAGTTGAGCCCAACTTTATGAATGAAGTGCCTACATGTCATTAATGTTTCAATAGGTCCCCTAGCAACGGTAATTGGGCCTCCAGGGAGCTTCTCCAAGCCTCCAAGTTCAATCTGCCAATGGTGAGGATGCTCAGGCCTTGAAGGTAAGCGGAACCATTCCTGTTTTACCCTGAACTCAAGGGTCAAACAGGCCTAAGGGAAATAGTTTGGAACTGTCATCTAACATTATCACCGACATACACTGTGTTTCCAAGCAGCCTGCAAAGGGAGCCAGCGGCATGCGTGCCTGCCCGAGCTGCAGGGTGGTAGCATGTCACATGTCTGCTAACAGAAGGGGATAACCATCCCAGTACAAACTTGACATATATAAATTGATTACATAAGTGGGCAGTGGTGGTCCTTTCAAGTACACTCCTTTTGTTTGAGCTTTACAGTAAAATTACCAGCAGCAGTTTACAATTAAGGGGAATAATAATAACTGAATATGCTTTCATCTGCACATACAATTACAATGAACTGCATGCTTTAATAGGATTGTGAAAAATCTGCGTTTGACCCATACAAAAAAGTAAACATTCTTGTTCTGGATACTATATCATTATCACAACAAAGAGAAACTCCTGAAATCTGATGATTTAAACATCTGGAGAATGTTAATCACTTCAAAATGACGGATGTTTTTTATTTCAGCTTTTGACAGACACACTCCTTTCATAGATAGATGATTATTTACATAAATTACATCATCAATGTGAAAAAAATCAGAATAACTTCAAAGGACAAAATGCTTAATTAAAAAGAGACTTGTATTTCTATTTTTCTCCCTTTCTCTGTTTTTCCTTTAAAGGAGGAGTAAAGTACCCACTTACTTGGGAATGCCACCAGATCCTTTGTAGGTAAATAAGAAAGAAATTGTCTTTTTGAACTGCTTCATGTAGAAGGCAATCACCTTTGAGAATAAATTACTGTTTTAGGCCCTGGAACCTATTAATTGCTTTGAGTCCACTTCTAACTTCTAAAGTTTCCCCTTTAGTAAAAATGACAATTTGGAGTTTACTCCGCTACTCCAGTGGATGAAACCGAACAGATTCAAGCTCAAGTTGAGCCTGAGACTCACCCTCATTTCCCATTTAGACTCCCCAATTAGCCTGAGTCGATGGAGGGAAATAAAGTGCTTTCAAAGCAAAACTCAGCTCTGAACCATTTTATTGCTGATTGGGGTGAGGTGGGGGAGAGATAAAATCCGCCAGCAGCCTGGAGAGAACAGTTTGGAAGTCTGCTCTTCAGAGAGCAGTCCCGGCTGCAGGGGCTGTGGTCCCTCAGGGCGGACCTCTGACTTGCGGCGTGCTGCCTGATGCTGGTGGGTAGAGCTGGTGCAATTTGGCTGATCCACTACAATTTCCTCCTACACTCGGAGCTGATCTGCAGGCTGACCTTAGACAATTTGTCTTCTTTCAGGGAGAAATGTCACCCAAAAGGAAGCTATTAAGTCAAGAAGGTAATTCTCTCAGAACAGTCCACTGTATAAACAGAACTTGACCTCAGGTAATTTATTGCTGGTCCCTAACAAAGAGACTTAAGATATAGGCCTGATAGAGTGGAGATCTGAATCTGTCAATAAAAAGGGCAAGCCAGAACCTCAGACGGTTTCTTGTGAGTGGCCACATTTGGAGTATAAGCCACATTAATGTATTCTTCAAATAAGAATTAGAGTGGCATTTGGTCATTTAGAATGAAAAGTTTGTTTCATTAACAAATCAGAAGTTTGTGCCTGCACAGTCAAGCCTCTGATTGTCTTGTTCTTTAATATAGTCTCATTCGTTTGTTAGGCTAATGTCTAAACATGATATGAAGGTTACATTTTCTTGAAGAGAGTGCGTTAAATTCAGTGCTCAAGATCCAAGCCCCAGATGGCTAAGAAGTTGATTTCCTGTTTTCAGACAGTGCAAAATGAAAAGCTAAATTTCTTAATTGAGGGGAATGAATGGTGTTACTTGGTCTGAGAAAACAATGGGTAACAGACAGCATCTCATGGTTTAGAAACTGAGAAGGTGGGACTGCTGAGCTGTGTCTTGACAAATGTCATGGACCATCTTTAATGGAGAGTAGAGAAGCTTTTGAAAAAAAGAGGAAAGAAAGGAAGAGGAGAAGAACCCAGGGAAGGAAGGGAAACAAAAATATCAGGAGAATTGGTTAACTCACTTTGAAACTCCTTGCTTTGTGATTACTAAGGAGAAATTTTCCATTTCCAATGCCCAAAAGAGTTCTTCTGACTTTTCTATTACAACGGTAAATACCAGCACCTTAATTAATAGTTTGTTTTATGCCTTCCCCTCTAAGGTCCAGATTTTCCACTCTGACATCAAGTTTCATCAGGGAAAACCTTCCCTACCTCCAGCTCACCATCCAAAGCCCTCTCTTCCCCAAGTACCTCTCTCCTTCTTCAGTCTCATCCAATTCACCAGCCAGCTCCACCAGGCTCTGTAGCCTGGAGACCACCCACAGCCTATACGTGGAAAAGTGCTAAAAACCTGTCAACTACAGCTGACACAGAGTCCATCAGGTTAGATTCTAATGCTGTGAAAAATTTTCTGAAATTTTTCCACAGAGTACTGCTTGGTGTTGACATTTTAGGTCTAAGAATAGCAACTCATACTTTGTTTCTTGACTGGCACTAACTTTCAAAACGATGGGTACAGAATTCTGAAACTCTGGAATCTCCATTTGTCCAGTCTATAAAATGGAGCTAATGCCACTACTGAATTCCCTGGACAAATTGCAGTGCTTCCCTTGAATGCATGAAGTGCTTTGAGATCCTCATGGGAAAATTCTAAAGGAGGAATTGGAAAGTATAATGATGTTTTTTTAAATTGAAAGTGACAACCAGCATTTAGTGGGGGAATCAGAAGATAGAATTGAGAGCAGGAAGCCTTATATTCATTACAACAGATGGTTTAGTTTTCACTGAATGATGAGGAAGAAGTTGAGTGAATGAACAGCAGAATGTCCTTAAAAGATTCAGCAGCCTTCCAATTACCCAGGAACAATCTAGCAGTTACTAAAGACTTGGACTGGCCTGTATTATGCAAAACGAAGCATCCCTACTGGGTTTGACTTCAGCTGGTTAAAGTCATAGACACGGTGTTTCACTATTAAATAACACTGGTATAATTACCACTGGCATAGCTTTAAAAAATAAGATATTTCATTCAAATTCCTAGAACAAAAAATTAGTCACATAGCAAATCTATAATAAATGCCTGTTGAAAAAAATAGGGAATGATTTTCAGTTCAAGGAATTGCTTTCTATCACTCCTTGGTCTTTCTTTTAACTCTTGCCCACCCTCTGCATTTTTTTTCCTTTATAAAAAAGTTATCAAACATTTCACATGAAATACAAAACATGCAGGAAAGTACAGAACACCATATAACAGACCTGTTTTCTGCCACCAAGATTTAGCAGACGTTAACATTTTTCAATATGTGTTTGATCTCTCTCTCTTTTATAGACATACAATGTTATATAGATATATCTTCAACCTCTTCATCTGCACCCTTCCTCAGAAGTAAAAACTTATCTGAAATTGTTTTGCATCACTTTTGTGCATATGTTTGTACTTTTACTACATAAGTATCTGTTCCCGAAAAGTAGGTACTATTGTTTCATTAAACCATTTTCATATATGTCATTATGCTATATTTTTCCTTTTTCAACTTTCCAATTAACACGTTTTTAAGATTTATTCATATTGATACATGTGGATTTGGCTCATTCAGGTAACAGTAATACAGCATTCCTTCATGTGTACCTAACTCACTCCACTTCTAAGGGACCAGTCTGAGTCCTCAGTAACTGTTGGCTGGCCCCACTTAATAGGATGGCATGTTGCTTTTTTCCTAATTGAGTATTTTTATTAACATACATAAATGTATGAGACTTCACAGAAAAATGTGACTCCTGATGGCAGGTTTTGCTTGTTTATTTTTTACTATTACAAACAACACTGAAGTGAACTTTTTAGTACATGTAGCCTTGAGGGGAAATCTAGAAGTCAAATTGCTAGATCCTATAGAATGATCATCTTAGTCCTTATCTGGTATTGCCAAATTGTACACTAAAATGCTTCTAAACAGTTTAAATTGCCCTCAGCAATAAATAAGAATTGCTGTTTCTTTACATCATCACTAACCCTTGGTAGTCATCCCACCAATTAATTTTTGTCAATTTAATGGTTGTGAAACTTTATCTCATTGAAGTTTTAATTTTAATTTCCCTGATTCCTAATGATACTGAGAATATTTTTATCAGCTCTTTATACTCCTTCTTCTGTGAGTTGTCTGTTTATATCTTTACCCATTTCCTTTTGGCTTGTATGTCTTTTTCTTTTTACTGGTTTTTAAGATACAGTTTGCAAAATATGTCTTTGTCCGTCTTTCTGCTTTATTTGTGATGTCTTTTTCATGATATTTGCTTTCATATTTACAGTACTCAAACTTACCGATTTTTTTTCTTTTATGGCTTTTGCTTTTAGTATCCTGTTTAAGAAATGCTTTAAAATGCCATAAAGGTATTTTCTAACTATTCTCTAATATTTTCTTCTAAAATTTAGTTTCTCCTTTCTTTTTATTTTAAATACTTATTTGTGCATAAAATCTAGTGTAGGAATTTGTTTATAGTTTGCCCCTGTGCCAAATCTCAAATAATTTATCCCTCACCCTATTATTTGCAAGTCTTCTTTCTAACAGAAGGGCTAAAGCTTCCATGAAAAGCTAAAGGCCTAAGCTTCTAAATATATGTGATTTTTTCCCCCTAGATATCCTTACAGACCTAAACCAATATCACACTGTCTGATATAATGTAACTTGAAATTTGATGTGTGGTAGGCAGAAAAATGCTTCACCAAAGATGTTCACATCTTAATCCCTGGACCCTGTGAATATGTTACTTTGCATGGTAAAGGAACTTGGCAGATATGATTAAATTAAAGCACTTGATATGGAGAGATAATGCTGGATTATCTAGATGGCCCAATCTAATGCCCAGTCCTTAAAAGGGGAGAACCTTTCCCAGCTGCAATGAGAGTAAGAGAAAGATCCGACTATAGGAGATCGAGAAGGCACATGGAACATTACTGACTTCGAAGATGGAGAAAGAAGGCCATGACCCAGGAATGCCAGCAGTCTCCAGAAGCTGGAAAAGGCAAGGAAATTACTCCTCCAGAGCCTCTAGACATGAATACAGCCCTGCTGATAATTTGATTTTAGCCTAATGAGACCTGCGTTAGTTCTAATCCACAGAAACGTAAGAAAATACATACATACAATATATAATATGTAATATAATATTTTATATCTGTCTATATTTATAGATATCCTATTGGTACTATTTCTTTGGAGGACCCTAACACACATGCATATTTCTGTAATTATTTGGGTCATCTTTTCTAATGTTTCTCCATATAAATCCTTCTTTTACATCTTTGATTGGATTAAGTCTTGATTGCCATATAGGTTTACTGATATCATAAACAGTAGCTTTTTTTATTTCATTTTATAGTTTGATGCTTGAGCATGGATATTACATAAATGGATTTTGAAAATTGATCTCATTTTCAGCAATATAGCTGAGCTCTGCTATGGTTTGGAATACTTTGTCAGTTTTCTTGGATGTTCTATACAGACTACCACATCAGCAAAAATTAACCATTTTGTTTCTACTTTCTAATCCCTATGTGCTCCTTCTCAATGTTATAAGGTGTTGGTAGTGTGTATTTGTGAAAGTAGACTAAATGACATAATAAACGTAACATTTCAGTGGCCACATAGAGAAAGAGAGTGTTTACAAGATTGCATGGAAAGTTTCCTTATAGTTCAGGTCTTATGGTGGTGAACCTCACTTATTTCCATATTTCATTACTCAGAATAAAGTCACATGAGTCTACCTAACTGCAAAGGAGACAGAGATATGAGCTGTGGGCCTGGGAAGAAAGATAAATAGCAGTTGTTAGTGGTATCCCAGTCTTCTCTGGGTATCTGTTTGGAATGAGAAATGTTGGGGCAAAGCATATGCATGTTTGTATACTTTCATATTATTTTTATGTTTTATTTTTGCATACAATATAATATGGGGATATGGATATAATTTCAAGCTGGCTTCAGACACTTTATAACAATACATAATTAGGATTCATTTAAAAAATTAATCTAGCTCTGTCTAAGACTGCTATCTTCTATGAAGTTACAGCAACAGCCTAGTATTTCTTCTATCTAGAAACAAACTTTTAAGTGAGCACATTGCTCAGGGGCTGATAAGGAGGTCGTCTCTGGGAAAAAAAAAAAAGAACTGTATTATCTTCCCCATTCCATTGGAAGCATCTGTATATTTATTAAATCAAATGACAATAAAAATGTCGGGAAAGAAAAGTCATGAAAGAACACACTGAAAATTTGGGGGAAGAGGAGAATGTCTTGTTGTCACAGACATGGTAGAGGTAAGAGTGTCGGGATGACTATGAAGTAAACAGAGGCCACCAGCCTTCTCTAGCTCCTGCTGAAAGAAATTCCTCTTTCTCTTCCAACAGATTCCTCTCTGAATCTTATCCAACTCCACTGAAAGTCATCACATAAATACGGTTTTATTTATATGAAATCTTAGCACTGAGAAGAACAGTTCTCCCTCATTGTTTTCACTTGTGCTCTTTAAGACCTCACTTAGGAATTTCCAAGAAAGCATCCACACCATTGGGCAACTAGGCACTAAGTTCTTTGTGATGGGCATCAACCACTGTTAGGCTGTAGATCCAACAAAGAGTGCTTGGGCTGATAACAAGGAAGAGTTTTAGTTTCCACTTATTCTATAGAAGAATATAAACCGGGTGTGGTGTTATATTTAGAGATCAAGCATCCAGATTAGAGAGAGTTAGTTGATTAGTTATCTAGGTAACAAGTGATTAACAACAGGAAAGATAGTGACCTGATGATTTGTATGTGACCAAAGTTTAGGTTACCAGACAGAACAACTGTCTACAGCCCCGATCTCAAGTTTTTCCAGTCTCCCCTGTTATTTGAGCTCTGTGGGTTAGTCAGATTAGAAGCCCTATGAAAACACCAGATTGGGGTAATTTTGCCATCCTATGGCAAAAAATGCTGCAGAAAAACATCTTCCTTCTGTGAAACACTGTGGTTTAGCCAACACATTGCTGGCTGAAATTCCTACCTATGAGAAAGGGTAGCAAATTTGCCAACCAGAACTGCAAAGAAGGTAGAAACAAAGTGATAACTGATTCTGAAGGCTAATTTAAAAAGTAGGTTATGGGGGTGCCTGCGTGGCTCAGTCAGTTAAGCAGCCAGCTCTTGACTTCATCTCTGTTGTGATCTCAAGGTCCTGGGACTGAGCCCTGTGTCGGGCTCGACACTCAGTGGAGAGTCTACTTGAGTTTCTCTTCTCTTTGCCCCTCCACTCACTAATGCTCACTCTCTCTCTCCCTCTAAAATAGATAAATAAATCCTTAAAAAATTTTAAAATCAATCAATAAATAAAATTTAAAAATAAATAAAAAGCAGGCCATGCTAATATTCACCCTAAAATCTACTTAGACCTTCCTCACGTTTTTTGATTTCTCCCTGTGTAACTGTGTACTTTTCCCTTTTTGCTTTCAATTCTGCTTCCATCTTGTATTCTTGTATTTGTCTCATTTTCCATAATATTTACATTTTGTCCTCTGTCTTTCTTCTTCTCCCACTCTTTCTTAACTTCTTTACCTTTTCTCTCCTCCCACCTCCCACTTTTTTTTGTCATCTCCTCATAAGTAATGACCAATAGTGGGCCTTTTTCATAGGAGTAAATATATTTTTATTGGCCATTAATGTTAAAGACAGCTTTTGTTTCTTATTTCTTGGTCTTAATACAACATTCAAATTCATTGAATGTTCTATACACAAATCCACATTACCTGACCTCATCTGAACACTCAGTTTAGAGTGGGACCGAGGCCTCTCCATTTTTACCAAATACCCACACGTGATTCTGCTGTGGGTACTGTGTAGATCACACTTGATGAAATCCTGCTTTCACTCATCTTTCACTGCTCTCAGTACTACCTCCCATGCTGACATTTGAAAACCTCTTTCTTTCTTCTTAAATTCCAATGTCCACTATTTACAAATGACCTTGCATATTACTTTACAGAGAACAAGGTAATAAGGCAAATGTTTTAAGTTTTCATCTTTTGACAACCACTAAGAATGTGTCTCTTTTTTTCTGAATTCATCCTTGTAGCCCTTCTTCTATCAAGGCTGACAGTATGCCCTGCAATTCCATTGTTCAGAAGACAAGTCCTTCTCCCCCAACCCCCATTATTCTTTCTCTTTACCTTTCTCTCACCCTCCCTCTGTTCCTCTCTGATGCTCTCTCTCCCTCCTCCCATCTGTCTTTCTGTCCTAATAATTTCTTAACTTTTTTTTGTCATGTTGTTATTTTTACTAATTATTGATATGAAGATTTATCCCTTTTACAAACTTCTTGAGGACAGGGTCCATATAATCATCTTTGCATTCCTACAAAGAACCTAGTTCTATCCTTCAATAAATATTTGTTGAACAAATGATTACTTTTTCTTTTCCCAAATACAAAACAAAATTGAATCGGTCACTTTTTCCTCATGCATACTCCTCAACTAACTGTTTTTCTGAGGCACCGAAGTGACAGTTCCCAGCCTTGCACTAAGGGATATCTATTCAAAACCAGCAACATTCAGAAAATATAATAAACTTCTTACTCACGATGGCAATTAAATCTGAAAATATTTAGAAATAACTTTCTCAAGTGTGATATTTATAGACAGGAAACCACATTTACTGAAACAAAATGAAATTCTGAATAAATTGAAAGGCATATTTCTCTCTCCGGCAACTGAAGAATGAATATTGTAACAATGTCACCTCTTCTGAAATTTCTTTATGTTTTTCCAGCCAATTAAACACCTAGTCCAGATATGATAACACTTTTGATTTCTTGGCCACAGGGATGGGGCAATTTCAGAAGCTGTCATGTGGTTTTGTCACTATGCTAATCTTACAGGCCAAGGAACCAAGGAATCCATGGGAGAGTTCTGCGAATTACTAAGTATGTACTTTACAATTATACACTTAAGAACTGGAGAGCTGGCCACTGGGTTTGTGAACACAGTGGAGCCACTGTGAGCAAGACCAAGATTAGGATTCTATTTAATACCTGACCCCCATTGGTTCTAATGGGGCTATAGCTACACCTCCTTTAACATCAACTCATACAATTGTGTCCAATAGTCTCTAAATGTTTCAGTACTCCCCTCTCCCCAGCATATAGTCACCTAAGGAAAGGACCTGAGTCCTTTTGGAGAAAGATAAGGGAAATCATTACCAAAAACAGCTGCTGTTCTAGGATCCTTCCTCATGGGGACAGAGTCTCTCTTTTAGGCAAATCTGAAAATTGCCTAGTTCAGGTCCAAATCATGAATCATGAGTCATGAATTGGGCTTGAGCCCTCAGCCTTCTGATCATCCATTCTCATTTACTTTGGTTAAATAAATTAAGCGTACCCTTATTGGCTGCCCATTATTTTGCCCTTAAGAACACCATGTTTTATTAACTATCATCACAACTCCATTCAGGTCAGGCCTCTTGGCTGCCACTCTGAGCTTGCTACACATTATGCTAATTCCACTCATTTTGCTTCTGATGGTTACATGCTGCCATTTTGCCTCTATTACCTCAGAATCTCTTTATCCCCATTGCTATTAGGGAGCCTGGTTCTGGAACAGACCTGGACACAATGTCTGACACACAAATGCTATATTAACTAGATATTCATATTATTATGTTGCTTCATTGGTGAAATGCTTGTTTAAATATTTGCCCATGTTTATTGGTTCTACCAGTTTGTGGTTTGCCTTTTTGTTTCTTAGCGATATTTTTCAAAGAGCAAACATTTTACATTCTGATTAAGTACAACTTATCACATTTTTTCTTTTATATTTTGTATTTCTTTATCTTATCTAATAAACCTTGCAATGCTGGAGCACAAAGATTTTCTATTTTATTGTAGAAATTCTACAGATTTAAATCAATACTCATTTTTTCCTTTGAAGTTATTGAGTCAGTCCAGCACCATTTATTGAAAAGCCTTTCTTTTCCTCCATTGAATTGCCTTGGCTTCTCTGTGGAAAATCACAAATCATATATATATGTTGATCTATTTCTTTAGGTGTAGGGGGCATATTTAAAATGCTTAACAGCTGCATATAACTAGTGACTACTACATAGTACAGTACAAATTATAGAACACACTATCATAGAAAATTTTATTAAACAGTGCCATAGAAAATCTCGAAATTCGATAGAATTTTTTTCTTTTAAAAATTGCTTTGGTTGATGGTTTTTATACCTATAATAATTGTAAATATCTATGCACCAAACATGGGAACACCTAAATACATAAAGTAACTATTAACAAACATAAAGGAAGAAATTGACCATAATACAATAACAGTAGGGGATTTAACACACTTCCTTCATCAATGGATAGATCATCTAGAGAGAAAAGCAACAAGGAAACAGTGGCTTTGAATGACTCATTAGACCCTATGGCCCTAACAGATATGTTCAGTACATTCCATCCCAAAACAGCAGATTATGCATTGTTTTCAAGTGCACATGGGACATTCTCCAGGATAGATTTCATGTTAGGTCACAAAATAAGTCTCAATAAATTTAAAAAGATTGAACTCATATCATGCATCTTTTCCAGTCACAACATTATAAAACTATAAATCAATCATAAGAAAAAATCTGAAAAGAACACAAATATATGGAGGCTAAATAACATGCTACTAAACAATGAATGAGCCAACCAAGAAATCAAAGAAGAAATTAAAAAATATGTGGAGACAAATGAAAACAAGAAATACAATGGTCCAAAATCTTTGGGATGCAGCAAAAGCTGTTCTAAGAGGGAAGTTTATAGCAATACAGGCCTGCCTCAAGAAATAAGAAAAATCTCAAACAACCTAACCTTATACTTAAAGGACCTAGAAAAAGAATAACAAACAAAGCCCCAAAACAGTAGAAGGAAGGAAATAATAAAGAATAGAGTAGAAATAAACAAAATAGAAACAAACAAACAAAAAAACAAAAACAACAGGACAGATCAATGAAACCAGGAACAGGTTCTTTGAAAAGATCAACAAAATTGGCAAATCTTTAGCCAGATTCATCAAGAAAAAAAGAGGGAACTCAAATAAAATCAGAAATGAAGGTGGAGAAATAACAACTAACACCACAGAAATACAAGGAATTATAAAAGAATATTATTAAAATTTATATGCCAACGAATTAGACAACATAGAAGAAATGGATAAATTTCTAGAAACATATAAACTTCCAAAACTGAAGCAGGAAGAAACAATAAAATTTGAACAGACCAATTATTAGCAGTAGAATTGAATCAGTAATGAAAAAACACCCTACAAACTAAAAATTCACAAGTGAATTTACCACTTTTAAAGTGGTACATTTAAAGAAGAGTTAATATCCATTCTTCTCAAACTATTCCAGAAAAGAGAAGACAAAGAAAGGCTTCCAAATTCATTCCACAAGGCCAGAATTACTCTGATACCAAAACCAAAGATACTACAAAAAAAGAAAAACCACAGGCCAATATCTCTGATGAACATACATGCAAAATCCTCAACAAAGTGGGGCACTTGGGTAGCTCAGTTGGTTAAGTGGCTGGCCCTTGATTTCAGCTCAGGTCGTGATCTCAGGGTCCTGGGATCAAGTGCTGTGTTGGGCTCCATGCTCAGCAGAGAGTCTGCTTGAGGATTCTTTCTCCCTCTCCCTCCACTTCCACCCCACTTGTGCCCTCTCTCTCAAATAAATCAATAAATCAGGTAATTTTTTAAAGATTTTATTTATTTATTTGAGAGAGAGAGCATAAGTGGAGTGAGGGGCAAAGGGAAAGGAACAAGAAGACTCCTGGCTGAACAGGGAGCCCATCGCAGGACTCGATCCCAGGACCCCAAGATCATGACCTAAGCCAAAGTCAGACGCATAACTGACAGCCACCCAGGCGCCCCAAATAAATAAATCTTAAAAAAAAAATCCTCGACAAAGTATTAGCAAGCCAAATCCAATAGTACGTTAAAAATATCATTCAACATGATCAAGTGGAATTTATTCCAGGGATGCAGGGGTGGTTCAATATTTACAAATCAATCAACATCATATCAACAAGAGAAAATATAAAAACCATTTGATCATCTCAAAAAAATGCTTTGTTGTAGCCACCAACTGATTCTAAAATTCATATGAGAGTATGAATTTGTTCAGTCAGGGTAATTAATCACTTTAACAGAATAGAGGAGAAAAAGCCCACGTGATTACTTCGAGATTTTCAGAAAAAGCATCAATGCTCATTCATGGTAAAAACAAAGCTACTAGAATTTTGTTTGGAATTGCTTTGAGTCTATTGATCAATTTTGGCAGATCTGCAATGCTATATCAAGTCTTCTAATTCACAAATATATCTCTCCATTTATATAGGCCTTCTTTAACTTCTACCAGCAGTGCTTTGTTGCGTTTAGTATATAGGACTTAAACATCTTCTGTTAGATTTATTCCTTGATATATTGTTTTTTGGCACAATTGTAAATAAAAGTTTTAATAGTTTATTTCCAATTGTTTGCTCTTAGTATGTAAGAATTCATTTTTAAAATTTATTTATTTATTTATTTATTTATTTATTTATTGTATCTAAATGAGATGACGGATATTAACCAAACTTATTGTGGGTAATCACTTCACAATATATGTAAGTCAAGTCAACATACTGTACACTTTACATTTAAATAGTACTACGTGTCAATTATATCTCAATAAAGCTGGAAGAAAAAGAAAATATTTATTATTGTTTTGAGGTATAATTAACATACAATGTTACATTAGTTTCAAGTGTATGACATAGTGATTTGACAACTCTATATGTATGCAATGCTCACCACAAGGGTAGCCACCATCTGTCACCAAACAATGCTATTATAATATCACTGACAATATTCACTATTTGTACCTTTCATCCCCATTACTTATTATTATATAATATTTATATACTTATTTTACATGCTTTCATTTTTGTATGTTAATCTACTACCCTTTGAACTTGTTAAATTCATTCATTAGTTTTAGTAACTGTTCTATAGATTTCCTAGTGTTTTCTACATAAATAGCATATCAACTGTAAATAAGGAGAGTTTTATGTCTTTCTTTCTGTGCTTTAGGTCTTTTAAATCTTTTCCCTGCCTTATTGCAAATCTGATGCCTCTAGTACAATGTGGAGTAGAAGTGTGGAAAGTGGGCATCCTTGTTTGTTCTCATTTTCAGTGGGGAAATGCCCTTTAGGGTAGTTGCCAGTAGAACATCAATTGATGTTCTACTGGCAACATGTAGAACATCAACTGATTTTATGTGGGGGTCGAGTTCTGGATTATCCATTCTGTGCTCTTGATCTATATTTTTATCCTTAGGCCAATACCACACTGTTTTGATTGTTTTAGCTTTATAGAGTCTTGAGATCAGAT
Organism: Potos flavus; assembly: GCA_028534135.1. Taxonomy (NCBI): domain Eukaryota; kingdom Metazoa; phylum Chordata; class Mammalia; order Carnivora; family Procyonidae; genus Potos; species Potos flavus. The sequence continues at coordinate 111,100,166 of CM052900.1, read as the reverse complement.
ACTCTACATATATCTAACTATATTCTTATTTAGTAATATTTTAGATATTCTAGGCTCCTTGCATTTCCATATAAATTTAAAAAATAAGTTTGTCAATTTCTATCAAAAACCCTTGCTAGGATTTTGACTGAGATTGTGTTAAATCTATAGATGAATCTCGGGGAGAAGTAACACCAATAATGACTTCTCTAATTTACAAACAAGGTACATCTTTACATTGGTTTAGGTCATCAATTTCATTTGTATTTGCTAGCTTTCATTTTATAGTTTATGTACTATTTTATTAAATATAGCTCTCTATATTTCTTATGTTCATGTTATTATAAATGGCACTTTTTCATGTTTAAATTTTAATTTCTAGATTTTTAGTGCTTGTGTATCGGAATACAATTGGTTTCTGTATGTTGACTCTGTATCCCATGGCCTTACTAAACTCATTCATAAGTTCTAGTAGCTTTTCTTTAGATTTCTTAGGATTTTCTGTTTACCCAATCATGGTGCCTACAATAGACAGCTTCATTTCTTTCTTTCCGATCTGCATGCCTTTCCTTTCTCTTACTTGTCTTAGCATACTGAGTAGGAACTCTAGTTCTATTCTGAACAGAACCCTGGAGGAAAGCATTCAGTCTTTCACTCTTAAGTATATTATCTGTAGGTTTTCTATAAATACACTTTGTCAAAGTCAGGGAGTTCCTTTCTGTTCCTAGTATTTGTTTGTTTAATTTGTGTTGGTTTGTTTTTTAAAGATTTTATTTATTTATTTATTTATTTGTTTGTTTGTTTGTTTGTTTGTTTGATAGAGAGCCAGCACACAAGCAGGGAGGGAAGGGGCAAAGGGAGAGGGAGAACCAACTCTCTGCTTAGCAGGGTGGCTGATGTAGGGCCTAATCCCAGAACCCTGAGATCATGACCTGAGCCTAAAGCAGATGCTTAACTGACTAAGCTACCCAGGCACCCCCTATATTTGTTTTTAAATAAGTCATGGAAATTGGATTTTGTGAAATGTTTTTTCTGTATTTATTCAAACTATGTTTTTTTCTTTTTAAATTCAGCTAATATGATGAATTACATAGATTGATTTTTAAATGTTAAGCCAACCCAATCATGGTATAGTATTTTTTTATGTATTAGTGTTTAATTTGCTAATATTTATTGAGGATTTTTGAGTCTTTGTTCATAAGAGATTTTGGTTTATACTGTTTGTGTCTTTGTCACCTTTCAGATTCAAGGTAATACAGGCTTCCTAAAATGAGTTAGGAAATATTCACTCCTCTTTGGTTGTCTAAGAGTTTGTGTAAGATTGGTATTATTTCTTCCTTAAATATTAGATAGTGGGGTATTGTTTTAACAGATGTCAAAAACGAATATAATGAAATACATACTATATAAACATGTAAATAAAAAATAACATTCCAATTATATAATATAAAGTATAGATCTTATATCTTTTAAAATACTAAAATAATTTATATTCTCATCAGATATTTTCTTAGATCAGAATACGACTTGTTCCAATTTCTCCTATAGTTAGTTAGAGAAGGCCACTCCACTAACAGCAGATATCCTTGAAAAATTACTGAGAGAGGAAGAGAAGGAAAAGCCATAGACCCCACACTTACTATTCTGTGGCCCAATATGCATAGTTATTTTTATGTGCCATTCATACCAAGTTCAGGTCTGAAAGGCAAGGATAGTTCAATGAAATTGTCCCAACTCCATCTCCTCATTATCCCTCCTATTTTAAATATATCAAACCTATATAAACTGAAAGATTATCATCTGTCAACATTAATAATGAAGGCAGAACCAGGGATGCAAAAAAAGAACATATGATCATATTTCTTATAGGTGATTCTTTTTATATTTTATGCAGAAAATGAAGGAGTGTATAGAGAAATTAAGCAGGTTACATATTTGGGGTCATTATTCAAAGAAAGTAATTTTTATTATTCTAGTTTATTATAATAATTTCTATGTCATAATTTAATGCTTCTTTTGTTGATTTTTTTTAGTTAAATATTGAACCTCTAACAAATTATGTCCAAATAACTAAAGCTGCTATTAATAGAGAATGAGTACTGTGGATAATGTGTTCTTGAAGAATATTTTAACATTCCAAACAAAAAGAGCACTGGCTATTATATTAGTTTTATTCACTTCCCTTCCTAATATCTACAAATAAATAAAAATTTCTTGTAGGGTTTTTTTTGGGGGGGGGGGCATGAATAGTGAGGCAGAGATGTAACTTATTAAAAAGGAAGTGGTGGAACAATAAACCCAACTTCAAAGCTTCCTGTCAATGTTGAGTCTTCCAGAAGGCTTCATATAGTTTGCTTGAAAGAAACTGACGTGCTAGTTTTCAGAGCTTTAGAGCTGGCAAAGTGCTCAGATGGCAAATTTCACGTAGAAAACTTATAACTAATTTCTGCCTGGTGTCCTGGCTTTCCCAATACATCGGAGCCATACTACATTAAAACATAAATGTCATGCAAATAGTTGGGCCAGCAGCTCTGAGAAACAAATACTGTCTTATAAAACAGTACACCCTGTATGCTTTGATTGTCATTCATTAACATGGTTTCCAGTGAGAGTGACATTTCCATCTGATGCAGAGCTGAAAGCAGATCCTACATGAAATCCCCTTCCCATTCTGCACCTGGTTTCCCCTCCCCCCGTTCCCTGCCAGGCCCTCCACAGTGAAGAGCAGCCCAGGCCTGGTTCCTGTCACTAGCCAGGCTACAGCCTCAAATCCCAAGTCTGTGTTCTGGTTTCCCTCTGGGTCTTACTAGAAGTTTATCGACAAAACACAGGCTCCTCATAATCTGTTTGAAAAGCCCACTGCGTTCAACAGGAAGATATGATCATCCTATAGCAGTGAGCACCGTTCTGTGTGTTGTCATTGTGAAGAAAATGTTCTACAAGTGTGTGTATGGAGAGAAGTGGAATTGGCAAGGTGGGATGTTTTCACTCTACCAGTGAAACAACATCATCTCTGCCAAAAACCTAAGATCCAGTCCCCTTTGGGGAACTCTCTCTAGGTTTTACTTTGGAAACCATATGCTCTCTCCATGAGTATTGGCTCCCCAGGGAAATCCAGGCCTCTCAAAGTTTTGGCCTCACGTCTGGGGGAATTCCATACCCAAGCCAGCCAAGACTTGGCTTGTCCTTTTTGGAGACATGATTTTGTGGATCTAGCATTTGCATGTGCTTATTCTTTGGGCCAAAAATTATCCAGAGACATAACTGAGCTTTCTAATTATGCAAATAAATACCAAATATTCTCTTTCTTTCTCATGGACTCTCTTTTTATTCAAAGAAAGCCATTATCATAGAGCATAAATAGTACCTGAATTTGTTTCAATTCTGCTAATTACCACATAACCTGGGACAAGTTGTAGATAAAATCTAGATACTGAAAGGGCTAAATTCAATAGGATATGAGCAAAACAAAAGCGACAAACCAAATAAAATGACTTATTCTTGTTTACTGCTCTCTCTTCAAACTTAATCTGTGGGCTGTATCTTGGCAGAATCTTTCCTGTATACTCTGATAATGCAAGTCATTTTTATGCATAATCAGAGTCTCATCACAGGACTAAAAATGACATAATCACTGCTCCTTATTCTTATTACTACAACTGGATCTAATCCTACCCTGCTACCCCAGCTTGCTATTGCTCTTGGCCTAGAAGTCTAGAATGGTGGGAGGGAACTCTTGGCTTTTCTCTTTACCTTATTTTTCTCCTCCTTTCACTATTTTTAGGTCTTCTCTAGGTCCATCAAGGTGGGAGGTGGAAAGTAATGAGAACAGGTAAGCAACAGGAAAGATCTTCTTTCACTGGCATGGACAGTAATCTGTGATGGAACCCTCTGAGTGTGGTAGCGTGCCAAAGCTGATTATTCCTCTAATGGGATGTTTCTATGTGTTCCTCAATGATATCCCCAATGGATCTCTCCAACTGCAATTTCCTTGATGCTTACTTGTTGCTTATTGCTTGCTGGCTGCTTAAAATTCTTCCCTCAGCCTCTGAGAATGTGACAGTCTTCTCTTTCATTGGGCTCACACCTTCCCCATGCAGTTTCTTTTGGGTGAAGGGTGGACTCAAAGTAGCTCCATATTGCCTCTCTCCCATGTGGCTCATATCTGATCCATAGGGAAAACTCATCCATCCTTGTCCTGTCATGCTGTTGGTGAAAGAGCTTTTTATTCCCAAGATAGTCCTCTTTCACTCCACTCTACTGTACTGGGCCAACCTATCTCCAGTTTCTCTTGCCATCCTTATGCTTTCAGACTGCAGGATAATAGGTCAACCCCATCAAGTAATTCCCTTGAAGCCCTCTTTCTTATTTAGATTAATAGGGAGGTGGGAGCAACCCTTTTACCCCATGGGAGTGGTAATCTAAAACATACCAACAGCTATCTCCAGAGTAATCCTCTTTCCCAGCCATTTCAGCTTCAACTCTTTATATCTTCAAAGTGGATGATGGCTCAAGATCTGAAAATCAGGTCCATATAACTCCAAATTCTGTGCTCTGAATAAGGTAATATGTATTACATCATTATAGATTAATAGAACTCTATAGCTCTCAAAATGGAAATTACAACTGATGGGGAACATAGCCTTATCAATAGATTCAAGTTGGGCATTTTTGGCAGATAGGCCACAGAGGTAATATTGTATCCTTCTCATTGCATCATATCGGGAGGCAAATGATGTCTATTTTCCCTACTAATGTAGAGGTGAGCTTTGAGTACTAAGTAATGTGGGCCAGGTTTCTTCATTATAAAGTTACTGCTTCTCCTTCATAATTAATAAATTTCATGCGGGGAGATATTTTGAAACTATGCAAATATCGAAATTCTTGTCAAACTTTCACTCACTAATTTCAGAATCTATTGATGATTCTTGCCTAAAACAATTATTTCTATATTAGTTGCCAAATAATGGTAAATTCATATGTTTTTAATAATTAGTATATAAAGTAAAGAAGTAACAACATAAAGGAAACAAGGAGAAACTGAAAAAAAAATACCAGGGAGATTTTAAAAAGAACCAAAGGATATGACTAGAAATGAAAGACAGCATCATTACAATTAAAAAGTCAATGGATGAATTAAATACATATTAAATACAGCTGAAAAGAGAATTAACACAGACCTATGAATTTATTCAGAATCCACTCCACTGAGTTAAAGAGATAGAAAATTTAAAAGCAGAATAAGGATACTTGGAGAATAGAATGAGAAGCTAAAAACCTAAGTTTAGTAGGTGTTTCAGAAGGAAAAAAGAAAATAGATGTAATTTTCAGAGAGTGGCTGAGAATTTTCCAAAATTCTCAGATGAATTCTCAGATGAATCAGACTCAGAAAATGTAAGAAGCAAAATAAATAAAATTAAACCCACACCCACACTAGGCAGACCTTAGAGAAATTGCAGGATATTAAAAACTAAAAGAAATTTAAAGGAAAGCAAACTCTTAAAAAAGGACAGGTTTGCTGTCCAAATATTGAATACAAATACTGAAAATTCAACTGACAGCAGACTTGGCAACAACAGAACTTAGAAGACAATGGAATAATATTTTCCACCTGAGAGAAAATTACTGTCAACATAGAATTTTATATCCAGCTAAACAACCACTTAAGTAAGAAGTTACATTATATAAAGTATTTAAGTAAGAAGTGAAGTTATTTAAAGATGTCAAGAAAAAAAAATTACAGATTTTACTATTTATAATTTCTCCTTTAAAAAATCTTTAAGCTTATGGAAGGCAAAATTCTAAGATGGTTCCATGACACTCACCCTCCCTGTTGTAAACATACTTTCTACTAGTTATTCAATCAAACAATAATCTAGGTAATTCTGTGAAAAGATTTTGTTGATATATTGACCTTGCAAAATCAGTTCGTCTTAAAATAGGGGGAGTATTGCATAAGTCATTTAAATCTGGGCTTAGCGGGCAGAGACAGTGGAAAGAGTCAAAGTATGTGAGCATAGATAGAGAAGGCCACATGGCAAGGGATTGTGGACAGCTTCAAGGGGCTGAGAGTGACCCCTGGTCAACATCTACCAGTAGAATTGGAATCTAAGTTCTGTAACCACAAAGAACTGAAATCTGACAATATAATGAACAACTTTAGAAGCAGATTGTTTCCTAGAGCCTCCAGAAAATGGTGCAGCCCTGATTTCAGCCTTGTAACAACCTGAACAGAGGCCCAAGCTTTGACCTATATCTGGACTCCTAATCTACTGAAACAGGTAAAAGATGTATGTTGTTTTATTTTTTTTTTAAGATTTTATTTATTTATTTGAGAGAGAGAGAGAGCATGAGCAGGTGGTAGAGGAAGAAGCAGGCTCCCTGCTGAGCAGGGAACCCAATGTGGGGCTTGATCCCAGGACCCCAGGATCATGACCTGAACTGAAGGCAGATGCTTAACCAACTGAGCCACCCAGGTGCCCCTGTATGTCATTTTAAACCACTAAGTTCATAATAATCTGTTACACTGCCATGGAATAACAATCAGTATATTTTAAGAAGATGGAAACTCAAGAAATAAAAAACAGTGAGTAACTCTAAACAAGCCCTGTTTGTGTTAAGAAATATAATACTAGTAATAATGGAGCCATACAAAGAAGTTGGAAATAAAATATTAGCAAAAATTATATTTGAAACAAAAAGATGATCAGAATCAAGTTGGAACTTGTTTTGGAAGAGGCTAAAGATATTAACTTCAGATTATTTAAAATCAGGTATTTGTGTTAAAAATATAAGGCAGCCACTAAAAATCATAAATAGAATATACAACTTTTCTTTCTGCTGCATTCTAGGTAATTTCTTTGATTTATTTTTCATTCTACACATTCGCTCTTTAGCTGAGTCTAATTTGCTTTTTACCCTTATAGAGGTTTATTTTGTCTTGTTCACAGATTTTCTTTGCATCTTCTTTGCATCTTTGTATTAACCGAAGAAGGATGTAAGGTGTGTTTACCATTACTCTATCATGATGTTTAATGTAGAAAATTATGGATATGGATAAAATCACAATAAATCAACTGCCATAATTCACCACTATTAGCATTACTATATCCCTGTGTTGGTATACATATATGTTTAATATGTTTGTATAGATAAATGTACATACATACATATATATACATACCCTTATAATAGCTATAGAAGTCATACTTTAGTTAGGTAGTATAGTGTAATAGTTAAAAACATACACTTTGAAGTCACAGAGACTTGAGTTCAAGTTCACTTCACCATTTATAAGCTATGTATACTTGGGCAAATTATTTAGGCTTCTGAGCCTCAATTTCTTTATCCATTATATGAACAGGATGGTAATAATACTTTCTTCATAGAATGGTCATTAACTATTAAATTTCAATAATTTTGAATTCCTAAAGTTTTATTTAAAAATTTTTTTTTAATTCATAAAGTTTTCTTTTTCAAATAATCTTGTTCTTATCTTATAGGACCTTGCAATTTCATAAAAATCCCTATTTCCTTACCTTGTCTCTTTAATCATTTTAAATATATTTATTTTATAGGGTCTTTTGTGTAGTTCTGACCTCTCAGGTTCTTGGGGTGCAACTCCTTCTTTTTGCTGTGTTATTTCTTTACTGTATAATGGATGGTTTCTTTGTGTAGTCTCCAATTTTTTTTTCATGAGTAGATTTTTAGGTCCTTTATCTAGGTGTTAAGTCCTGGTCCATGGCTTCGTGGGCTCACATGAGTATCCTTATGGCTATTGTTAACTCTTTTTTTTTCTTTTTTAAAGATTTTATTTATTTATTTGACACAGAGAGAGAGAGAGAGAGAGCGCGCACAAGCAGGGGGAGCTGCAGAGGGAGAGGGAGAAGCAGGCTGCCCACTGGGCAGGGAGCCCATTGCAGGGGTTGTGGGGCTGGATCCCAGGGTCCTGGGTCATGACCTGAGCTGAAGGCAGATGCTTAACTAATTGAGGCACCCAGCCACCCCTACTGTTCACTCGTAACCTGAGCATATGTAGGTTGTTTTAATTGCTTGCTTGGCTGTATATTTAAGTTATTTTAGCCTTCATTTCTATGTGTTTGTGTTATTAAAACTGTAGAAAATCATCTCCATTAGTAAAATTTTAGACATGGCTACCAAAATTGGGAAAAAATTTAGAATATATACTTAACCTCACAGCACTCTCAGATGATATCATGTAAGCACCTACTGTTTCTACCAAAGCAAAAGGCTGGCCTTGATTCACAAACATGCTAAGTGATCAGCTCCCCTTTCCTGAACCAAAAACATACATGTCACTCTATTAGTTAAGCAATGCATTCTCATTTATTATATGAGCTGCAGGGAATAAAAAGGAAGGGACTCAAGATGTTTGTGGAGGGCAGGAGAGAAAGTATAGAGCATGAGCCGACTATCGTTAAAGAGTTCTGAATAAATCAAGAACTTGTGAGTAAATGTACCTTTGAGCTTTAACATACGACATATTTCCCCTGACTCTTCCCCAGAGACCAATACTTAGTGAGCTGCTAAGAGAAATGATCAAAAGTATTAGAATCATTTTGTGACAACATGCAACCTTACAAGATACTTTTGTACTAGAAATGTGTACTAATGTAATAACTGTACTACATTATGTACTAAAGAACAACACAACTGTTGACCAATAACAAAGTTTTCTGTGATGTAGAAACAAAAAAAGTAATATAATCCACACGCACTGGATTGTTGTAACATTACAATAAAGACAAATTACTAAAAAATCTTAAATCATGAATCTGAAAATTATAGTGCAATTCAAACAGACATTTCAGGTTTACCCTGAGCCTGAAATAGTCCCTAATGGTGGTATTTTGTTCACTTTGCAAACACGCCTCATCGCATCATTATAGCATGAACATTTCAAGTTAGAAGCCCTTATCTGGAGCACAAAAATTACACTGAAGACTTCAGACAATGAATCCCAGACATCCCAGAAAGATTTTTCTTAAGCAACATTAACATTAGATGCAATTACATAGAATCTAATTTAGTGCTTGCTTCGGCAGCACATATACATAGAATCTAATTTACTTTCTAGCAAGATTGGGAAATGATCTGGCTTGGTGAAAAACTTGGCTGTTATCAGGCATACCACACTTAGTTTTATTCCCCTAACGGGCCTTACCGGGAGGTCAAACAGGAACAAAATACGTTTTTTACCAACACGCTAAGAGATCACTGTTTCTTCCCCTCCTGGTCTGCCAAGATTCAAATCCTAACCGATACTGGCACATTACTTAACCTCTCCATGCCTGTTTCCTCATCTAAAAATATGAATGTTACCTGTGTCATGTGCTGACTGTGAGGATTCTATGAGCTAAACTACAGTTTGCTATTATCATTATATTATATTATCACATTTATCATTTTAGATCCTCTGGAAAATATTAAAATGATAATGATGATAATGAAAAATTACAAGAGACTCTCTATGAGATGCATCTGTTAGGTACTTACGTTGTGTCAAGCAATTTGTATTCCTTATATCTTGTTTTCCTAACAATTGTCTAGAGGAAGCACTTTGATCCCCATTTTACATATGATGAAGATGTGGTTCAGAGACATTAAAGAACTTAATTCTGAGCACACAGCCAGCATGTTGATTTGAAACGAAATCCTTCTGTCACCAAAAGGCCTATGCTCTTTATACTATTTCTACGGATCCAAGGACAACACAAACTGAATATGGAAAGGATCCTGGCTACTTCCATTTCCCTGAATGGAATTTAAGTCTAGCTGGTGTACAGCAGGGAACCTACATACAGCCCTTTATTCGAAAGGGGACTGGAAGGAGTCTCGGCTCTTCCCCTGACAGGCTACGTGGTTTTGGTGAGTCATCTCACCTCTCTGATCCTTACTTCCTCATTGGTGGAAAGGGGAGCTTGGACTAGACTAGTGTACCTATCCATTTCATTTCTCTGACTCTCAGTTTCCTTGTCTATGAAATAGGAATATAGCCTTGGCTGCCCAAGGAAACTTGGGAGATAAAAGTGATTTTTAAAGTGTGTTCTCGTTACCTATTGGTGCAGAAAAACACACCAAAAACAATGACTTCGAACAATAACCAATAACCACTAATTATTTTGATAATGAATCTGGGTTTTGATAAGACCCAGTCAGACAATTTTTTCCTCAGAGTCTGTCATGGAGTTGAAGTCAGACAGTGACCAGGGCTTGGCTCACCTCTAAAGCGTCTTCACTCACAGTGTCTGGGCTGGAATAAATCAAACATCTGGTGAGTGGAGGAGATGGGGCTGTTTCTTTCTTTCCATATGTCATCACTCCATGTAGATGCTCCACAAGGAAGCCTTGGGATAGCCAGGCTTCCTACATGGGAGCTTAAGCTCTAACAGTTAGTTTCCTAAGAAAAATTAGCAGAAGAGGCACAGCCGTTTCTAACCTAAACCCAAAAGTTACACAGCATTACTTCTGCAGCACTGTATTCATTAAGGCAGTTACCAAGTCCTCCCGGGCTCCTAGGAGGGGACATAGACTCCATCTCTTCATAGAAGGAGTGTCAAAGAATTGCAGACATCTTTTAAAACCACCACAAATTGCTATAAAGCATAGGTATTGTTATTACTAATTTTGTCCAGCTGCAGCTCATTCTCTCAAGGGATTATTAACAGCAAATGTAAAACATTTCATATCGAGTTCATTCTAAAGCTGCCTTCTCCAAATGTGAAATTGTTGTGTTCTCAAGAAACATCCACCAACTTTTATATTAGCCAAAGTAAAACACAACCTGGAAAGAAAATTCTTGTAAAAATACTACTAAGTGTGATGCTATTTCAAGCCAAGTACATTGTTTAAAGCCCATCTGCTTAAAAAAGATTATTCCCTATTCTTTTTTCTGTCTGTTAATGTGGATAATAAAGAAGTGACTATAATAACCATATTGGGGCATTTGGTTACTTTTGTAAATGTTAGTGGTACTTTGATCTATGCTAAGTGATGTAGGCTTTTTTGCTAGGAGGTATGAAGCCTGTGGAGCAAGAAAGGTGGGATGTCTGATTTCTCCTAAGTTAACAGAGTCTTCGAAGTATAGCAGTCCCATTGCTCGTTAAAGATGAAGTCCTGCTGAGAAGTCTAAATGACTAACTCAGGCTTTCAGGGAGTTATCTACTTATCCAATACTGAAATCCAGGTCTTTTAACTCATTTCAGTGTTCATGCTATTATCATGCAGTTTCTCAAGATCACTGGGAAACTTGTGTAATTTTCTACTTGGGTATAAAATGCATTGAGAAGTTGAATAGCTTTGGATAGTGGTTACATAATAAGTGCTATGCTGATTAAGCCCATTCCTATCAAACTGACACACCTTTTCAATAGTGGTAAGTTCTTTTATCTTAGAAGTAAACAAATCAGTAAATATCCCCCAATTTCCTCATTCACTGCTATAATTTCATATATATATATATGTATGTTCATATATATATGAATTTTGGAATTCATAAATTTATCTAAACCCTTCTTGAATCTACAGTTGGCTCTTAGAAACATGGGGGTAAGGGGCGTCAATCGCCCACACCATTGAAAATCTGCATATAATTTTCGGTTCCCCCACAACTTAATTGCTAATAGCTAATATTGACTGGAAGCCTTGCCAATAACATGAGCTGTCCATTAATTCATATTTTGTATGTTATATATATTACATACTATATTTTACAGTAAAGTGAGCTAGAGAAAAGAAAATGTTAAGAGAATCATAAGGAAGAGAAAATATATTTATAGTACTGTATGTATTGAAAAAAATCCACATATAAGTGAACTCATGCAGTTCAAATCCGTGTTGTTTGGGGGTCAACTGTATTTATTTTTTAAGCTTGTATAAACCACCAATTCTAGAATTCCATGTTCTTTAACTTAAAGTGAACTACTTAAAGCTACAAAGATACCTATAAAGTTTCTGATAGCTCACTGAGCTTTTCTGTCTCTATAATAAATAGAGATAGTATAAAAAGGTATAAATTTTTAAATTAGAGAGTCTGTGTCCTTATTTTTTAATCCATTCCAGCTATAAGTTTTCTTTTTACATATATCCTGTACAGAAATGTATTTTTATGTTCTACTTTTGTATATATTGTGATGCATATAGAGACAGCACTACATTGCACGGCTATCACTCTTCTCCCTTCCTATGCTCCATCAAATAGCCCAGACACTGTTTTACAATCCTTCACAGCACAGTGCCCTAGGTATCCACTATTAGGTAACTAGAACAAGCCCATAATATGAAGCCCGTTTGAGACTTCCGTATAAATACTATAGAGTAGCCACGTACTAATATCCTTAGTCTTTGAGACACTGATGAAAATAACAGTAAAGCAATTTTTAAAAAATACAACAGAATAATACCACAAGGATAGAGGAATGGTACAAAAGCCATGAACAGCTGAAACTTGTCAATAAAATGTATGGAAAACAGAAAATAGAGAAATAGTATCTGAGTACACAGAGTAGGTGAACTGACAGCCTAGAGTACACAGAGACAGATAGACAGCAAGAAAGCGAGTCCATGTTCCTCCAGAACTCTGGAGAGGCTCGTGACTTGGGACTTGGAGCTAAAGATAAGGGTAGTAATTTAAATTCTGTGCATGGTGTCTTTATCCTTCTATACTCCCATGGCATAGAACTCCCAGAAGCTAACCATCGCTCTTCTCATTCCCTTATTTTCATTTTGTGAAATTTCAGAGCACCAAGAATAAAGATGCTGAAAACTTCCAGAGATAAACAAAAGAAAACTACAAACGATATGGAAAGAGACTGACATTAGAATTCTCATCAGCAGCAACAGATACCAGATGATATTGGATAATGCCTTTAAAAATACATATCCAGATACAACTCATGTCCAAAAGAACCAACACAACAAGGGGCATCTGGGTGGCTCAGTCAGTTAAGCATCTGCCTTTGGCTCAGATCATGATCTCGGGTTCCTGGAATCTAGCCCTGCATCAGGCATCAGGCTCCTTGCTCAGCAGGGAGTCTGCTTCTCCCTCACCTTCTCCCTCTCCCCTGCTTGTGCTATCTCTCTCTCAAATAAATAAATAAAATCTTAAAAAAAGAAAACCCAACACAATGAAATCATAAAACAACAGAAGAAAAATTACTATCAACCTAGAATTCTTTACCTGAATACATAAGAGCTAGATTAGAGTAAAACACTTGAAATTAAAATTTCAAAATATCTACTTGCCATATACCTTATCTTAAGAAGATACCATGTTCAGTTAAGTATCAGGATATAAAACCAATAAACGAAACTCAGCTGTGTTTCTATACACTAAAAACAAACTTTCAGAAAGAGGAATTTAAAAATACCATTTAAAATTGCATCAAAAAGAATTAAATACCTAGGAACAAATTTAACCAAGGAGGTGCACTATATACTGAAAACTATAAGACATTGATAAACAAAATTGAGTACACAAATAAATGGAAAAATATTCTGTGCTCATGAACTGGAAGAATTGATATTGTTAAAATGTCCCTACTAACCCAAAGTAATCTACATATTCAATGCAATCCCTATCAAAATTCCAATAGCATTTTTTACGGAAATTTTAAAAATCCTAAAATTTTGGATGCCTGGGTGGCTCAGTAGGTTTAGCGTCTGTCTTGGGCTCAGGTCATGATCCTAGGATCCTGGGATTGAGTTCAGCATTGGACTTCTTGCTCAGCAGGGAGCCTGCTTCTCCCTCTGCCTGCTGCTCCCCCTGCTTATGCGCTCTCTCTCTCTGACATGAATAAATAATTTTTTAAAAAAATTAATTAATTAAAAAGAATCACAAAAGACCCTGAATAGCCAAACTAATCCTTAGAAGAACAAAGCTGGAACATAACACTTCCTGATTTTAGACTGTATTACAAACCTATAGTAATTAAAACAGTATGGTATTGGCACGAAAACAGACACATAGATCAATGGAACAGAATAGAAAGATCATAAATAAACCCCAACAGGGGTGCCCGGGTGGCTCAGTTGGTCAAGTGTCTAACTCTTGATTTTGGCTCTGGTCATGATCTCAGGGTTGTTTGATTGAGCCCCACGTCCGTCTCCATGCTCAGTGCAGAGTATGCTTGAGATTCTCTCTCTATCTCTCCATCTGTCCCTCCCCCCACTCATGCTCTCCTCTTTCCCAAATAAATAAATAAATAAATAAAATCTTAAAAAAAAAAAACCAACATATGTGGTCAATTAATTTATGCCAAAGGAGAATGGCCAGCGGGTAAAGATAGTTTCTTAAATAAATTTTGTTGGGAGAGGCACCTAGCGTAGGTGGCTCAGCCAGTCAAGTGTCCAAGTCTTGATTTTGGCTCAGGTCATGATCTCAGGGTCTTGGAATCGAACCCCACATCGGGCTCCTTGCTCAGCAGGGAGCCTGCTTCTTCCTCTCCTTCCACCTCCTCCCCCCTGCTCATACTCATGCTCTGTCTCTCTCTCTTTCCCAAACATATAAATAAAATATTTATAAAATGATAAATAAATTGTGTTGGGAAAACTGAACAGCCACAGGCAAAAGAATGAAATGACTGCTAGCTTACACCCTATACATAAATCAACTCAAAAGAGATTTAAGATTTAAATGTAAAACCTTAAACCATAAAATGCTGGAAGAAAACATAAGTAGTAAGCTCCTTGACACAGTTTTTAGTAATACATTTTTGGCTATGACACCAAAGGCAAAGGCAAGAAAATAAAAAATAAAGAAGTGGGACTATATCAAACTAAAAAGCTGTTGCACAGCAAAGGAAATCATCAACGAAATGAAAAGACAACCTATAGAATGGGGGAAAATATTTCAAATAATAATCTGAGATTAATATCCTAAATATATAAAGAACTCAGACAACTCAATCACAAAAACAAAAACAAAAACCAAACGAAAAACCCCCACCAAACAATCTGATTAAAAATTGGCTAGAAGAACTGAATAGACCTTTTTCCAAAGAAGATATACAAATGGCCAACAGATACATGAAAAGATGCTCAGCATCACTAATCAGTAGAGAAATGCAAATCAAAACCATAATAAGATAGCTACTACTCACACCTGTTAGGGTGGCTATGATTAAAAGGAAAAAAAGAAATGTTGGCAAGGATGTGCAGAAAAGAGAACTCTTGTGCACTGGTGGTAATATAAATTGATGCAGCCACTTCAGGAAAGAGTATGGAGGATCCCCAAGAAATTAAGAATAGAACACTATGTGATCCAGCAATCCCACTTCTGGTTACTTATCTGAAGGAAGTGAAAACAGAATAGTGAAGAGATGTCTGCATTCCCAGGTTCACTACAACAAAGACAAAAACCTTTTGTCCCCATCCTCCACATTAAGAAATTTGATTAGCTCTGGGGCTCCAGATCATTCTGATGAATGAGGATTTCCACAGTTCTGCAGAAGACTGGAAGAAACATGGATTTCATCTGGATATTGCAGATCATTAAGTTTGATAAAGAAATAAAGGTATGTAAAATTATTTGAGCACTCTGTCTTTTTCTATTTTGGCATTTCTATCCCATTGTGATCAAAAGAATCAAAATAGGATCTGTCCATATAGGGTAATTCTCTAAGTATGGCAAATCCAACAACACACAGTGAAGTAGAGAAATGAAAAGTGAAAAATAATTCATATAACCCAACAAACCTCACCAAACAAAACCCACCTAACACCTTTTCTAGAGCAAAGAATGGGGTTTGCACTACATTCATTAAACCAGAATATCCTGCCACATTCATTAAACCACCTAGGTTATTTTTCATTTCTCAGTGTTGAATATATAATATGTAGTGTGTGATAAGGTAACATGAGTAGAAAAGGCTTCATTCCAACTTTCTGAAACTCTGATATCTTTTGTGGAAAGAACTAAGCAAATCATGCTCTCTTCTGTGCAGGGCATAGGGAACCGTGGCCCTCACTCCTCATCATGTGCTGAAGGCTGAAATTAATCACTTCTTAGATCTACAAAGCTCGTCCAGCACACATACATGCACTTAATAAATATTTCTAGATGATGTTTAAAGCTCCTAAAATAAAGTGCTAAATAACAACAATCATAGACCTTGGCAGCATGCCCTATTAGCACATCTTCAACTGCTACATGAGCAGCCCTAAGTGAAAATTAGCTCATGGGGCCCCTCTAAATACTCTGCTAAAAATAAGCTTCATCATCTCTCATTTCAATGTTTATGAGGTCACAAGCATCTCATACACTCCATCTAAGTGCTGGCCATGTCAATTCCTTTGAGCTCAGGAAGTTGGCATCTAGAATAAAATGCCAATATTTAGATCCTAATGAATTCCGGGAAATATATTAGGTTTTCCCTTCAGGACTGAAAAACACATGGAGCTTTCAGCTTTTTATGCAAAAATCCAAGTATAAATCAATATAGTAGGAAGTGTTTAGCAACGATTTTCTCTTCGGATTTTTTAAATCGCCTGCCTGCTACCTGCTTGAAGACTTAGGATGGAGCCTTGTGTTTGACGGAGGTTTAACACACATTTGTTGTTATTGCTATAAATGCCAGACAGGGTCCATAACCAAAAAATTAGAGGAGATCTCCTCTACTCCTCTACTAGGCATCTCCTAGTATAGTTTTAAGAGTCAACAGAAGTAAAATGAGTACAAAGCATAGCACATTGTAAAGTTCAAAATGTTAGCTTCTAGCATTATTACCTGTCATACGCCCAAAACACACATCTCTTAATGATCCCTTTGCAGTATTTTGGTTTCTCCAAACATTTTCTTTTTCCTCAAGAGTGAGTCATTTAACTTTCTTCAAGTAGAACATTTTAGTTTCCCTCCAATGTCTAAATGACTATGCCTGAATTAAACTTCCTTCCTTTTTTTCTTAGAACATGCCTTCACTGTAGGGATGGCTTGCAATATCAGCCCTCAGCAACCCCAGCCAAATGCTAACCCGATTCTTTGGGTGATAAGTAGACCTCACTGGCACATCAGAACTCATGCATGGCCACAGGTCAGCATCAAGTTCAGTGGTTTGATACCAAAGGCTTCCCAAAAAGGGAGTTAGAGTGCCTCATCTGATTCATTTCAACCATGTCACCTTCTTTTGTTAAAATGTCCTAAGGACTTCAGTATCTTCTTTTCCATTATTAATGACTTATGATTCATCAGTCTCCAAGACCTCTTACTAAATTAATCTGAATTAAGTTAGATGCCCTTATTTAATGGAGGTCCTGTGGGTCCAGAGCTGGTTTGAGAAAAAGTAAAATATCAATTCCATATTCTTATAAATATTCAGGTTCACATATTTTCATCTACAGTTCATCTTGTTAATGTCAGCCTTCATAATTTATTGACCACGTAAAAATATTTTAGCATGGAAAGTGGAGAAAATGAGTGAGAATAAATCATTCAGTGCTCTTCCACAAGCCACAGTCCAGTCCAGAAGACCTTCGTTTTTAATTTTGCATTCACGTGCCAGTTGAGACAAATTGGTTAACAGTTCATCATGGGAGCAATTCCAGACCTCATTCATTTAGACTCGAAGGACTTTTCAGTGTCACCAGAGGCAGCCAGCACATAGCTGGTGACCTCAGGAAGAACACAATATTTGGAGATTTAGAAAAACTACAATATATGCTTCAGTCCTTAAAATTCATCATCTAATTTCCTCTATCTCCTTTCCACTGGGTAAGAAACATCTGTCAACACATGTGCCATTGGCCTGTTATTCTTCCTGTTGTGGTTATTGAGTTTGACTCTCTACACCTCAAAAGAGAGGAAAGACATACTGACACATACGCAGGCACCATGGGGCAATGTAAAATATGCAAGGGTTAAACAATCACTTACCCCTTCCCCCCCCATCCCTATGATTCTACCTAGAGGGAAAACTATGCCTTGTTTTAAATAACACTACCCTTTCCCATAATCCTGTATACTAGGAATTTACATTATAAAAGTTCGCTTTATTATTTTTTTTCCTAACAGAACAACATATGTTATGCTTACATTTGAAAGCAATCTCGGAAAATGGGCCTGCATGTGAATGCAATTGGCTGTGAGTTCACATTCCCCTTAGACAAAACTGTGAGCAAAACACATGTTTTTCCATCTAAGTTAGGAGATGGAAAATGATGCATTATTTTTTAGGCTTTTGTGGCATGCGCTTTAGAATCAGTGCATATTTTTTCATGCACATTTTCACAAACGTCAATGCTGATACATCCATCAGATCTGATGTGTTCAATCCCTTCAGCACCTGGAGAACTTGCACTCTTGAAAATATTTTTTCCTCCTAACTTTTCAATTTGCTCCTGAGAATTGTAATTCTTTTTGATGAGTGATAAGTGAGAAACAGAACCCTCCATCTTCGTATCCTTCAAAGGAATAAGAACATTCTTACATGCTTGCTCTTAATTCCAGGTAAATCAAAGAACGGCTGTTTTGCTCACGGGTACATAAAGTAATCTCTGCAGATCCTCACAAAACTCAAGAAAAAAACTGAAGCTAACTTGTCACTAACATGTTATAGGCGACATCAGATAACGTGGTACAAGCAGGAATGACCCAATCACAAATACATTGCAAATAAACCAGAAGAGATCATTATTTAGTCAGAAAAGTACTCTTTTTCCTTTGTGGTTAGTAAAAAAAAAGAAAGGCTTTTTCTAAAATTCTATTTTTTTAACAAAATTTAGCTAGAAGAGGGAAATTGTAGGCCCTCATTTTAGCTATACACATTTAAGAATAAGGTTACCGGGAAGCCAATCAGACACTGATTGGAAAGGAGACAAAAAAAGGACATGCCCCATGAGTAAAGTAATCTATTCAATATTAGGAATGGCAGGATGCCAACAATAGATGTGTATAGAGAGTGACTTTCCTCAGTTTATGAAGAAGGGGTAGAGGTAAGCAGGCCATATACTGTTTGCTATAAGTAAGATGCGTGGAGTTTTATCTCAAGTACACGATTGATTTTGAAACAGGATAGGCAGAAAAACTATCCACTGAGCTGAGAATATAAAGAAAGTTGGAACATTTTATTCACTTACTCAATATCTGAATAATTTAAGAAGCAGTGGCTCTTAAATTCAAGAGCAAAATTCTATTTTGTAATATGCTGTCAGAATCAATGTGCCTTTATTCGGCTCTTTCTGCATATCATTTCTCATGCCTTTGGCTAAGACCAAATGTGGCATTTGTAAGTTAAATGAGTTTATACACATTAGCAAGTAACTTAGCTTAGAGAGAGAGGTATTATCTTGAGGCTACAGCAACAGGGTGAAGTCTCTTGACCTAAGAATATATGAAAATTTGTTCCTTCTCTACTTCAGATTAAAGGATGAATGTACTTTCTTTTAACCACAAAATAGTATAAGGCATGTAAAATAGGTAAATAAATTAAACTTTATTTTAAAATATAACTAAAAGGAGCACTAACATAATTAAGTCTCAGTAGTGAACAGAAATAAGTAGGTTGCATAAATATAAATATTTACTCCAATGAGCAGTTTGGTCATCAGCATTTACTCCAGAGTTTTCAGAGCATGAAGTAAAACAAAGTTGGTGGTAAACTAGCATTTCAAATGATAAAGTCAATGTTAATCCTTTTTTGAGCATAAATATAGAGACTACAGATTTCAAATAGGATCAAGTATCTCTCTTTAACAATCCCTAAAGGGGTTCTTTTAGCTTGAAAATGTGTAACAAAAACAAAAAGATTAATTCATGTGACTTGAATCCTTGCTATGGAGTGAGGAATACACAGATCACCAACAGTTAAGTATCAACAATCGCAGTAAATTATAAATCACACACAGGCACACATTTGGTGTGTCTATCGATCAATCCTCACTAGCAATCGGTGAGGCTCCAAGTCTGGGGTGATGGTATGTCCTAATTGTTTCATTGTCATATTGCCCTTGTTATTCTCAGAAGAGTCATGGTTTATATTATATACTTTAGAGCTACATTATCTAAGACCCAGGTGGTTGGTATGGTGTCTCTTGTATGAATTCTCTTATTTTCTTGTTTTCTATTATGTCTCGTCTCTAGTTGGGCCGTACTAGTCTGGCCCTCCTGAGTAGCAATGTTAATATACTCCGTATTAATATACTCAATACATTCAACATTAATGTACTCGATAAAGAGAATGAGAATTTCTCTGTGTATAATTCCTTCAAGCATCCTTCAAAAAGACTATTCTTTTCCCACAAAGAGTTCAGCAAGTACATGTCTTATGCTCTTACTATTTCTGTTACCAACTGCTATCACTTAGATGTGTGTAACCTAATTTCTTCCAGATGTGAAAACTTATGCAATGCACTTGAGCTTCCATGATTTGAGGCTGCATTTACCTGCCTGTAGACTCCCCACCATCACTCAAGATATCTTTCCTCTGTTTGTGCTTTTTGCTCACAACTGTACCCCATTCCAGGGTATCAGCGGCTATATAATTATGTATCGTTAAAATGGAATGTGAAGGACACAGTACAAACTACACACCCAGGATAGATTGCTGCATAGATGAGGCCTTTGCTATTTCCTTCCTCCTGCCCATGGTGGGTTAGTTACACTTGGGGGTCAGAGAAGATATTTGGAGGCTGAAGTAATCAGTTGGACACCATAATTAAGACTTTTGGGTAGAAGGAATCAATTTGAGGGGCTCAGGCCCAATTCTTGGAAACAGACTCGTTCAGGGACACTGAGTACGTTCATATACAGTCCTGAGTGGTGTCTCTTATACAATATGCACCAACACAGCCTCTGGAAACTCCTCAGCAGAGCCCTAAAATCTAGAGTTAAGGTTGGCTGTGTAATCACTGTAAGGAGAGAGGTTTCCCGGCCAAGAAGATCCAGGTGGTGGAAATACCAGGAGTCATCGTGATAAAGGCAGCAGCAAAAAGTGAAGTCGTGATGACAAATGCCATCAGCAAAGCTGACAGCCATAGCACCTGAGGCGTTAGAGCTGGTCATTTCTGACAGGCTCTGACAGCAGCAACAGCTGTAGTAGCCAGGGGTGGATAGAATGGAGACTCCACCAGCAATAGTAGCCAGAAATCATCAAGTTTCACTAGTGATGGAAAGATGGCAGGGGATGGAGGGTTAGGAGGATAAAATTTGGAGTTAAAAACCACTGTGTCAGATCCCTGTACTCTGTGGTCACCAAGCGCGGTGTGACCTATAGAAATAAGGATAATTGGGATAATTACCAGTTACCCATTTCCCTTACAGCTCTTAGGCAGACACAAGCTTTCGGACTGACACTCACAGTAGCAAGGACACCCCACACATGGTAGCCAAGAGAATCATATGTTTCTATCTCATGATGGTTAAGCAACAGTTGAAGGGAAAAAAATAACATCTGTTGAAAGCCTTCCCATAATTATGTAATTTAATCCTTACGCCAACACTGCAAGTTCTGTAATCACGAAACCCATTTTATAGATGACTAAAATGGGTCTCGGAAAGATTTAAACGATTTGCCCAAATACATGCAAATAAGGACATAGCTGAGATGTGAACACAGATCTGACTAACTCCAAAGCCAATGCTCTTTCCATTAGACTCTAATGCCTCCGTGGGAGCCTGAGACAAACAATGGAAACAAAATCACCACAGACACCCAGCCCTACTCCCAGCCAGTCTACCTCCCGCCCCCTACAGAGGGAAGCAGATGTGGAGCAAAATATCCATGGGCTCTGAAAACTGAGCTGCTGACACTGCTGCTGTGCCCTGCCAAGTCCCTTGCTCTGAGGGCAGTTTGGTGTAAAGAATGCTGATAATCACTGTAAATGGAGGAGTAGGATTCTCAGCCCGGGACATGACGGGAGTGTATAAATAGTTTTGGCAGCAGCATCTATACTGTGGTAGTGGTAGGTACACGCTTTTCACATAGAAAATAAAAAATAAAAATAAACAGATTGTCTGGAACTCTTCCAGCAGCCCCCCAGCTGACCCCCGGGGCAGATAAGCCAGTGTTCTGTCCCAAATGTGGTTTTCCCTGTTAAATGCTTGCAGAAACCAGGTGAGGTATTTATTCATTGCATGAGTAGATAGTGATTCTATCCCGAGAGGACTGGTGGGACACCAGGAATGATGGGATTTGGGTTGCTGCAAATCCAAAGTGGGAAACAATGTTCTTTCTGAGGCAAAGAGCACCAGCAGTTTCACATGGAAGATGGATGTCCCAAAGAGAGCTAGCCTTTCGTGGAAAGGAAGATACCGTGGGAAGTCTCCTCAAGCTCCTCAGTGATGTCCGACAATGAAGGAGAATTTGGAAGAATCATGAGCATTGGGGGGGGGGGGGCTGTCAATTTCACTTTTTAGTTGGCAGGTAATTCTTTTAGATATTTGAATTGGCATCAGGATGCTTTTCTCTAATGTCTACATGAACAAAGACTGACTATCCTTAAAATGTCATTATGTTGAAACTACAGAGAATATTCCTAACAAGTGGAAATCCATTTCTTGTATTTTTTTTTTATCTTTTCATAGTTGAGTCTGTGAAAAAAGAAAATATTTCCATGCTGGCACTCACATTTATTGAGCATCTATTCCTTCCTGCTCTCTATGCTGGGCTTTAAATGTATTATCTCGGTTACTCTTCGCAAAATACCTGTGAAGTATTTTACAGATCATAGTTGACATATATTGAGCATCTACTCTGCACCACTATGTCATTTATGTATATTATTTAACCTAATCCTCCATAAAGTACACATGATTCTCTCCATTTTATAAACAGCAATAGAAATAATAAGGAAGAAGTTTAGATATAGTAATAACTTAGGGGGGGCCTGGGTGGCACAGTTGGTTCAGTGTTGCAGTCTTGGTTTCAGCTTGAGTCGTGATCTCAGTCCTGAGACCAAGCCCCACATTGGGCTCCACGCTCAGTGTGGAGTTTGCTTAAGACTTTCTCTCCCTCTCTCTCTGCCCCTCCACCCTGTGCTAGCACTCTCTTTCTCTCAAATAAATAATATTTAAAAATAATAATAACTTAAAAATTACTCTATGACTGGCATTGTTCTAAATACTTTTCTCGCCTTAAATAACTCCATGAAATAAATACTATGGTTATACACCCATTTCACACTTAAAGCATTTGGCTGAGAGAGTTTAAGTAATTTGCTCAAAATTATACAGCCACTGAGGATTAAAATCCAGTCCACTGGATTTCAGTGTCCATCATTTTAACCTCTGCATAATATTTCCCCACAACTTAGTAAGGTGAGACTCAAGAGAAGTTCAATATCCTATATCAGATCATACGTTATAAAGAATAGACTGAGCAAGGTCCCAGGGTTTTGTATGTTTGTTTTTGTTTTTTTACTTCAAAGCCCATATTTTTCCACTTCATCATCAAGCTGCCTTTGTAAGTAGCATTTGTTTGGCAGTGATACTTTACCACAAGGCCCACAACACAAACCCTTAATTATTAACACCCATTGAGTTCTTTTTGTGAGACATTCCTGGATGTGAAGACTTTGCCTGTTAGGCACACTGAAAGGTTGAGGATGGTACTTCAAAGTTAAACAACGAAACTGTGAAAGGCATTACAAACAGTAAAAATAAAATTGACACTTTTGGCTCAGGCAAAGATAATATAGCTTGAAATAGTTCTCTCCCTTTTTTTTAAATCTAAATTTCACTGACAGGATATGAAAACAAAATCTGGTTTTCTCTAAGAAATGGTATTTTCTAAGTCAGCTATACATTTGAGCAGCCAAATATTTGATCCATCCTGAAGTAAATTTTCAAATGATTTATTCCAGGTATATATTCCTAATGATGGCAAAATGAGTGATCTGTTCTTGCACATATGAATATGCTCATATTCATAGACCTGGGATAGATCTAGAAAAATATATCCATTTGTATTTCTTTAATGACATTCTTAAATGGGACTTTTAAACCAAAGTAGGCAACATACTGTATCACTTACACATTTTGTTTTGGCATGAATCCACAGGTCATCTTTTATTAGGGGAAGTTTTATTTTAAAGTTTTATTGATTATTTACATCTCTTAAAACTGATGAGTAAGTTTTCAATGTAATTTATATACCTTTATCATTTTCCTTTCAATCTTTACATATTATTATCCAAGATGAGGTATAGCCAAATGTAATAATAATTTCATACAGAATACATAAGCCATGCCTCACCCTATTAACTTGCTTCTTTTAGGCAACAAAACCTCTTATGATCACCTTTCTTTTATATATTACCTTTTTACACATATTTTATTAACTTGCTTCTTTTAGGCTACACTGATGAATACTTGTCCAATCCTAGATCTTACATGTTTTGACTAATCATAATTATTATTCTCTTTGTGGTGCTCAGATTGACTGGTGGGAGCTCCCATATGACTCCTTTCTATTTTTAAAACTGCTTCCAAAATCATTGCACATACACTTGCTTTTTGACAATAGGATATTCTAGACCCACCCTGAATTTCCCAACCTTTCAGTTAAATGGAATAGGAACTTGATGGTTAGAGCTTAAGCAGCCATCTTTTACCATGAAGTATACACTTATCTTGAGGATGGGGGAAGAACAAACTAGAAATCTTTTTTTGTTAGAAGCTGCCAAACAAGTCTTAGTCAGCTTGCCATTAGACTTAATTTATGTGATGAGAGAGAGACATTGACCTTGTTTATGCCACTCTTATTCTGATTTTCCATAATTTGAAGCTTTATCTAATTCTGTTACACTGGGGCCAGAGCAGTTGGTACTCATAGTACAAATGCAGCTGCTAAGACCTGGCCCTTCCTTAGGCTGACAGTTAGGGGCTAGAACGAAAGAAGGGGTTTTGGATGAATCAGTTGCTTCTAAAACTCTACTATGTAAAATGATATACCATGAAGTGTCTGATGTGGATCAAGCATCAACTAGGTCATTATTCAGGATTAAGTATATGTCAGGAGAGGTCCAAGGCAAGATTTAGAAACTACTCTGACTGTTGCAACCTGTGTTTCTATTCTGGCACATACATCTTATATATATATTATAGCCAATGGACCAAGAATTGGCTAGTTTAAACTATTACTGATATTCATTTGTTCATTCATTCATTCATTCACCAAAAATGTATTTAGTGACTATAGTTGCACCAAGCACCATTCCAAGGATGCAGCAGTAAGAATAGACAAAAAAATTCCTGCCCTCATTGGCTTGGAGGGAGACAGAAACTACTCAATCAAAATAAGTAAAATATATGTATGTCAGAAGGTGATAAGTACAAAGAGAAAAATAAGAAAGGGAAGGAGGATAGGGAGTGTCAGGTGGGTGACAATTTTACATGGCTCAAGAAGAGAGGCCTCACTAAGAAAATAGCATTTGAGGGAAGCAGGTGAGGTAACAAGTCATTTGATATTTGTATTAGAGCATTCCAGGTAGAGAGAAGAGCAAGTCCTAAGTCCTTTTGCCTGCTGTGCTGTGAACAGACTAGGCATGGGGCAGGAATCACAGAGAATAGTTAATTCAGAGGAGAGGTGATGGTGGCTGGAACAGGGTGATAACACTGGAGGTAATGAAGAGTAGTTATATTCTGGGTACCTTTCAAAGACAGTACTGATAGAATTTGCTCTAAGGGGTTGGATGCAATTTATGAGTGAAAGAGAGAAATTGAGAATGATTTCAAGGTTTTTAACCTGGGCAACTGTAGGGATGGTGATATCGTTTACTGACATAGTAAAGACAATATGAGAAGAAGGCATTGGGAAGAAAATCTCAGTGTCTGGGAAATCTAGAAAATTTTCAACTTCTCTGTTGATATTCTAATTTCTTTCTAAAGCCAACAGTCAAGTTGACCACTTAGACCCCTTCATTGTGCCCATCCCTTTAGGGGGCCCTGACTTGGCCCTCCCTTAGCTACACCCCTCTTCATAGGGAAAGGTTTTCATGGAACTAAGAGGATGTGCCACAGGCTCTTCTAGATGTAGGATTTGGGGATTCCCTGTCAAACGTGCCCCAATCCCACTTCTACAGTCTATGCAGATGTCCACCTTTCCAAGAGTGGGTCAGTCTATTAACACATGCACCTCTAGGCAAATGCATAGCTAAGAGATGGCTGGCTGTGAATAGGAAAGGTTGTGGCTAGAGCTTGGGGTGAGGCGCCCACTTTAGAGGGGACCCTGAGAAGTAAGGTCAGGCCTGCATTGTTGTACATATCATAACCTTCTCTTTTGTAGTAGGCATGGATTTATTTTTTCAGATGAGACTGTGAAAGGAGTACTCTCTGAATATGCTCCCACAGTCCTTAGCTTGTGTTGACAACCTGTGCCATGTGTTGAAAAACTACTGATCTTCTCTATCCTCAGTTTCTACACCTGTAAAATGGGGCAAATGCCTCAAAGGCTGCTGTAATGAAAAAAATGAACAAGTGAAATGTAAAGTAAATAAGAGAAACGTTAAGCATACTGCCTCACACATAACAAGCATTTGAATGATTGTTGTTCTATTCTCTCTAAAGAAAATCTTACAAATTCATGCATTCTTAAATTCTCAAAAAATATATGTGAGTGCAGCAGTAATGGAAGAATTTACTCAAGTGTTTTTCTAATGCCCACTGAATTCTCTTTTGCTTGAAATCATGGGACAACATTTAGATGCAGATCAGTAACTCCTGTGTTCTGTTTCAGGAGCTAGTGCTGTGCTTACTTCTTGAGTCAAATACAGAATTCTCATTAGTGTTGATGGTAATTACCCCTGCAGAACAAAGCATGATGAGTGGAGCCCCTGCTGAGGGATTACTTTAATGACTTTGAACTTTAAGAAATAAATTTAAGAAAGCTACACATGATGACAACCTCAGGGCCCAAACTCCTGCTGCCTCCCAAACTACTATTTTCAATTGGTGGTTCTGACTAGGTCACTTCAGGGGCATCTTGTTCTTTATGACCAAATAGTTAGAAGCATATTATAGACAAAGTGCTTTGAATTTGTAGTTCAACATTTGATGGCTGATAGTGGTACAATTCATTGCCTACCATAAAAAGTGGTACAACTCATTGCCTACCAATTCAAAAGCCAGTCTATGTTATCATGTAGTATCAATGATAATGGTAGAGGTAGTAGTAGTAACTGTATTAACAACATCCACCTATATTATTATCACTATAAATTTCTAATCACCAGCCTTAACTGGAGCCTCAACTCTGCCTAGCATTTGTAGTATGATCTCACTGTTTCTGTTGTGACTTCATTCTCCTGCTTACATCAAAAGTATTTCTATCTTTTATACCTTTTATACTCTTTATACTTTTTGTTGAATCATGCCAGAAAACAGACCATACAGGTATGCACGCAAATTCTCAATACATTAAGTTAAATTATACTAAATAAAACTTTTCCTCAAAATTAAAAATAGAATTACCATATTATCCACCAATCCTATGTCTGGGTATATGTTCAAAAGAATTGAAAGCAGGGTCTTGTATTTGCACAGTCATGTTCATAGCAACACCATTCACAATAGTCAACAGGTGGAAGCAACCCAAATGTCAGTCAGTGGGTAAATGGATAAACAAAATGTTGTATATACATACAATGGAATATTATTCAGCCTTCAAGAGGGGGGAATCCTTCATATGCTACAATGTGGATAAACCTTGATGACATTATGCTAAGTAAAATAAGCCAGTTACAGAAAGACAGATATTGTATAATTCTACTTATATGAGTTATCTAAAGTAGATATTTCTATCCAGTTCATAGAAACAGAAAGTCTAATGGCAGGTAAAAGGAAGGTGGGAGTGGGGGGAAAAGGGAGTTGTTTAATTGCTATAGAGTTTCAGATTTGCCAGATGAAAGAGTTCTGGAGATCTATTTCATAACAATGTGAATATTGTTGATACTATTCAACTATACACTTAAAAATGGTGAAGAGGTAGATTTTACATATGTTTTTTACCACAATAAAAAAAAAAAAACCTCTGAAAAACAAATAAGCAAAACCCACGCGCACACACACACACACACACACACACCCCAAAACAAAACAAAACAAACTCCACCTTTTTGTGTTGTGTTATAGTTGTTCAACAAATATGTTCACATGCTTACTGCATACCATACCCTGTGCAGGTTCGAAACTTCAGCAGTCTAGTTTTGCCTTCCTCTCCAAAAGTACAGTGTTCCTATGAAATCTTTTATAAGCTGAATGAGGTAAAGAGTATCCCTTGCTTTCCAAAAGTATGCATTTTACCACTTTACTTTTATGAAAGACCTACATTAATTAATACAGTAATGGCTCTCTTCATAAAACCAAAAATTCTCTTCAAATTCCTTTTGGTACTAATGTTGGTCTTCCATAAAAGTGAAGTGGCTTAAGGAAAACCTTTGAAAGGCAAAGGGTATCTGTATTTATTTGGCAATCAATATTGGGGAGTTAAGAGTGTGGCAGTTCAATAAAATTTAGAAATGTAGCAACATAATTCTGGGTATTTATCCTCTAAAAATATTACATAAATATTATGAAATGCTCTTTATTGCTGAGGAAATCTGGTACTGATTTCTTCCCCTTTCCTTTATGCCCACCCTCAGTTTAAATGACTTTCTTGAGTCTGTAAGTCCAAAGCATTTACAAGAAGCACCAACTATATAGCTAGAGAGATTTTAAACCACCTCACAGGCATTCCTTGGCCTGAGATCACCTGGGCAATTTCTAGAAGGAAAAACCAATTTGATGTTTACCTATGTACAAGAGCAGATGTGTTCCTGAAAAATTGCTTTAAATGCAAAATTTTGAGTAGCAAAGTTATTTTCTTGCTTATATTTAAAAGTTGGAAAATTGTTTTTCTAGAAAACACATTCATCCCAAGACACATGTAGTGTTCTAATTACATCAACATAGGCAGTTTTTCAAGAATGCATCTACTCTATTGGCAGAATTCTTCACAGAAAGGCACAAACTTAGAAATTCTATCAGAAAATTTGTTGGAAAAGTCATTGAATGATTGGCAAAATTCTTGGCAGACCAAAAAAGTTACTGGTGAAGCCAGACACTCAAAATTTCTTAACTTGGATTTCAAGTAATCTCACAAGCATGTGTGTGTGTGTGTGTGTGTGTTTAATTGTTGTTGTTTTCTTTTTTTCTACTTCCACCGCAATACCAAGATATCATGGATCTGGGTTGGCAAACATTTTCTTAATAGGCCAGCTAGTAAATATTTTAGGCTTTTCAGGACATAGTCTCTGTTGCAACTATTAAATTCCGCCACTGTAGCACTAAACCAGACATAAACAATAAGTAAACAAATGGACATAGCTGTGTTCCAATAAAACAGGTGTCATGCTGGATTTGGCCTGTAAGCTCTAGTTTGCCTACCCCTGTGTTAGGTCATAGTCAGGAAGGTGGATTTTATTCTAATGGCAGTGAAAGCCATTCTGTAGTTTTAAAATAGAGAACTAATATGATCTTACTTAGCCTTTAAAAAGATCACTTTGGCTACTGAACAGAGAATGGGTGCAAGGGAGCGGCAAGAATGGAAAACAGGAGTTCAGGCAATATAGAAGGTGGCTTGAATCGAAGTGGTGGCAGTGAAGATGAAATGTAGTTGAGTTCAGTTCTCTTGAGTTCAGAGACCAGTGCTGGTAATAAAATTTTGGAGTCAGCAGCGTATTAATGGTATTTAAAGCATCCAGTTTCCATTACAAATACTTAACTCTGTCATTGTAGCTCAAAAGCAGCCATAGAAAATATATAGATGAGTGAATGTGGCTGGGTCCCAATAAAATTGTTTTATTTATAAAAACAGCCAGCTGGTATTCTGGCTATAGATCGCCAACCTCTAACTTAAAAATTAATCTTTGCTATTTTCTTTTCTAGACTTCCTTTTATGTGACACTTCCTCTTATTAGTCAAGTTAGTTACTCAGTGAAAATTGTTATAAATGGGATACGAGGAAAAAAGAAACTGACTATATTTTTAACTGCCAAAATGGGTTCTTGAGAATTAAAACAGAAGTTTCAAGGGAAGAAAAGCAAAGAGTTTATGCCATAATACCAGAAATAAGAAGAGAATAGAAAAAGGGCCAGACAATCCCATTCATACCTTTTTCATCTTCCCTGCTCTACTCTCACCCTTACTCCTCAAGGGAAAAAATGATAATCACTGCAACTGAGGATATCAGGGAATTGGAGATGTGGTATCACCTTGGTCAGGAGACTGGAAATAATAAACAACAAGGATAAACACAAGGAGAAGACGAGTGAGCATTAGAAGGCTCTGATTATAGCCCAGGGCCAGTGCCAAGGAAACTAACAAAATCTGTGCCAATATCTACAGACCATGAATCACCATTTGTGGGAGCACCATTACCTACTCATTTCATATCTGTAGGATAAGGGACTTATGTTGACAGCTTGGGTATATTACTTGGCAAATTATTATTATTCAATAGGACATTTACCCATTTATAGCTTTGCTGAGCCCTATCCAGTCTGCTTCATGAGGATATTCTTTTCCTTTAACAGCCAAACACTCTTAAATTGTCATCTGTTGAAATAGACAGTGGGATCCTTGTCATTTGGTAAGGGGCTAATGATATGAAAAGGAAAGTCCTAATGGATGGTTTGGGAGAAAATTGGAACTGTTGAGACCCACCTCTATTATATAGAACTATCCCAAATATATCCTCCAAATTTAGTAAAAATAAATATTTTTTTGAGTGAGGTAGTACCTGACAAAGATTCAATTATGCCCCATACATTTGCCAGAATTTCAAGTTTGGATAAGGAAATATATTTTTTTCCCCAATTACTTTTATTTTATTTTTTCAGTGTTCCAAGATTCATTGTTCATGATAAGGAAATATTTTTTTTTTAAGATTTTATTTATCCATTTGACAGAGAGGAGAGAGATCACAAGTAGGCAGAGAGGCAGGCAGAGAGAGAGGGGGAAGCAGGCTCCCCGCCGAGCAGAGAGCCCGATGCGGGGCTCGATCCCAGGACCTTGGGACCACGACCTGAGCTGAAGGCAGAGGCTTTAACCCACTGAGCCACCTAGGTGCCCCGATAAGGAAATATTTTTAACCAGTTATGTGATCCATAGTTGCTGATTTAGGGATTCAGTTTTCTTAATCCTTCAATGTATTTAATTTTCTGGTTGTTTAAAAGGTCTTTGCTATTTGCCTGAATCTGATTCTACTAGTTAGCATTTTACTTTATGTATGTATGTATGTATTTATGAATGATTTCTTTGTTTTAGAGAGAAAGAGCATGAGCAGGGAGAGGGGAAGAGGGAGAGAGAGAATCTCAAGCAGAATACCCGCTCAAAGCAGCAGAGCCCAACTCAGGGCTCGATCTCATGACCCTGACTAAGACCATGATCCGAGCTAAAACCAAGAGTTGGGTGCTCAACTAACTGAGCCACGCAGGCGCCCCTATTCGTTAGCATTTTAATCTACTCATTATCATTTAGTCATCCTGCAAAATTTTGTATTCTATGTCGACCATCTGTGATGGCACCTTTGGAGCACTATTATTCATAGAATGATGAGATTATGAGTTATAAGAGGATGGAAACTCATCAGTTCCAACTTCCACATCTTACAGGTGAGGATACTGAGGCCCCGGTAAATGAAGTAGCATAACGAACATCACATGTATGGAACAAAGACTAAGATTGGAGGTTTTTTTGATGCTAGTTCATGTTCTTTCCATGATTTTATGTCACTGGTGATGTCATTTAGTGCAAAAGTCTCCCGTAAAGATTGAAATACATCTTAATAATTATTTGAGATTTCCTAGGTGTAGGAGCCCCCCTTTCAGCACAAAATAATTTTGCTAAATAAATATAAAAATAATCAGTCACCAACTGTGATATTCAACCAATCTATTCAGATGTTGCCAATATAACTCAACATTCTTTTTCTTCACGGTCATGCCCCTGGGACTGATTTAAAAAACAAAAAACTAAGCCCTATTTAAACTGACCTTAGTAAAGAGAGATTTATTATGAAAAATCGAGAGTATTCTCAAAACCCTGGGGAAAGAAACTCATCTCACACTTTATCGAGAAATCTTTAGAACGCCATGGTTTCTCACCTCTTCCATTTATCACATCTGCCTCCATTCTTCTGTTCTGTTTTTGTTGTTGTTGTTGTTTTGTTTGTTTAATTAGGTGGGTGCTGTCAGGACTTGTTCTTCAATATATACAGTACAATAATTGCTGCTGAGAAACAGTAGCCTTGGTCCCCAAGTCCACATCCCTTACAGGTAAAGTACCTCTTCTAAAAAATTTGTGAGAGTGTAAGAAGTTACTGAAATTTCTAATGTAACTGAGTATAGAAATAATACTCACTGTAAAAATGTCCTATGTGGGCATAAAACTAGAATTTTTAAAATACTTCCATATTCTCTTATGTTTACCCCAACTTAAGCCGACGAAGAGGCAGCCAATTGTCTCTAATCTCATTTTACAGCTGGAAAAACAAACTCAGAGACTTTCAGTCTCTTATCCAAGCAGTGAAGTCAGATCTTGAATCCAGGTTTCTTGGCTTCTAGGCCATTTGCCCTTTCAATACCCACATCCAAAGCCACTGGTTTATGAAAAGAAGAAATAGTGGCGATGCTGTGGAGGTAATGACAGGCCAAAGATGGGTGACCTGAGTAGCCACCTGACTATTTTAAATCTTGGTTCAGGGTTCTGTCATCCTATAAACTGATTATTATTTTTGGATCCAACCGTACCCTTCTTTTTTTACTGCTCTTCCATGTGAATAAGCCAAATTATTTTAATCTGTGTTTTCAAATTTTGCTTAACGTTTAACTTCCTGTAGTCTGATTCCTTTTCTGATAGTGAACCAGAAGTGACCTGAAATACTGACAGATAATAATGGCAATAACAACCTAAGGCCAGGCATCTATAGGATTAGAGTTTCTTCTGAAACTGAGGAACAGCACACACACACACAAAAATGTGAAGGCAAATGTTAAATATCTGTCACTGGATGAAAGAATTCCATATTCAGTGATTGGTATGAAGTCTGAAGAACTAACTCCATGTGTTAAAACAGAGCGGAAGACGTGAGTACAAAGGTATTATGCAAACAAAACACAGCATTTCCATGTGTATGAGTTTAACCGGGTCTGGCTGCAGTAAGCTCTAGGGCACCTTCCCTAACACAGACAAGGGCATCTGCGATTTGTATCTAAAACATTTTGCATGGTTAGATCATTGTTTACATAAATGTAAGGTGGTAGTTTCCAGTAGGGTATCTTGAGTGAGAATCTGCTAGTGAAGAAAATATGGGCACAAATTTTAAATATTTCCAAGACATATGTAAACAAACACAACGTTAATGTAGGATGATAGCATCAGGCTACAACAAGTAAAGCAGATCACATCTCCATGGAAGGTTTGTTCCACCTAGAAGTGTGCCATCTGAGAACACCAGGGATCAAATCTCGAAGAATCAAATTTACATTCTAAACTTAAAGCAGAAAAATCTACTCATATGGCTCATAGACCCAGCCCAAAAGAAAACTGTCTGTAGCATTTTTATTCAAGTAGAAACTACAACTGATCCTGTTCACCAAAATGTTCATTTATGTACCTTTAACTGACCACTGTAAAATGGATGTGTGCTTTGTACTTTTTATAAAAGGACTACAGTCTTGAGTAATGTCAATTATTACATAATACACAAGAAGAAAAAAAATAATGTCTCCTTATATGTGAGGAATGAACATTCTTACAGCAACCGCTAGCCTTCCTTTCATTTAAATTCCTCTTTCACTCAGCAGTACACATAACTCTTCCTGCTCCTGATCACTATTTCACCAAGTCTCTGTTCCTCCATATTCACCTCTCCCTAAGCTGACACACTAGACTATAAGACTAATGGGAAACAATAGTAGAAAAACCAAATCAAGCTATGGGGATATAGGAAAAATGGTGGCCAACAGAAACCCAGTCCTTTAACCCTGATATCTTAAGGTTTAGAATTTGAAAAGAAACTGGAAGAAAGCAGTGAATCTTATGGAAGAAAGCAGTGAATTGTTCAAGTGAGTGGCAATGAAAATAAGCAAGGCCCTGTCCCTCCTTTACCATAAAGATCTCTACAGGGTATGACCAAGTCACTTAATCTCTTTTTGAAAGCCAGTTTTGTCATTTGTAAAAAATACAGACAGTCCCTGGCTCACCACGTTTCAATTTAGGATTTTTCAACTTCGTGATGGTGCAAAAGTGATATGCATTCAGTAGACACTGTACTTTGAATTCTGAATTTTGATCTTTTCCCAGGCTAGTGATGTGGTATGATATTGTCCTGTCGTGCTGGGCAGTGGCAGTGAGCCCCAGCTCCCAGTCAGCCACGTGGTCACCAGGGTAAACAACTGATACGTGGACAAGCCTTCTGTGTCTCACTTTCAGTACAATATTCAATAAATTACATGAGATATTCAACACTTTATAATAAAATAGCTTTGTGTTAGATGATTTTGCCCAAATGTAGACTAAGTGTTCTGAGCACATTTAAGGTAGGCTAGGCTAAGCTATGGTGTTCAGTAGGTTATGTGTATTAAATGCATTTCTGACTCATGATATTTTCAACTTACAATGGGTTTATGAGGACATAACCCTATCATAAGTAAAGGAGGATCTGTGCTTAACCCTGTCTAGTTCAGAGGGGCTGTTGAAGGAATAAATGTAAAAGTTATTTAGGAAGTTATTTCTCCCTGTATAGGACTACATAAATATGAATGTAAATATAAAGGGATTATAAAAATTTTTACTGATGGGACACCTGAGTGGCTCAGTCGGTTAAGCGTCTGCCCTCGGCTCAGGTCATGATCCCAGGGTCCTGAGATTGAGTCCTGTATCTGGCTTCTTGCTCAGTGGGGAGTCTGTTCTCTCTCCACCTGCTGCTCTCCCTGCTTGTGCTCCTTCTATCTCTCTGACAAATAAATAAATAAAATCTTTTAAAAAAATTACTGCTGTTTATGTCTTTCTTAATCTCACTCTTTTATTCTAACTTCTCATTAACCTTGTTTCTTCTTTCTTTAGTCTGCATCTAACTCTAAAATGTGAAGGACTTTATTACAATTCATAAATAGTTGAAAGACCACTTGGCCTGACATAGCACTTCAACTCCCAGAATTGGTGAGTTCTGCTCATGCTCACGAGCGCAGTGACGGATCTCTGCACCAGAGGCAGGCTAAGCCTGTCTTTCCCCATGCCTAGCTTATGTGGCCAGTCAAGGATAGGTGAAGTATATCAGCCCCTTTTCTTCTGGATTTGTTTGGTGCTCAAAACCGACTAAAACTCTCCTGGTACTACATAGAGTTAAATCTGGGGAAAAAAGTGGAAATAATTATGGTTTTTGGGGTCACTTTAAAAATACAAGCATCTTTTCTATTATTTTCCTTTTCTTTTAAATAACCCAGAAGTAATGAGACTTCCCAGGAATTAACTTGCTCATCTGACCAAATCTGGCTCAACATCCTGACAATGTCTGGTTAAAAGATGTGACTACCACAAATACAGCTTCTCATCCCCTACACCATGTTTTACTCATTACCTGGCAAAGGTACAAGCCAAAATTCTCATAAACCTCCTGATTTCCCGCTCATAATTTGGGGAAGTAAACCATGGCCGAGAAACCACATGAAGCTCCATTAAATGAACCTAAATAAATGATATCTCTGCAAATGAATCACCACTTACCCAAATTCCATACACAGCAGAGACAGGAATGGTCAATAAATACCAGATTCCCAATAACCACAATGCACAGACTCGGTCTCGGGGACAACTCCATCCCAACTGTATATAAAGAGAAAAAATATCCACCGTTCCTAGTAACAGCTCGAAGTGCACAGCCCTCATGTTCTGTGAAGCAACTGCCTTACATAAAGGAGAAATTGGAAAAACTGAGTTGGATCATTTAAATGGATGATGATTTTAGATAGGAGCAAAGAAGAAGAGATTTTAAAGACTGAGGACTGCTTTGAAAGAATGCACAAAAGGTAACTTAAGCTGTGCAAATTTTGTACGGTCACAATGAGGCTATTTTCTTGGCAAGGTTTATGAGATTGCCCTTTTTTCTTAAAACAAATGTTTCTGGAGTTCTTACTGTGTTTCAGGGACTATGCTACATTCTGGGGACATAAGTCAACAAAATATATTTCCTACTATTATGGGCCAAATCCAATCCACTGGCTGTTTTTCATAAATAAAGTTTTATTAGAACACAATCATTTGATCACGTTTGTCTATGGTTGGTTTGCTATGGCTGTGCTACAATGACAGTATCAAGTCGTTGTGACAGAAATATAGAAGCTGTATTTGTGGTAGTCGCATCTTTTAACCAGACATTGTCAGGATGTTGAGCCAGATTTGGTCAGATGAGCAAGTTAATTCCTGGTCCACAAAACCTAAAATATTTACTATCAGTTCCTATACAGAAAATGTTTGACAAGCCCTGTATAGAGGGAGAAATAGAAAAAAAATATAGGAAGTTATAATACTGTTTACTAAGAGCTATGATGTGGGAATTTTGCAGTTCCAAATCAGCATCTAAAGAACCAGGGAGGAGTGAGAAGGTAACATTTAAACTGCGACCTAAAAATGAACAAGTAGTTAACCAGCTGATGGGGAGAGAATGTATCCCAAAGGAAGGTCACATGCAACAACCAGGAGGCAAAAGAGAGCATGTCTCATTCAGGAAACTGAAAGTATAATCTGTCAACCTGGCTGGAACAAAGAGAGTGAAGGGAGTAGGGAGAGAAATGATGTCAAAAAGAGAATCAGGACCCAGAACATAAATGTTCCTCTATATCAACTTAAAAAGTTTTGAAGTTATTCTGAGGGTTTAAACTATGGGATGAAATAATTAAGCTGTATAAATCTGTATAAATTGGTGTTTGTGTTAAGATTTATGATAAGGCTCCTTTCTGACACAGTCACCAGGAAAACAAAAGCAATGAACTTTGAAATTGAGATTCATCGGGAAATGCTAACATTCAAATTAATCCATCCCTTCAACTCCTACCAGCCCGTGGCTCTGGGATTAAGTAGCTGTGTACAGCATAATACAGGCATATCTTGCTGTATGACACCTCACAGATATAGCACTTTTTACAAATTGAAGGTTTGTGGCAAACACAAACCTTATTTATTTGAGAGAGAGAGAGAGAGAGTGAGAGGACGGAGGGGCAGAGGGAGAGAAAATCTCAAGAAGACTCCCCACTGAGTGCAGAGCCCCACACAGGGTTAGATTTCACAACCCTGAGATCATGACCTGAGCCAAAATCAAGAATCAGATGCTTAACCAATTGACTACCTAGGAGCCCCGAGCATAAAGTATTTTTAAATCAAGGTACATGTATTGTTATTTTAGACACAATGCTATTGCACGCTTAATAGACTATGGTATAGTGTAAACATAACTTTTAAACCAAAAACTTCATTTGACTTGATTTTTTGCAATATATGGTCTGGGACCAAACCCACAATATCTTCGAGATATGCCTTTACTAAAATTTCCTATAACACTTAGGTCAGTGCTTCACTCCAATTTGTGCCAACATTACAACCAAGACACATCTGAAAAGATAATTAGTGATAGTGCTGAAGAGGAAGCCAATCTTCCCAGCCTGAAAACTTTCCAAGACAACTGAAGTAACTTAGGTCTCATTTCTGACTTTCCTATAAAATAACTCTATTATCAACCATAGTTTTCACCCTATCTCATTGGCTGCTCTATTTCAGTCTTATTTCCTTGTTCTTCCTCTTCTCTTAGACCTCCTCACATTGGCATGCCCCAGGACACAATCTTTAGACCTATTCTCTAATACTAACTCATTTAGTGAGTGAATCCAGCCTGATTGCTTGAAATATCATCCATAAGCCAGCGATGCCCAAATGTATATCTTTAGGATAGGCTTTTCTCCTGAACTTCAGTCTTGGGTATCCTCTTACCTATTTGACAACACCACCTGGATGTCTAGAAGACATTGTGCACACAATATGTCCTTCATCAAACTTCTTCCTCTCAAAACTGCTCAACCTGTAGTCGTTTCCAACTTACTTGACAGTAACTACATCATTTCCACTATTCAGAACAAACATGTGGAAGTCATCCTTGTCTCTCTTTTCCTCACACCCCTCATCCGATCTGTGAGGAAATCCTCTTAGTCCTGACATCAAAATATACACAAAATTTAATCTTTCTTACCACCTCCACTGTGGCCACTCATGACCACTATCTCCTTCTTGGACTACTGATATAGTTTCTAAATTGCTTTGCCTGATTCCATCCTTTCCCTTCAAATCTATTCTCAACACAGGAGTCAGAGAGATTTGTTTAAAATGTAAGTCAAATCTTGTCATTCTTCTGCTCATAACCTTGTATTGACTTACCATCTCACTCAAATGATTGTGCTCTCCCCTCACACTTGTCCCCAGTCTCAACTTCTACTACTCTCCCTCTCACTCACTGCATTGTAGACCTACTGATCACCTTGTTGTTTCTTAAATATACCAGGGATATACTAGGAATGTTCTTGCCTTAGGATTTTTGTACTGGCTGTTTACTCTACCTGGGAGGCTAGCCTCCCAGATAGGCACATGGCCAATTACTTCACCCACTATAGTAGATTGAATTATTGACCTCAATTCTTCATCCTTCCCTACATCTACACTCTTGTCTCATGATGAGTACAGTGTGTTTCTCTGTCCTTTGACTTTAGACTTGGTCATTTGACTTCCTTTTGCCAATGGTACATGGGCAGAAGCAACAGTGGGTCAGTTTTGAGCCTAGCCCTGAAGAGGTCTTCTCTCTTGAATTTTCATCACCATGAAAAGTCTTTCCCCTACCAGACAGAACTACACAGATTATGCTAGAGTAAATATACATGGAACAGAACTGCTTCAGCCAACCTACAGACCATTAACCAAGAATAATTTATAAATTTATAAATAAATTATATAATTTATATAATTAAATAATTTATAAATTATTGCTCTTTTAATGGCAAACTTTTCCTGTAAAGGGCTAGATAGTAAATATTTGA
The DNA here is from genome assembly GCA_028534135.1 of Potos flavus. Taxonomy (NCBI): domain Eukaryota; kingdom Metazoa; phylum Chordata; class Mammalia; order Carnivora; family Procyonidae; genus Potos; species Potos flavus. The sequence goes on along the minus strand of CM052900.1, from coordinate 111,061,124 downwards.
GGCTTTATGATCCATATAGTCTCTCTTGTCTCAACAACACTATTGTAGCTTGAAAGCAGCCACGCAATAGCAAATGAACGCAAAACATCTCCTTGTTCCAACAGAACTTACAGAAATAGGCAATAGTGAATTAGGATTTGAACTGGGTCTCTCTGATTCCAAAGTACTCTTACTGTCCACTGTATCACTATAATATCATTTAATTTCATTTATGTCAGGTGTCTGGAGAAACCCATTATATTTTGTTAAAGAAATAAAAGCAATAATGATCTATAAATATGGTTGAGAAAATACACATCTAGCTAATTCAACTGTTACTTCATCTTTTTTTTTTTTGCCTGACAATCATATAGGATCATTCAACCCCTTGTTACTTTATATCTTGTGAATGATCGTTAATTTTGCCAAATTATCCTTAATTGAATAAGGTCTTTTTGGCGTGTTTCATACCCATGTTCCTGACTCAGTCTATGTTTGCTTGCCTTGAAGCAATTAGACCAAAGATCCCTACGTTAATCCAACATATGTAAGTTTGAGTTGGTATTTGGACTTTCTTGGCCTACTGCTCCACTTGATTTTGCATTTGAATTACCTTAGCATGTACTCAATCATTGCCAGTACTCAAGAGTCCCATTTCTCTCTAACTAAAGCTCAGTTTTTCTCTGGTCCAGCCTTAGACCATATGCAATGAGTTATCAATCTCTTAATATTTTGAGCGCTTACTTTCACAAGTTAGAATTAGAACACTGCCAGTCACTATTAGCTCTCATCCCCTTCCCTTTTGTAGTAAACTAAAAAATTTTAACCTTCAGCTTCCAGAAAACGGAATTTGGAGTCACATTTCTATTTCCTGTAGGCGTTCAGGTGGACCCAACAGAAGCCTACATATACCACTCATGCTTGGAGACTATTGATGTTCTTCAATGAAAGCCTATTCTATGAAGGCTGGAGATCTGCCTTTAGATACCATTAGTAAGTGTGTACACTTGGCCAAGTTACTTAATGTCTTTAGTTTCTTTCTTTCCATAATGTTTTAATGAAACTACCTTCTTAGGGTTTTTTTTTCTCCCTGCATTTTCTACTTTAATTTACTTTCAGGAAAGTTGATGACATCTCTATGCCCATTATTGCAGGGAGGGACTTGTGGTGAGGGAGAAAATAGAAAGATCTTATACAGATAACTGGCTTCTGCTTTAAAAAAAACACAAAAAACTTCTAGGCAAAGGGGTTCATGAGTGTAGTTGGAATATCTTGAAGATACATGAAAGCAAAATGGTTTTCAGCATAAAACATAAGGATTCCCATGTGCCAGGGAAGGAGAAATAAGGAAAAAGTCTCTGAATCTCAAAGCTAAACAGGATGTATATCCTGCTTCTGGCAGTACCACTGAGATTTGGCAAGATCCCAAGATATTACATATGCCTCGTATGTCAGGTTCCTGAAAGATTATAATGAGAAAAAAAATCTAGGCAGGTAGCTCAGGGTCAGATTTTGCCACCTTATAGAGTTTACACTTTAACAGAGAGCGACAAATTTTAAGATGAGGTGAGATTTCATTCAAGAGCTATTTTAGAAAGATTAATCTGAGGGAAGTCAGAATTGAAGGAGAGAGAAAACTGAAGGAGAGAGAAATTGGTGGCAGAGAGATTAGAGGGAGAGATAGGAATAAGGATTTATTGTAATAGCCAGAACCTAAGGTGATAAAATCTTAAACTTGTATTGTTTGAACCTCCCAATTCCTGCACTTTAAAGGCTGGGTGAAGAAAGCACATTGGCCAAGATTTCAAGATGCTCTAGGCCTTGCCAGACACAATTACAGGCACCTGTGAGCTAAGCGGGAGCTTGAAACACAAAAGTGCTCGGAATCCCATTTAACCTGGCCTCTCTATGCTAGGAATATTATGGGCTGGACCTTTTGTCTTCTCTTCAGCAATTCACTTAAGATAAACTCAGGTCTGAGAGGTAGGAAATTGGATGCTACTGAAAAGGGCTACTGAGAGAAGATTGAGCAGCTCACTGATTGTAATGGCTCCAAAATCAGGCTTGCTGCACTCTTAAAGTCAAAGGGGGTATGTGTATGGTGTTTTCTTTTACACAGCACTCCAGAATCTTCTTACCTATTTTAAAGATTATTATTGCCATTTAAAATACAAGTTGGACTTGCATTGGCATTAAACAACATATATCACTAAGCTTTGACAGATGCCAGTTCGGCTTAGAGAAGCTTTTCACTGTTCTTGGAGCTATTTTCCCTTACCAATGACAAAGTCAGAATTTCCCTGGTTACAGTAAAGCATTAACAATAATACACTTACTGACTCTGCCTGAACATTTAGTAACTATTGAATATAGAAATAAATATCACCGGATCTGTTATCCAGTAACTATAGAAAGTAGTGCTGATCTAAAGATTACTTACCTAATCTCTATTTTGCCTTGGAATAAAATCTGTAGAGAGGTTTATAGTTCAACTAATTTTTATTTAAGGAATAAAGGAAAAGAGAATCAAACTTTTCAAGAGACGATGTTCCAGATACTTTGCTAGGCCCTCGACATACAATATTTCTTTCAAATTTTATAACAACTCTATAAGCTAAATATTGCCAATTCATTTTACAAATGAAGAAATAGAGCCTCAGAGAAGTAAGATCACATGACAAAAATAAAGCACATAAAAATGTACAGATGCTGGGATTCTACTCCACGTTTGTCTCTCTAATTTTAAAAAAGAAACTATATGACTAATTTCCAAATGAAATCTACAAGAACTACTGATTAGCATTAAAAGGAAAGAAAGGAAGAAAGGCACTTCAACATGCAAGGTATGTTATACCTGCTATGTGATTAATATTAGTCCCTTGTTACAGATATACAGATTAAAGAGCTGGAACTGAGCTCTGTAACCATCAAACTCCTGCCTTGCCCCCCTGCAGAGAACCACGGAATGTTGGAATAAAAACGTATCTTATCTCATCTGACATCTTCATTGAACAGATGAGTGAGCCTGGCCCATATAGCCTATTGTGATTTGTCCAAAGGCAAACAAATTGTCAGTAATCGAGAGTCATGTCTGCTTCTGAGCTTCTTACCAAAGCACCAAGGCCCGTTGTTCTCCTAAATGATGAGGACTGTCACTCAAGGTCTATCTTTGTTGAACTTTCACTGAGGGTTCTGTCATCTTCAGGATTCCTCCATTGCTACTCCGAATGCCTGTCTTTCACTACGTCTTTCATCTCAACCTCTCTAGAACACTGATCCCTGACTTCAGGTTTTTAATACTGTTTTGTTAAAACTGCTCCTGTTCCATTCTTTTCCATTTCTGTGCATCTGCGTGCCCCATCTACCTGGTTGCTCATGATAGAAAATGGAAGCTATTCTTTTTTTTTTTTTTTTTTAGAAAATGGAAGCTATTCTTAATAACTCATTCTATCTCATTGGCTCATAATCCATCCCATGGTCAATTTATACTGCCTTCATAGTATATCTCCCACTTCATTTTGTCTCCACTAGCTGCCACTCATCTGGTCCAAATCACCATCATCTCTCACCTAGCCCTATGTAGTAATCTTCTAATGGGTATGTCCCACTGAAAAACCCCATCTCTCTTTACTTTTGTTCTTTAGTAATCTATTCTCCATGCAACCAGAAGCCAGAGGATCTTTTAAAAATACAAATCATATTTTCTTAAAGCCCTTCAATGACTTCCAGTGCACTTAAGATCAAATTTTAAAACTGTAACATGGCCCCCAGGTGCTTGCATCATCGACCTAAATCTACCTCTTGGTTTTCCCTTGTCCCACTCACTCTTTCTAAAACTAATTCTTCAGACACATTGGCAATCTCTCATTTCTCAGACACCCTCAGCCTATCCTTCCAGTATTTTACTAGTTCAATTGTAATTTCCAGAGAAGCTTTTCCTGTTCTCTCAATCTAAACTAGGCCTTCCTTGAATTTTCAATCATAGAAATCTATTTTTCCTTCATTGCACTTATCTAAATTTCTAAACACCTGCTTATTTTTGTGGTTAATTGTTTACTGTTTTTCTCACTGTCTAAATTGTAAAGACAGTAAAAGCAGGGGCTAGGTCTATTTTGTTCTTTGTTAAATCCTCTCTGCCTTATCAAAGTGACTTATGCACAGTAGAAGCTCCTGAAAATTTGGTGAAAAGATGAATGCCTAAACACTTAAGAATGACCCAATCACTTTAAGTTTGTAATGGAATTCTCTCAAAATAAATTTATTTAAATGGATTTACTTCAGTTTAAAAAAAAATCAAAGTTTTTATACTGTACTTGATAGTGGCTGGGAGAGGATGAAAGAAGTATTAAAAACACACAAGTAGAAATTAACATGTTATATATACCTCAAATGTTAGGGAATTAACATTAAATATGTTTTATTTCCTGAAAGGTATTTAATGAATGACCACTTTGTCTGTCTGGTCCAAGTTCAGTTTCTTTTAAAATAATGAAAAGTAAGAAAAATCTGGCCTTAATCAATTTTTCCCCCAATCTTACTATTCTCTGATTAGACTTGGTCCTGGAGATGATAAAATATCCACAAAGTGAAAAAGGATTCCTGGCTTACATGAATAGGGCAGATGTAGTAACCTAGTCAGAACAAAGGATATATGTATATACACAACAAGATGTGACATCGGACCGGTTTTATATACATAAAACAGAATGTACTGATTCATCAAAGGTATCTGACAAAGAAATACATGATGGCAAAGAAATTAGAAACTCTGGTCAAGCATTTACTGACTGACAGACCTCATAATTTGGTTGTGTGCTGATAGAATATTCCTGACAAAATTGCCTGACAAATTTTTTCTGCTACTCTTCTGTCAATGAACCACTAATACTGAGCCTAGTAAACAGGAAACCATGAAATTCAGGTAATTAAAGAAAAATCATATATATATATATACACACACACATATATATACATACATATATATGTAATGTATATATATATAATGTGTATATACATGTAATGTATATATATATAAATATGTAGTGTGTGTGTGTGTGTGTGTGTATATGTCTACACTACTGAAACAAAAAGAATAGTCCTTAGCATTTTAAATTACACACATATTCTTCATGTACTTTTCCTTGTATAGACATAGCCACTATAACGTGGCTTGTCTTGTCTTATAGAAATTCGACTCAAAGAATACAACTAAATCAACACTTAGAGCTAATTTCACTAAATTTGACAGATTTCTAAGTAAAAGACTAGCTCTCGATCAAGTCTCCTACCTAACTTTCCCAATTCTTTTGTGAAACGAGGCAGAGTAAAAGTATTTAAATAAATAAAATAACCTGCTAACTTTATCTTGCTTTATGAATGTTATAAATGGGGTCTCCACTAAAATGCATAAATCATTCTCCCTTGTGAGTCTCAACCAGGCTTCTGTTTACCAGATGGAAGTAAAAAGTGACAGTATATGCAACATGTGCTCCAAATCCTGCTGTCAAGACTTTCAAAAAATGATATATCTCTAAACATCCCACCATAGTCCAGATGTGTTGGGCCTGATCTTAAAAAAGTAAAATAAAATAAATAAAACAGCCACAGGTACAGGCAGGAATCTGTTCCAGTTTCTTCAAGAGAATGCTTGGAACTTCTTAATGATAGTTAAAATAAAAGGCCATACAGAGCACCGCTAGAGAACATCAGGACCTGCCCTATGCTTGAAAATGCCAGGTTATTCTAAGCTTCAATCATTGTGCTCTGGAAGCTAGGTTAAAGAAAAAACACATTCACTAGGTTACAGGAAATCTCCTGGCCAGCAGAGGGCAAGATCAAGAAAATCAGATAGATTTCCCTTTACATTAATCATTTACAAGGTAGTGTCATATACTTTCTGCTATGGTTTGAATGTTTGCTTTCCCCCAAAATTCATAGTTGGAAGCCTAACCCTCAAAGGGATGGTACTAGGAGGTGGGGCCATCAGGAGCTTCCACCCTTATGAGTGGGAATTACTGCTCTCATAATAAAAGAGGGCCAAAGAGTTCCCTAGCCCTTTCTCTCAATTCAGAATACAATGAGAAGTGTGTGCCTGGAAGAGGTCCCTCACCTGACCATGCTGGCACTCTGGTCTGGGAGGTCCAGCCTTCAGAACTATGAGAAGTAAATTTCTGTTGTTTATAAGCCACCTAGTCTGTGGCATTTTGTTATCGCAGCCTCAACAGACTAAGACACCTTCTCCGATCTAATTCTTACTGCAACTCTATGATAAAGGTATTAGTGCTCTATTTTGCACATGAGGAAAATTAGACCCTGAAAACTTACATGATTTGCCTGGTATCACCACTGCTGCTAACTGATAGAGTCAGCTTTTGCATACAGTTCTTCATACACCAAATTTAGTGCTTTTCCCACAGTATCACCAGCAAGTTCTCTCTACTAAGCTTAAACTCCTAAGGGATGTTTGAATATTGCCTTTGTTCACACAGATTGCATTTCTTAGTTCAGATCAAGTTCAAGCATCTCTGTTAAAATTATACAGCAGTGTGAGTGTGAGTAGTGGACAGCATGGTGCCTGATAACTAATTGAACTGTCCCTTATAGCAGCTCCAGCCCTGAGACACTCTGCCAGAATGAGAATATGGCCTCGAATGAATGAATGTTATCTCCTGAACCCCTTTGGGCAGATGTGATTTTGATTTCATTTTGTTGAATTCTCTTTTTATTCTTTGACTCTCATAGTCCTGTTATCCTCTTGCTCTTTTCTTTGTTAAAATCTGACCTGTTGTCTTAAGAGACAACTCAATTAAGAGAAGATAAAACTAAAATCCACATTGTAGCTAATGGTGACCCACATTATTTTATTTTATTCTAATATCACAGTCTTTATTTCATTCTGCCCTTTAGGAGTCAGATGAAATCTCAGATCTGTCACAGAACATTTCCCAGAACTCTGATCTTCCAGGCATTAAGGAGAATAAAACCCGTCTCTGCCTAAAAAGTGTAAACCTTTGTATCAGTTGAGCATAACACTGCTGCACAAGAGAAAATATTCTTTTCTCATTACATATTCTAACATGTTTTGCACTATATACCATTGTGTTTATTGATTATTAAGGAATTTTTCCATAGCTTAAAATAAAGAGAAAGGAGACCACATATTCTTTCAACACCATATTGCAGCATTGTCTAGCAGGTCTCCCAATGATTATTTGGCTATCTAAAGGGGTGCAGCATCATTTCACTGTGGGTCAAGGGGCCAAATACTAAGTTTCATGTTACTTTGCAGGTTTTTTTTCCATACTATAAATGGAAGTTTGTACTTCTTAATCTCCATCACCTATTTCACTCATCCCCCCAACCCCCTCCCCTCTGGCAACCACCAGTTTGTTATTTGTATTTATGACTCTGTTTCTGTACATTTGTTCTGTTTTGTTTTTTATATTCCACATATAAGTGAAATACTACGGTATTTGTCTTTCTCTGTCTGACTTATTTCACTTAACATAATATCCTCTAGGTTCACTCGTGTTGTCATAAATGACAAGATTTCATTCTTTTTTATGGCTGAGTAATATTCCATTACACACACACACACACACACACACACACACACACATCTTCCTCACCCATTCATCTATCAATGGATACTTAAGTTGCTTCCATACCTTCACTTTTGTAAATAATACCGCTCTAAACATAAGGATGTACATATCTTTTCAAATTAATATTTTCATTTTCCTTGGGTAAATACCCAGTAGTGGAATTATTAGGTCATATGGTAGTCCTATTTTTAATTTTTTGAGGAACCTCTATACTGTTTTTCACAATGGTTGCACCAATTTACATTCTCATTTTCTCTGAGATAGGGGCCATAAGCAAGGTGCTCTTTGTTACTATGGGTTCATATAACATGAACTATTCATTCAAATATTTACTCAATAAATATTTATTTATTGAGCATCTACAAAGTGTCAAGTCCTTTGTTGATTGGGAGAGGGTAAGCAATCAGCGGTAAAATGATAAATCAGGCAGAGATTCTATTCTTAAGGAAATTAAACTCATGAATAAAAATCACTTTAGAGCATCTCCTACTCTATGTGCCTTAAAGCCATCAACTTATGTCTTATTATGCCCTTTATCCCTGTTTAGCTAAGTCAACACAAGAAACTCAAGACTCATAATTCATCCTGTATCCCCCAGACTTTCAACTCTTTTGACTTTGTTAATTTTTATATCTGGCTCTATTGCATACTTGTACGCAGCTCTGGAGAGATTTGTCTTAGATGTCAAAACATATGCAATGTGACAGTAATTAAGAATTGCAGTGTTAAAAAAAAAAAGAATTGTAGTATAATTCAAGTTAGAAAAACATTAGAAAAATTGATCAATAAAAAATGCAGAAGCAAATCCACACACACATGAAAATAGGTATATTACATAGGTGCCCTTGTAAATACATCATTAATGTAGTTATTAATATTATTCACTAAATATGTCCCTTTATTTTCTTTCTAGGTACATGAAAGAACTGCAGTTTCCCCCTCTCTTTGATGGTAGGTGTGAACTTGTGACTTACAATGATCAAAAAAATGTGAGTATAACTCTGTGACTTCCTTGAAAGAGCTTCAAAAACCAGTCACTAATTTGTCTTTCTCTCCCTCTTTCAAATTAATTCTAGAACTTATGTTAAAACGGAGCCTCCATGAGCATGGGCACCTGAGTGGCTATGATGAGCATATTCCATGTTGATTTGTCTCACACATATACCATGAACTGAGAAATAGACTATTACTACATTATGTCACAGGAATTTTTGAATTGTTTGTTATAATAGCATAACTGAGTTTACATGCCTGATGCAGTGGGGACAGGATGAATTGTTTAATGAATTGTTCTTGGTCAAGTGAGTATTCATATACAAAAAAAAAAAATGAAGTGGGTTTCTTACCCCATAGCATACACAAAAATCAATTCCATATGAATAAAAAATTTAATTTAAAAGCTTTAAAACTTACAACAAAAACATAAGATGACATATTTATGGCATCAGACTTGGAATTATATCTTTTGTGTTAAACCAAACACAAAAAGTCTTAGCCATAAAAGTAATATTGCTAAATTTGACATTCAAATTCATGTCGTAGATATAACACCAAAATCCTGAGGCATAAAGAAGAAATAATAAATTGGACTTTATCGAAGTTTAAAACTTCTACTTTATGAAAGAGAATAAAGACAAGCCATAGACTGGAAGAAAAGACTTGTATCCACCACATACAAATAACTCTCAAAATTCAATATAAAAAACCAACACATAGTGGGAGTGCATTATGTACAATAGCCAAGATATGGAAGCAACTTAAGTGTTCATCAATAGATGAATGGATAATATGTGTGTGTGCGTGTGTATTTATAATGGAACATTACTCAGTTGTGAAAAAGAATGAGATCTTGCCATTTGTGACAGCCTGAAAAGACCAAGAGTGTATTACGGTAAGTGAAATAAGTTAGACAGAGAAAGCCAAATTCCATATGATTTCACTTACATGTGGAATCTAAAAAAGCAAAACAAATAGACAAAAAAAGCAGAAACAGACCCATAAATGAAGAAAACAAACTGGTGGTTGCCAGAGTGGAAGGGGGTAAGGGACAGGAAAAATGGGTGAAGGGGAATGGGAGGTACAGGCTTCCAGTTATGGAGTGAATGAATAAGTCCCAGGGATGAAAGGTATAGCATAGGGAATATGATCAATGGTATTGTAACAGCATTATATTGTGACAGAGGGTAGCTACAATTGTGGTGAGCATAGAATAACATATAGAGTTGTTGAATCACTATGTTGTACACCTGAAATGAATGTAACATTGTGTGTCAACCATACATCAATAAATAAATAAATACAGTAAAATAAGGAAACAACACAACTTAATTTTTTTAAATGGGCAAAGATTTTTTAAAAGATTTTATTTATTTATTTGAGAGAGAGTGAGCAAAAGAGAGAACAAAAGTCGGGGGGTGGGGAGAGGAGAAGAAGGAGAAGCAGACTCCCAGCTGATCAGGGAGCCTGATCTGGGGCTCAATTCCAGGGGCCTGGGATCATGAACTGAGCTGAAGGCAGACGCTTAAGTGACTGAGCGACCCAGGCACCCCTCAATGGGCTAAGATTTGGATAGACACTTCACCAAAGAAGATATATGGATTGCAAATAAGGTATGAAAAAGTGCTCAACATTGCTTATTATTAGTAGCAGTTATTCTTTATTACAAATTAAAACCAAACTGAGATACTATCACAGACTGTTACAATAGATAAAATAGAATAGAAACTCAGATCATACTAAGTGTTGCCAAAAATATGGGACAATTAGAACTCTCATAAACTACCAGTGGGAATGTAAAATGGTAGAATCACTTTGACAGTTTGTCAGTCTTATGAATTTAAACATATCTACCATATGATGCAGTCATTCCATTATTAGGTATCTGCCCAAGAAAAATGAAAGCATATGTCCACATAAAGACCTGTACATGAATTTTGATAGCAGCTTTATTTGTAAGTGGTAAAATCTGGAAATAGTACAAATGCATCAATATGCAAATAAATAAATAAATTGATATATTGCTATAGGATACTACTCAGTAATAAAAAGAACAATTATTAATCTGTATAATATGGTTAAATCTCAAAATAATTATGTTGAGTGAAAGAAACCTAGAATTCTACCCCCTAAAACAGAGTATGTACTTTTTATTTCATTTATATAAAACCCTAAAAAATGCAAACCAATCTATAATGGCAGAAAATAGATAGAAGTGGTTGCCTGGAAGTGGAAGGTGAGTGAAGGGATAGGAAGGGGAATTACAAAGTTACAGGAGGAAACATTTGGGGAAAATTAATTGTCTCAGTTGTGGTAATGTTTCAGAGGAATACATAAGTTAAAATGTATCAACTTGGGTACTTTACCTATGGATTGTTTTCTTTACGTCAGTTATATATCCATACAGGTTAAAAAAAAGTTAAATTTCAAAGAAAGCCAGAGTCTCTCCTTGCTTGCATATTCCTTAGTAGTGATATCTAGTTCTTCTTCTGTCTGCAGAGCCACATGTGACCTTTCTGCTCCCTGACCCATGCTAGTCCTGATTGCTCACCTGCTCTGGACACCATCCTCCTAATCAATTGCTATAAGGTATGTACTGATAGGGAGTCTCAATCCTTGAAGGAGTGAAGAATGAAGCCAGATGTCCTCATCAGTGCTCTCCTAGGTAACACCCCCAAGAGGTAAACCTTCTCATGTCAAACATACACTATGCAATAGTTAGCTCAGGATATGTCTGACTTGACACTCCCGGAGATTTCAGGCTTCAATGAGTAACTGAAATCAGAAAGTGCTGAAGATCCTAGATAGAATGCCATTGGAGGCATGGTATGAGATGCCCCTCTGCCAAGGCATTCCTGAGGTGGCAGAAGAGAAACACCTGTAAACCAAAAGAATGCATATACTTTAGTGCCCATATGATGAGGCAAAACTATGGACGAAGTGAAACAGATCATAAACCTCAAAAAGTTGTAAAATGTTGATCTTAGCTATTAAAGCCAATGTTGCTAAAGCCAAGACAAAGAAGTTTAGAGCAATCTTAAAAACAGTGGACAACCCTTTGTTTCTGCCCAGGGGTAGTGGCCCTACCTATACTGTTTCCTGTCCCTGCCTCCAGTATATGTTATTAACAGACTTGAGGAAGGGATATCAGAATAAAGATCTACTTGAGCTCTATAGAAAACTTCATTTGGAGAAGAAAGGAAACAAAACTGACCTTCAAATTGATGGTGGGTGAAGGGGTAAAGCAACCTTTCTCTAATGAAAAGTTGAGAATTAACTATAACACATATTAGGAAGTTTCTTTCATCCAATAACTGGTGAGGAAAATAAATCATCCAGTTCCACCCCTTCCCTCCAAAAATTAAAAAATACAAGCAGCAATACAAGGGAGAAGATATCTTTAACAGCTATGATCAGCAAAGGATTAAGAATTATTATATATTTAAAATAGAACCTTTCAACAATAAAAAGACACAAAACCTTATAGATAAGTGGGCAGAATACATAAACATACATCTTATACAGAGGAAATATAACTGGCAAATAAGTATGTGGTAAAAAGCATAGTCTCATTAGTAATCTTGGACACTAAATTAAGACAACAATAAGATGTCATTTTATACCTACTAGATTGGCAAAACAAAACAAAAGCAAAAACAAAGAAAGAAAGATATCTGACAATACCATATAGGTGAAGACAGGAAACAACAGGAACTTTTCCATATTACTAACAAGAGAGTATTGGTTTAATCACTTTGGAAAACAATTTGGAATTTCCTCAAGTTCGACATGGGCAATTTCACTTCTAAGTGCAAGTTTTCTCTAGAGAACCCCTTGCATCTGTGTACCAGCCAGTAAATGTGCATAAAAATATTCATAGCAGCATTGATTGCAACAGAAAAAAACCACAAAATAATCCAGCAGCAGAATGGAATGATACATATTCCTATAATGGAATAGTATATAACTGTGAAAATAAATGAACTATATCCTCAACAACATAGATTCATTTTAGAAACCAAATTTTGGATTTTAGGACTAGCGAGTCAAAAAGACTTAGTATGAAGTTACCTTATAAAGTTGAAAAGTTATGTAAAACTAAAAAAAATATGTAATAAAACAATTTTTTAAAGTAAAGAGAAGATGATCCGGGATACTGGTTAGCTCAGGGAGTGGGAGAGGGACAAGAGAAGGGAAGAGCAAAGTATAGTCCATGAGTATGTGCCTAGTTCTTAAGCAAGGTAGTGTATTTATGGATGCTCATTTTTAGCATTTTAGTATGAATAAAATGCAAAGATTAGATAGGATAAAATATTTTTAAAAAGCAATAAGAATTTTCCATAAGATAAAATAAATTTCTCAGATTAAAAAATGTACTCTCCAGAGACAGGAGTAGAAGACCAGTAAATTGGTCATAATGGCAGGCAAAGAAATTAATGAAGACTATCCAGCAGAAATTCATGAGTATTGGGGTGCCTGGGTGGCTCAGTTGGTTAAGCGGCTGACTCTTGGTTTCAGCTGAGGTCATGGTCTCAGGGTCCTGGAATCAAGCCCTGTGTCAGGCTCTGCACGCAGCAGGGAGTTTGCTCAAGGATTCTCTCTCCCTCTCTCTCTGCCCCTCCTTCCGCTCAGGCTCTCTCTCCCTCAAATAAATAAATCGTTTAAAAAATTCATGAGTATTTATCAACATTTGAGAATTCCATTGGTGCTGTGGATGAGATGCTGAAGACCATGTTGTCTGTTTCTAGAAATGAGTTTTTGCAGAAGTTGGATCTCCTTGAACAAGCAAAAGTGGATTTAGTTTCTGTTTACACATTAAATTCAATGTTTTGGGTTTATTTGGTAACTCAGGGAGTTAATCCTAAGGAACATCCAGTAAAGCAGGAATTGGAAAGAATCAAAATATACATGAACAGTCAAGGAAATAATAGAAAAGAAAAAGGTCTGGCAAGCTGGACAGAGGTGCAGCTTAAAGATTTGTGAAAAATGCCCTTTGGGAACCAAAACCTAAAAATGCATCCAAAGTTGCCAATGAAGTAAAAAGTAACCATTATAAAAATGCACTCTCCAAAAGTAATGCAGTATAAAGTAAAAATAAATAAGTAAATACACACACATATGAAACTTGTGATTTCTTAGAAGCTTCCAAACAGAAAAGATAAATATTCTAAAAGACACTCTTCAGGCAGAAGATAAAAGATGTGGGGTACCTGGTTGGCTCAGTCAGTAAAGCATATGACTCTTGATAGTATGTTGTTAGTTCAAGCCCCATGTTGGGCATGATGCCTACTCAAAAAAAAAAAAAAAAGATGAAAGATAAGATAGACAGGAACCAATGAAAAATAAAGTAGTAAGTATTAGGTAACTTTGACTATAAAAAACAATAATAACGTGGACATTTTAAAAATTGAAAATTCACAACACTAATAAATTACAACAGCAATAAATAAGTTGAGATTGAGATATTGAAGTTAAAGTGTCCTGAGGTCCTTTGGCTCTCTAGGAGAATAATAAAAGTACTAACTTTAAACACTGATAAGTTAAGGACTCATGTAATAACTTCCATGGTAACCACTAAAAGACTAGACACATTGTGTATTGCTTCTAAGCTAGCCAAAGGAAATACGAACTGAATTTTTAAAAAATTTAATCCAAAAGACAGCAAGAAAAAAGAATAAAAGAAACAAGAGAAGCAAATGTTGTTTACAAAAGATCTTTCTAAAATATGGAGGTACAGAAAAAATGGAAGTAAAAGTGTGGCTCAAAGTGTGCCGTGGCAACATTCATGAATAGAAAGATGTATAGCTATATTACTATCAATTATTTAATTATTTAGGCTTTAAGTTAAAAGCCTTCCCAGAGTATAAAGAAAGCTGTGTAACAATTCTCAATTCTTATATATGGAACATAACCTCAAAATAAGTAAGGGGGAGAACATGACAGAACAAAAGAAACAATTTCCTAATCATAGTGGGAGACTGTAAAATGATTTTTTCAATTATTGAAAGAATAAGGAGACAAAAAATTAATAAAGATAGGTATTTCAATGAACTAATAATTAGTAAAAGTGACCTAAGGGGCAAATATTGGCTACTGTACAAAAGAAGTATAAAAAAGACATTGTTTTCAAACATTTACAGAAATTAACCACTTAATGGGATATAAGACACATTTCAAGTTATTTCAAAGGAATGAAATTATATAGACTGTGTTCTTTGTAACTAAACACAAGATTTTTAAGAAGTAGAAAAAAACTGGAAATTAAGATACATACTTCTAAATAATGCATTATTAAAAGAAAGAATTATAAATATAAGAAAATATTTGACTTGAGCAGTAACAAAAGTACTGGATGCCAAAATGTGTGAGATGCAACTAATTAAATACATATACTACATAAGATGAAGTACTGATACTTAATGAGCATTATAAGAAGTTTGAAAAGTTCATGAGTATTTTAGGACCACTATGATTCATTTACTTTGATTACTACAGCGTAATACACTGCTTGAAGATACCAAAAATATAGTTACCTATATTTCAGGTTCTCTTTCAGGGAACATTTGGAATTTTCCAAGCTTTTTCTGTTATAATGTAGCTACAGACTTTACTACAAATATTTCTGCAGTGAAAGCCTGAGTTTCTCTTGGGTAAATATTTAAGAATAGAATTTTTGAAATGTTGAGTTCGTGAACCACTGAAGTTGTTATACTAATTTATATTCCAGCAATGAGTAAGAGATATTCCACATCCTCTCCAACACTTAGGTTATTGGACTTCTTAGTATTTGCTGTTCAAGTGAATGTGAAATGTGAATGTGAAATGGCATCTCACTGGGGCTTTAAATTGCATTTCCCTGTCACAGATGAGGTTGAATACCTCTTCATATGTTTATCAGCCATGGTTTTTCCTGTTCATGGTTTTTGCTCATTTTTCTATTGACTGGTTTATCCTTTCCCTATAGTTCTTTTTTTTTAAAGATTTTTTTATTTATTTGAGAGAGAGAGAGAGAGAGCGCCCAAGAAGCAGGAAGGGCAGAGAGAGTGGGAGAAGCAGGCTCCCCATTGAGCACAGAGCCCGATGTGGGGCTTGATCCCAGGACCCCGAGATCATGACCTGAGCCAAAGGCAGACACTTAACCAACTGAGTCACCCAGGCACCCCTAGTTCTTTTATATTCTTGGGTTAAAGTTGCTATAAATCCTGTCTCCTAGTTTGTACCATGTATTTTTTTTATATTGTGGTAAATTATACATAACAACAATTTTTAAGTGTACTTCAGTAGCATTACATATATTCACACTGTTGTGCCAGCATCACCACTATTCATCTCCAGGACCTTTTCATTATCTCAAACTGAAATTCTGTACAATAACTCCTCATGCTCTCCTCCCCTCTGTCTCTCCTAACCACCATTCTCCTTTCTGTCACTATGAATTTGCCTATAAATTTATCTCATATGAGTGGAATCATATAATATTTTTCTTTTCGTCTGGCTTTTTTCACTTACCATGTTTTCAAGGCTCATCCAGAGTGTACAGTAATATTTCATTGTATGTATTGACCACATTGTTTATCCATTCATCTGCTGATGGCCATTTGTGTTGTTTTCCACCTTTTAGCTATTCTAAATACTGCTGCTATGAACATTGGCATACAAATATCTGTTCAAGTCCCTACTTTCTATAATATGTTATTTTTTACTATATTAAAAGTTTCTTTGATGAAAAAAGATACTAATTTTATATAGTCCTGCTAAAAATCATTCCCTACACCAAGATCAAGAAGGTATTCTCCCATGTTTTCTTTCTGCAGCAATAAGAATGAAGTAATGCAATATTGGTTATAAGTCCCAGAATATTTTTTACAGTATAATATTTCTTATACAATTAAAAGAAATTTAAATGAAAATATTCTTTTAAAGGAATATATATGTGTTAAAACAATATTGTAAAACATTAGATAAATTATTAAAAACAAGATGCAGGAGAGTAGCTTGAGGGAGATGGGGGTAGAGAGATGGATTAAAATAGAAGGACACAGAAATGTATATGTTAAAGGGATTGGCATGACCTTGTAAGATAATTGAAAAAAATTTTAAAAATTGTTGGAATTCATTAGCATTTACAAAGTTAGTAGATAAAAAAAATCTATAAACAAAAATCAACTAGGTTTTATACTGACAACAAAATTAGAAAATGATATTTTTTAAAAATACTACTTCTCACAGTACAAAAATATGACATACGTAGGAAGATGCACAAGACCTTTATGAAAAATTACAAACTTCACTGAAAAACAATAAAAAGACTCTAAATAAATGGAAAGACATGCTGTGGCCATGGATTGGAAAAATCATTATTTTAAAGATGTCAGTTCTCTCCCAATTGATCTATAGACTCAAAGCAATCCTAGCCAAAATCTTAAACAGACTGTGTGTGTGTATGTGGGGGGGGGGGTAATGTGTGCGTGCACACGTGCATGAATGCATAAATGCTAGAATAAACTAAACTAGAATAACATATTCAATAGTGTATGGAAATTCATAGGGCCAGCAATAGTCAAGATCTACCAAAAATGAAAATGTATTATAAAGCTGTAAGTAAGACTGTATAGGATTATTGCTTAAGGAGTTAATTATATGTTAAGAGATGATCCAAAAAAATATAAGCTATTCAACTTGTGTCTTATTTCTATATGCTCTTTAATGTATCCTGATTTTTTACATGGCATTCAGCTATTTTCCTGTTTAATAATGATTAAACAAGTAAGACAAAAAGTGTTGACGGATATCAACTTAATAGGAAGTTATGCTGTAGGACTCTGTCCCTGTGCTTTTTACATTTAATATTCTTAATAAGCAACATGAAATGATGAAAGTCTTAGGTTCCAAAATTATTTCAATAATTATTTTCTTTAAATTTGCACATCCTATGCATTTTATAAAACACATTTTATAGACATTATTATATTTAATGTTCATAGTAAACCTATAAAATAGAGAATGTAATTTTGGGTGGAGTAAGTTGGAACCCATTATTGCCTAAAGCCACCAGGATTTAAAGGCCTGAATTAATTTAATTTAACTTTATTTACTTATTTTTAAGGACTTTATTAATCTATCTGACAGGGAGAGGGAGAGAA
The DNA here is from genome assembly GCA_028534135.1 of Potos flavus. Taxonomy (NCBI): domain Eukaryota; kingdom Metazoa; phylum Chordata; class Mammalia; order Carnivora; family Procyonidae; genus Potos; species Potos flavus. The sequence goes on along the minus strand of CM052900.1, from coordinate 111,043,402 downwards.
GAACACAAACAGGGGAGTGGCAGGCAGAGGGAGAAGCAGGTTCCCTGCTGAGCTGGAAGTCTGATGTGGGGTTGGATCCCAGGACCATGGAATCATGACCAGAGCCGAAGGCAGAAGCTTAACCAACTGACCCACCCAGGCACCCCAGGCCTGAATTCATTTTAAAAAGTGACTTATGCAAATATGGATGGAGGGGATCTAGTTTAATGGCAATTTTAAATGGAGTTGAAAAGGAGTCTTAAAAGAAAAAAGAAAAGATAATACTAAACAAAAATGAAAATTTTTAGTCTGTTTAATAGTAGCAAAATATAATTTCAAGGGAAGTGATGGCAAGTTGTACTCTGCATTGGCCAGATAATACTAGGAATCTGTGTTCAGTTCTAGGTAGCATATTTTGAAAGACATTAATAAACAAGAGAACATCTGCTGAGGAAAGACAAAGATGATTAAAAATTAAAACTGTCATGAGAGGAATGTTGAGATTCGCCTGGAACATGAAAGCTCTCATCAAATATTTTAAAAAGCATCCTGTAAAAAGAAAAGAATTATTTAAAGTTGGCTCAGAGAATAGATATATGGCCAACAGATGAAAACTATAGGAGTACATGTTTCAACTAAGTATAGGAAGAACTTTTCTAATCATTCAAAATGTTCCATTTAAACTCAAGGTTTGGTGTTGTGCAGATTAAATTCCAGTTAAGTGCCTGATTTTTTGTTCTTATCTATTGAGGCATACATAATCTGCATAGAATCTGCACTGATTTTAGTGGGGTTTTTAAAATAATTTTTTTAAAGATTTATTTATTTATTTTAGGGGGGAGGGGCAGAGGAAGAGGGAGAGAGAGTCTTATGCAAACTCTGTGCACAGTGCAGAGCCCCAATGTAGGGCTCAATCCCATGACCCTGAGATCATGACCTAAGCCAAAACCAAGAGTAAGATGCTTAACCGACTGTGCCACCCAGGTGCCCCTTTTTAAAATTTTTATGTAGGTAAACCACCAGCTACATAGGATGTATGGTTTACATACATAAAGATCAATACAGAGTACATTTTCCAGAACCCCAGAGATAAGGGCGAGGCGGTCACGGACTTTACAATCTAGAGAAGACAAAAATTAGAGAAGAACAATATAGTGTGACAGTGGGGAAGTTCTGAAGGTGCTCTGAGAGCATTTAATGGGGAATGGAACCTGATCGAGGGGTAAGGGAAATATCTCAAGGATGTAACATTTAAATAGATTGGAGATGAAGAGAAGTAAACTTGACAAAGGATGAGTTTGTCGGGGAATTTTCTGTGAGGGGTACAGTGTGTGCAAAGTTCCACCCTTCAGAAAGCAAGAGAGAGCATGGAGTGTTCAAGAAACAGAGACAACTAAGAAGGGAAACAGAATAAAAATTAAGATACGCAAGCACCAAGCAACTGCATTATTTTCCTTTAGCTGATCCAAAACAGCTTCTATCATCTTCATATAATATTGATGAGAAATAAACCAACTGACTTGAACAAACAAACAAAAGAATATGGTTAATTTTTCTCCTTCTGTCTGAGTTTCCCAGAACCTTCTGTTTAGGCCAAAGGCCCCTTTCCTAACTCTGTCCTCTTAATTTCAGCCCAGGCTTCCCGTGTTTTATTTCTTACATCTCATGATCTTCTTATATCTCCCGATCTTTCCAGTTGCTTATTATATAAATATTTCTCTTGGGATTCAGTATATTTTAAGGCAAAAGACGTGACTCTTACTTACTCAAGAAAGGAGGAGGAGAAAGAAGATGAAAGAAGCAACTAATACTTCTTTAGGAAACATCTTTAGGGAATAAATATTACTAAATTTTATCACGTATGCCAATCTAGAAAAAAAGTCTCATCGAAGTGCTATTAACTATAAAACAAAAAAAGTCCTTATTGAGAAAAATATTAATAATTACTATAAATTAAAACTTCAAAATTTTGGGGTAGTCTTTTCAATTATATCCATGTTTTTTTGTGTTTTTTTTTGTTTTTTTTTCCTGATTATAACTTTCTCTGAATTGTAATAATAGCTAAATTCATAGAAAGCCTACTCTGTTCTAAGATCTTTACATGTATTTATTTATGTAATTCTTGCAAAAACATATGAGGTAGCTACTATTATTATGACCATTTAACAGATGAGGAAATTGCCCAGAGTCACATAGCTAGTAAGAAACAGAGTCTAACCCTGGCAATCTGACTTCAGATCCTCCAGCCCTAAAAGAGTGCTTGTTAATGATGATGATGAAAAAAAAGTAACTGTAAGAAATACCTGGTTGGCAGAGATTCCCCTATACATCACTGGGGCCACTCATAGAGTACTGGTAGAGTGCCATATTATCTTTTGTTGACTAAATAAGCCCCATAAAGAATTTCTAGAAAAGGTAAAAGTCTAAATCCCCTTCTCAACAAACCCGCATTTCTCAACATAGAAGAATGGTATTTAGAAAATACCACAGAGCCCCTTAGGATCTGTGGCAAGAGGAGAGTTACTGTTCTCATAGCTGTGAGCAATCTGAAAGATTAAGCTTGGTCATAGGATTTCTACCTCTGTCTTTGCTACCTTGCTTCCTTCTGATTAGCTCCATCTCTCTCCTCAATCCCTCCCCTACCCAATCCTGGGTGCCCAGTGTGCCTGACTGCCTCTCTCTTCACTTTGACCTAAAACACCTTTCCAACCCTTTCCCAACGCTGACCCACTAACCCACCAAACTATCCTGTGTATTAACTAGTGAGCCAATAGTCTGTTCTATCCTTGATGTAATGTAATAATAAAGGTATTAGATTTGGAGTCAGAGGCTTCCATCTGCCATTAGCCATATGACCCTGAGCAAGTTGTATAATTTCTCTAAGCCTTGGTTCCTCATTGCTAATAGGAAAATGACAATGGCCTAAAGAACTTTGTAAATTATAAAGTACTAGGGGAAATATTAAATTATTAACATGTAAATCAAAAACTCTTTGAGTTTTATTTCTGGATATAATGTCTTAACTCATAGGGTGAATTTTTATGATAATGTTGTGTGATACACATAACTATACAGGAGTTAATTTGGGAGCTCAGAGGATCTTTCTGTGTCTTTTGAACAAACCTCAAAAGCAGGTGTCTTGTCTTCCCACATAACTCCATGTAGTATGCAGGCGCACAATTCAAAGTATATGTATCTCCCATAATGAACATTTACCCCCAATCTATTAGCAATCTATTAGCAGAGTGAATTATTGGGACATGCAAAGGACTAGGCTATTTGTGACTGCTTTGGTTTTGTACTATCCTAACCAGACCCCTGAACAGTAAATTGTTCTGCAAGCACATCCTAATGAGCACCAAGCTTCAAAGAGGTCCCACAGACATTTCAGCAAGAGGCCTTCATTTGGTACAAACTCCAGATTACTGCTGGAAGGCTGTTTTGTGTTTTTGAATGGCTGGAAAATATACTACCTTTTAAAACTGTAATTAACTATTGTTTTCTTAAGCATAAGTCACTGAATTTGGTCATATGCCACCTCTGGATTTGTTGATATAAATTTGTATTTGGGAATATTAATAGCAAAATATAATCTACAATCCTTGTCCACACAAATTGCAGTAAATTACAGTTCACCAAATTGCTGTGCTAAGAGGAAAACAGAAATGGTTGTGGATTTCATAAAGCAAACATAGTATTCCAAAAATAATTTCAGAGTTGTCACCTTAAAATATCTAGTTGTTTCTCAAAAGTGATCAGTATTAAGTAAAGACATGTTCATCCATGTTAGATTTCATTGACTTTACAATTACCAATCCCTCCCCTTCTCCACCTATTTTTTGATATTTATATTAGAAAAGTTGGTCCTTTTTCTTTACTTTTCCAAGGAGAAAAAGGTAATGTATAAAAAAGAATATGAAAACATTTATATGGATACACAAACTTCGTTTGCAGAAAATTACATGCCACTGATGTGATATGACTTATTATCTAACAATATAATTCTTTAACTATAGACAGTTTGCAGTATTTTAAAACCCTAGGAAGCAAAGTCAGTTTTTTATTTGTTTTGTTTTGCTTTTGAGCAAACTGAAGTTATTAGGAAACAGGCCTTTGCAGCTTCTACTGTCCTATGCAAACTTTAATTTTAAATAAATTATAGTTTTAAATAAATACTCCATGTATATACAAAGCATATATAAATGCTCACATAATACACAAGTTTCTTATATATTAAGTTTATACTGGAAAAAAAAAGCACATCCATTTCTCAACATAAAACTAAAAAAAAAAAAAAACAACTTTAAAAATCTATGTTTAGTCCTGAAAAAAAGAAGACTGAGGAGATCTTAGAATCCAACAAGAACACAAACATGGAAATTAAGAATTGTCCTCTAAAAATTGTAATCAGAATGTTTATCAATAAAAGTCTACAGGTCTCTACGTTTTAATGACTTTCAGAGCTAAGCAGAAGTGATTCAAGTTTGATTCCAAATCTTTTATAACCATTTTATACCATTATACAATCAAATTAAAAGTTCACCAAAAGCTGATGAATCCTATAGTATACTCAATTGTTTTACGTAAGCTCAGCTGAGACAGGAAAAGTCACAAGGGGTTGATTTTTAATGCTAATTTTGATTTCTAATGCTTACAATAAATTAAGTCAACCACTTTCTAAGTTCCGGACTGCCACACATGATCTAAACTGCTCTGTGGGGATAAAACACTTTAGAAGCTTGTAATTCCTACAGAGTGTTTTGATTATTTTATACAAACTAAACTCAAACAGCAAAAAATTTCACAAGGAAAATTGTTGTGTGGTTTAAGGCCACATAATCTGGTTTCAACCCTTGTCTTTGCCTTGAGTTAAAGGCATACTCATTAACTTGAAACAATAAACTCAAACCTTAACATTTCTGGAAAGAATTCAATTCAGGACTTTGGCAGTATCAATGGTAAATGTTACACACAGGCTCAATGTGATCTTATACAGATATACAGGACATGTAGGTAATGTAGGCAATGCCAAAGTTTTAAATGAGCAACAGATATATTACCTATCATTGCCTTATATATGAGCATTGCCCCTTCACACACACATGCAAAACTTTCTCACTTTCTCAATACTGAATTAGAAGCTGTGGTTATAATTTCAAAATTTATTTAGAGAGGAAATGCAGAATGGAATTGGAGTGGTATTAATTATATACCATATTAGAAAAGCTGATCAATAATAAATTTAAAAAAGAAAAAAAAAAGGCTGGGCCATGTAAAAATAGACTAAAAAAATAATTATCCACTTGGAATTTATAGTCAAAAAAGAATGACGTAGGCTAAGTAAGCAACATCCTAACACCTTAGGTAAATGTGATGGAATTGGATTAGGCATTAACACAGAGAAAAAAGAAAAAAATGGATATTTTAAATGGATAATAGGGGTTTTTTCCTTGTAAGAACTAATGCGAGTTAAATTTAGGTGGAAGAGAAAACAGGATGCAGCACATTAAAAAGAGAAGGAAACATTATAGGAATAAGTAGAGGAAAAAAAAAAAAGACCTAGAAGGCAGAGAGGCGCAGGACGGAAGAAATTACGTACACATGTCCCAACAGTCTAGAGCTTAGCACATAGTTCACTAAGGAGCGTCTAAAACAATCAGATAGTTTAACTTACTCAAATATAAAATAAGACTATGAATAGGCAAGAGAATAATGGAATGTGGTGGTTCTAAGAAATTTTTCAAAATTAAAACTCTCTCACACTAGCTATACATTTGCCTTCATAATAGCAAGGATGGAAATCACCAATTCATATGGAACTAGCCATCGTATATTTTTTGAAAACTTGTCCATATATACACTCTTTGTTTTAGAAGTTGGACTACTATCACAAAGTAAAGCCATGACAAAGAAAATTCCATTTAATTAAAAATAGGTTTGCCAAAGAGAAGACCATCATTCTATCTCCCCAAAATTAGAGGCTATTTTCATAATGTTACTGGTGTGTAAACAAAACATCCACTGCTGCCTCCATCCCCCACCATGCTAGCCCCAACCCCAAACACTATGAACTTTGGGAATATGTGCAGAGTAAGCTCCAGCTCTATCTATATTGTCCTAACATGGTATACCTTATACCATATACGCACCATAAGTTGCACTATCTACTCAAAGTCTTCTACCTTCTACTTCTGTACTATATTCTCATTTACTTACTCATTAGTTGATCAGGATTTACTGAGTTCTAGACACTGGCACTGTATTATGTATTATGTTCTAGACACTGGCACTGTAAATAAGACATTCATGAATTCCCATCTTGAGGAGTCAAGAGCCTAGCAGGGTATTTTGACAAGTTTCAATATAATATGGGAAGTACAGATTATTATAGGAGCACATAAGAGAAACACCCAATTGTTGTGGTATAAGACAGAAAATCAAGATAGGCTTCCTGAAGGCTGAAATCTAGAGGCTCAATCCATCTACTCAGAAGACAAGTGAAAACTAATTTCTAACTTATCTCCTACACCCTACACCTTGTAAAATCCTATCAGTTACTAATTCCTTTTGCTTAATTAAATCACATATTCCTTTTGCTTAATTAAATCTTTTCAAGGCACATTTTGCTTTAAACTCTTGCTATTGTGGTCATTATCTCAATGTTCTTTATCCATCTAAAAAATTTACCATTGTCCTTTGCTTTTTTAATTTTTATTTATTCGATTATTTATTTTTTACTCAATTTTTTTAACGAAGATTTTTTATTTATTTGAGAGAGATAAAGAGAGTGGGAAAGTGAGCTGGGAAGAGGAGCAGAGGAAAAGAGAGACTCATAAGCAGGCTCTAGCATGGAGCCTGATGCAGGACTCAATCTCACGATACTGAGATCATGACCAGAACCAAAATCAAGAGGTGGTTGCTTAATCAACTGAGTCACCCAGGCACCCCCCATTGCCTTTTTAAAAAAGTAATATCTACTATGTGGTGTATAAACAATGACTCTTGGAACACTAAAAAAAAATTAAATTAAATTAAGATGTTAAAAAAAGTAATATCTAACATTTATCAAATGCTTATTGAGGGCTGGGCACTCATTCTATGTATTTTACCCTTTTTATCTCAATAATCCTCTTGAAAACTTTATGAGACAGGTAGTATTACTGTCTTCATTTCACAGATGAGAAGACTGAGGCTTTGGGCATTTTAGTAATTTACTCATGGTCAGCTAGCTGGTCAGTTGTAGAGCCATGACTAGTATCTATGTCTCATTTGACTGCTAAGCCTGCATTTTTGGCCACTACCATCTACTGTCTTCTTTCTTTTTGCTACTTCAAAGCCCAGGTTAATTCCATTTCCACTACGCATCTCCTTTCTGCAGAAGTTGAAGTGGAATACTTCCAGGCATAGGAAAAAAATAAAACTTTTCAACCAAAACAAAGTGAAAGACTAGCATTACCCTCATACCAAAACCAGACAAAAATATTATAAGAAAATAAAAAATACAGACCAATAGAATTAATAAGCTTGATAAACCCCTGGCCAGATTTATCAAAAAGAAAAGAGAAAGGACCCAAATAAATAAAATCATGAATGAAAGAGGAGAGATCACAACCAACACTGAAGAAATACAAACAATTATATGAACATATTATGAGCAACTACATACCAACAAACTAAGCAATATGGAAGAAATGGATGAATTCCTAGAGACATATAAACTACCAAAACTGAAACAGGAAGAAACAAAAGACCTGAACAGACCCATAACCAGTAAGGAGATTGAAGCAGTAGTCAAAAATCTACCAAAAACAAGAGTCCAGGGCCAGATGGCTTTCCAGGGGATTCTACCAAACACTTAAACATTAAAGAATACCTATTCTTCTGAAACTGTTTCAAACAAACAGAAATGGAAGGACAACTTCCAAACTCTTGCTATGAGGCCAGCATTACCTTGATCCCAAAACCAAAGACCCCACCAAAAAGGAGAATTACGTATTAATATCCCTGATGAACATGGATGCCAAAATCCTCACCAAGACACTAGTCAACAGGATCCAACTGTACATTAAAAGGATTATTCACCACAACTAAGTGGGATTTATTGTTGGGTTGCAAGGGTGCTTCAATATCCACAAATCAATCAATGATTGAACTACATTAATAAAAGAAAGACAAGAACCATATGTTCCTCTCAATAGATGCAGAAAAAGCATTTGACAAAGTACAGCATCCTTTCATTATTAAAACTCTTCACAGCATAGGGATAGAGGGAATATACCTCAATATCATAAAAGCTATCTATGAAAAGCCCACGGCGAATAACATTCTCAACGGGGAAAAACTGAGAGCTTTTCCCTTTACATCAGGAACATGGCAGGGATATCCACTATCACCACTATTGTTCAACATAGTACTAGAAGTCCTAGCCTCAGCAATTAGACAACAAAAAGAAATAAAAGGCATCTGAATCGACAAAGAAGAAGTCACTCTCACTCTTTGCAGATGACATGATTCTCTGTGGAAAACCCAAAATATTGCACCCTAAATTGCTAGAACTCATACAGGAATTCAGCAAAGTGACAGGATATAAAATCAATGTACAGAAATCAGTTGCATTTCTATACATTAACAATGAAACAGAAGGAAGATAAATTAAGGAGTTGATCCAATTTACAATTGCATCAAAACCCATAAGGTACTAGGAGTAAACCTAACCAAAGAGGCAAAGGATCTGTCTTAGAAAACTATAGAACACTCATAGAAGAAATTGAGGAAGACACAAAGAAATGGAAAAATATTCCATGCTCATGGATTGAAGAACAAATATTGTTCAAATGTCTATGCTACCTAGAGCAATATATTCATTCAATACAATCCCTATCAAAATACTATCAACTTTTTTTCACAGAGCTGGAACAAATAATTCTAAAATTTGTACAGAATCAGAAAAGACCCCGAATAGCCAAAGGAATGTTGAAAAAGAAAACCAAAGCTGGTGGCATCACAATCCCAGACTTCAAGCTATATTACAAAGCTGTGATTATGAATTGGAGGAAATTGGAGGGGTGAAGAACCATGAGAGACTGTGAACTCAGAACAAGGGACTGAGAGTTTTGAAGGGGAGGCGGTGGGGGGATGGGCGAACCTGGTGGTGGGTATTGAGGAGGGCACGTATTGCATGGAGCACTGGGTGTGGTACATAAACAATGAATCTTGTAACACTGAAAAAATAAAAGTATTTGGGAAAAAAAAAACAAAGCTGTGATCATCAAGACAGCATGATACTGGCACAAAAACAGACATACAGACCAATGGAAAAGAATAGAGAGCCTAAAAATGGACCCTCAATGCTATGATCAACTAATCTTCAACAAAGCAGGAAAGAATATCTAATGGAAAAAAAATAGTCTCTTCAACAAACGGTGTTGGGAAAATTGGATAGCCACATGCAGAAGAATGAAACTGGAACATTTCCTTACACTCTACACAAAGATAAACTCAAAATGGATGAAAGACCTAAATGTGAGACAAGAATCCATCAAAATCCTAGAGGAGGGCACCCAGGTGGCTCAGTCCTTAAGCGTCTGCCTTTGGCTCAGGTCATGATCTCAGGGTCCTGGGATTGGGTCCCACATCAGGCTCCCTGCTCAGTGGGGAGCCTGCTTCTCCCTCTGCCTGCTGCTCCCCCTGCTTGTGTTCCCTCTCTCACTGTCTCTCTCTCTGTCAAATAAATAATAAAATCTTAAAAAAAAAAAAAAACCTTAGAGGAGAACACAGGCAGCAGCCTCTAAGACCTTGGCCATAGCAACTCCTTGCTAGATACATCTCCAAAGACAAGGGAGACAAAGGCATAAATGAACTACTGGGACTTCCTCAAGATAAAAAGCTTTTGCACAGCAAAGGCAACAAAGGAAACAAAACCAAAAGACAATCTACGGAATGGGAGAAGATACTTGCAAATGTCTTATCAGATAAAGGGCTAGTATCCAAAATCTATAAAGAACTTATCAAACTCAACACAAAAAGAACAAATAATCTAATCAAGAAATGGGCAGAAGACATGAACAGACATTTCTCCAAAGAAGACATACAGATGGCCAACAGACATATGAAAAAAAATGCTCAACATTACTCAGCACCAGGGAAATACAAATCAAAACCACAATGAGATACCACCTCACACTGGTCAGAATGGCTAAAATTAACAACTCAGGAAATGACAGATGTTGGCAAGGATGTGGAGAAAGGGGAACCCTCTTATGCTGTTGGTGGGAATGCGGGCTTGTGCAGCCACTCTGGAAAACAGTATGGAGGTTCCTCAAAAGGTTGAAAATAGAGCTACCCTACGACCCAGGAATTGCACTACTAGGTATTTACCCCAAAGATACAAATGTAGTGATCTGAAGGGGCACCCTCATCCCAATGTTTATAGCAGCAATGTCCACAATAGTCAAACTATGGAAAAAGCCCAGATGTCCATTGACAGATGAATGGATAAGGAAGATGTGGGGGATATATATATATGGATAAAGAAGATGAATACTACTCAGCCATCAAAAAAATGAAATCTTGCCATTTGCAATGACATGGATAGAACTAGAGGGTATTATGCTAAGTGATATAAATACAGAGAAAGACAATTATCATATGATCTCACTTATATGTGGAACTTAAGAAATATGGACATTGGGGAAGGTATGTGCTATGGTGAGTGCTACGAAATGTGTAAGCCTGATGATTCACAGACCTGTACCCCTGGGGCAAATATTACATTATATGTTAATAAAAAAAAAAGAAAAAAAAACAAAACAGAGAATCATAGGGGAAGGGAGGGAAAAATAAAACATAGGATAAAATAGGATAAAAATAATCATAGGAAACAAACGGGGTTGAGGAGAGGAGGCGGGTGGGGGATGGGGTAACTGGCGATGGACAGTATGGAGGGCACATGATGTAATGATGTAATGAGCACTGGGTATTATATAAGACTATATAATATATATATAATATATATATTATATAAGACTGATGAATCACTGAACTCTACCTCTGAAACTAATAATACAGTATATGTTAATTAATTGAATTTAAATTGAAAATAATAGAAAAAGTAAACACCAATATCTCCCACGCAGATAGAGGCAAAAATCCTCCAATAATGTATAAAAAGAACTATATACCATAACCAAGTGGGATTTATTCTAGGCATGTAAGGTTGGTTCAACATTCAGAAATTCATGTAATACACTACCTTAATAGGCTAAAGAAGAAAAATCACATGCTCATATCTCACATGTTTGTAGATGCAAAACAAAAAAACAAAACAAAACCTCTCAGCAAACTTGGAATAGAAAGGAACTTCTTCAACTTGATAAAGAACATCTACAAAAAAACCCCGCTGCTAACATCATGCCTAATGGTGAAAAATGAGAAGCTTTCCCACTAAGACTAAGACTAAAGCAAGCATGTGCCTCTCACCACTGCTTTTCAACAGTACTGGAAGTAAGGGAAGTCCTAGCTAATGTGATTAGAGAAGAAAAGAAAAAAAAAAGGCATACAGATTAAGAAGAAAGAAATAAAACTGTCTTTTTTCACAGATGATGTGACTTTCAGTGTGGAAAATCCCAAAGAATCAACAAAAAACTCCTGGAACTTATAAGTGATTACAGCAAGGTGGCAAGATACAAAGTTAACATGCAAAAGTCATTCACTCTCCTATACACTAGCCATGAGCAGCTGGAATTTGAAATTAAAAAAACACAATATCATTAGCAGCCCCCAATATGAAATACTCAGGTATAAATCTAACAAAATGTATATAAAATATATATAAGGAAGACTACAAAGCTGTGATGAAATAAATCAAAGAACTAAAAACTGGATAGCTATTGCATGTTCACGGATAGGAAGACTCAATATTGTCACAATGTCAATTCTTCCTAAATTGATAAATAGATTAAATGCAATTCCAATAAAAATCCCACCAAGTTATTTTGTGAATATCTGATTTATGATACCAAACAACCAACACAATATTGAAAGAGAAGAACAAATTCAGAGGACTGACACTGTCCAAGTTCAAGACTCTCTATAACGTTACAGTAACCAGTACAGTATGATTGGTGAAAAATAGGCAAACAAACCAGTGGAACAGAATAGAGAGCCCAGAAATAGACCCTCACGAATATAGTCAACTGATCCTTGACAAAGGAGCAAATGCACAAAACAAAATAGAGCAAAAATTCTCTTTTTAACACATGGTACTGGAACAATTGGATAACCACATGCAAAAAATGAATCTATACACAGACCCTACATTCTTCATAAAAATTAACTCAAATGGATGATAGGTTTACATGCAAAATGCAAAACTATAAAACTCCTAGAAGATAACCTAGGAGAAAATCTAGATGACTTCGGGTTTGCTGATGACTTTTTAGATACAACGCCAAAGGCCAAATCCTTGAGAGAAATAATTGATGAACTAGAATTCATTAAAATTAAAAACTTCTGCTCTGTGAGAGACACTTTTAGGAGAATGAAAAGACAAGGCACAGAATGGTAGAAAATGTTTGTAAACAATATGTCTGATAATAAACTGATATGCAAATACATTAAAAAATTCTTAAAACTCAACCAGAAGAAAAGAAAACCTACTTAAAAATGGGAGCTTAATAGAAACCATACCAAACAACAAAAATAGATGCCAAATAAGCATATGAAAAGATACTTTACATCATATGTCATCAGGGAAATCCAAATCAAAACAACAATGAAGTATCACCACAAACCTATTAGAATGGCCAAAACCCAAAACACTGACAAAACCAAATGCTGGTGAGGATGTGGAGCAACAGGAATTGTCATTCATTGCTGGTGGGAATGCAAAATGGAACGGCCACTTTGGAAGACAGTTTGGTTGTTTCTTATAAAATTAAACATACTCTCTTACCATACATTCCAGCAATGTGATCTTTGCTATTTACCCAAATGAGCTGAAAACTTTGTACACACAAAAGCCTGCACATAGCTATTTATAGATGTTGTATTCAAAATTCCCACAGTTAGAAAAGAACCAAATGTCCTTTAGTAGGTGAATGGATAAATGAATTGGTATATCCATACAATGGAATATTATTCAACGCTGAAAAGAAATGAGCTAAGCCATGAAAAGACATAGAAATGTATATTGTATATTCTGTATATTGTATATGTATATATATATATATATATACACACACATATATGTATATATATCTGTATAAATGTATATTCTATATGGACGAGCCAATCTGATACATACTGTATGATTCAAATTAGGTGACATTCTGGAAAAGGCAAAAATATGGAGATTATAAAGATCAGCATTTGCCAGAAGTTGGTGGAAGATAGAACAAGCAGAGCACAGGGGATTTTTAGGACAGTGAAACTTTTTTGCATGATGCTACAGTGGTAGATACATGTCATTGTACGTTTGTTAAAACCTAAAAATGTACAACTCAAGAGTGAACTGTAGTGTAAACTATGGACTTTGGGTGATAATGATGTATCAGTGTAGATTCACCACTTATAGCAAACATACCACACCAGTGTGGTATGTTGAGTGTTGGGGAAGTTGTGACTGTGTGGGTGAAGAGGGCACATGAAAACTCTGTACTTTCTGCTTAATTCTGCGGTGAATCTAAAACTGCTCTAAAAAAATAAGGTCTTTTTTTTCAAAGGTATAAACTCCTGGGAGTCTCAGTCTCATCGCCGCTGCTCAGAAAATGTTGAACCCCCATCCGTCCGCCACCACCCACTCCAGAACAGAACATCCAGTCATGGGTAGAAATGAAATGGGGCAGAGGGCCAAACTGACTGAACAGGCTGAGCAATATGATTACATGGTAGCCTGCATGAAGTCTGTAACTGAGCAAAAAGCTGAATTATTCAGTGAGCAGAGGAATCTTCTCTCAACTGCTTATAAAAATGTTGTGGGAGCCCATAGGCCATGTTGGAGGGTCATATCAAGTATTGAGCAAAAGATGGAAGGTGCTGAGAAAAACAGCAGATGGCTTGAGAATACAGAGAGAAAATTGAGACTGAGCTAAAAGATGTCTGCAATGATGTTCGGTCTCTTTTTGGAAAGTTTTTGATCCCCAACGCTTCACAGGTGAGCAAAGTCTTCTATTTGAAAATGAAAGGAGACAACCACTTTTACTAACCGGGGTTTCTGCTGATGATAATAAGAAGGAGATTGTGGATCAGTCACAACAGACATACCAAGAAGCTTTTGAAATCAGCAAAAAGGAAATGCAACCAACACATCCTATCAGGTTAGGTCTGGCCCTTAACTTCTCTATGTTGTATTATAAGATTCTGAGCTCCCTGGAGAAAGCCTGTTCTCTTGCAAAGACAGCTTTTGATAAAGCTATTGCTGAACTTGATACATTAAGTGAAAAGTCATACCAAGACAGCACTTTTGTGGTGCCTGGGTGGCTCAGTTGGTTGGGCGTCTGACTTTGGCTCAGGTCATGATCTTGGTCCTGGGCTCCAGCCCTGTATCAGGCTTCCTGCTCAGCAGTGATTCTGCTTGTCCCTCTCCCTCTGACCCTCCCCCCACTTGTGTGCTCTCTCTCTCTCTCAAAGAGATAAAATTTAAAAAAAAAAAAGAAAAAGAAAAAAATACAGCATACTAATCATGCAATTACTGAGAGACAAGGTGACATTGTGGACATCGGATACCCAAGGAGACAAAGTTGAATTAACGCAAGAGGAGGGGAAAATTAGCTGGCCTTCCAACTTTTGTCTTCCTCATTCTAAAATTTACACAGACCATTTGTCATTCATGCTGTCCCACAAATAGTTTTTTGTTTATGATTTACGACAGGTTTATGTTACTTCTATTTGAATTACTATACTTTCCATATGGTTTTTATGTTTAATAGTAGGGGAGTAGAGCCAGTTAACATTTAGGGAGTTACCTGTTTTCATCTTGGGGTGGCCAATATGGGGATGTGGAACTTTTACACTAGTTATAAATGTTTGGCATAGTACTTTTGGTACATTGTGGCTTCACAAGGTACTTTTTGTGTTAAAATTGCTTCCATGTCTAAGCAGAGAAAACTGCCTACATACTGGTTTGTCCTGGTGGGGAATAAAAGGAATAACCAGTTCCAGACACAGGTTTAGTTATTGTGAATACTTTAAGTCTGGAGCACTTACAAGGCTGTAGTAGAAATAAGTACCCCGAGGATATTACAGGTTGAACCACATGTATCTGTGGAATACTCATTCTCAGTGGGCACAACTTTGACTACAATTGCAGAAGTGTTCCTTTCATTGTGACCCAACTTACTCTGGATAAGGGCAGAAAAGGTTTATATTCCATTATTTGTAAAGTTCCCTGCTAAACGTTTACTTTCATTATTTTTGCAACACTCATTTTATTTGTATTTAAATGTTTTAGGCAACCTAAGAACAAATGTACAAGTAAAAATGAATTGCTTGATATCCATTACTTTATGTATATTAAGCACAACGGCAAAACAAAAATCCCATGGGTTTAACTTCTTTTGGGTTTTTTTTTTTTCTTTTGTGATTTTTTTTTTTTTATACTTGCCTAACATGCATGTGGTATAAAAATATTTAACAGGGAAGTAACTTGAGATGATAACTAGCTTTGTTTAATGTCTTATGAAATTTTGATGAACAAGCCAAGCATAATTGTAGAGAGCATGTATTAAATTCATGTAAGTGGAACAAAGGTTTATGAATGGACTTTTCAACTACTTTCTCTATGGTTTTTCATGTAACTTAGTCTTTTGGTTCTGAAACTTCTCTAAAGGAAATTGTATATTTTTAGAAATTTATTCCTTATTCTCTCTTGGCAGTTGATGGGCTTTTAACAAGTTTAAATACAAAATTTATTATAATAACGACAAGGTATAAACTGCTCGGGACAAAGAGAACAAGAAAGGAAACAAAGTTTTGAAAGATGGAAAAAAGATGAAACAAATAGCAACTTACTCAGTAAGTCAGAGAAAGTTGAAGCCCAACTACTGGGAAAGGGAGATGTCAATGAAAAACAAGCACATTTGTTCTACTAAAGTCTACAAAGATTCAGGAATTAGAGGTATCAGGTGACTTTGAAGACTAAAGGACAAAATAGGGTAAGCACAAGAGGATTGATTTTGGAGTCTGTAATGGGAGCATTCAGAGTTTAGATATCCTCTCCCAGCCTATAACCCCTCCCACCAAGACAAAATAAGACATCACTGTAGGTGGAGATAGACTCAGAAAGGCTCCGGTTTGTGAACTGTGAGAAAGACATACAATCCAGGATATAGGAAGTCTAAAACAAAAGAAAGTATCCCCAGGATAAAAATGAAGACAGCTCTCAAGAAAACTATGGTATAGTTGATTTAGAAAGCAGTCAGTTGTATTGGATTAGGAAGATAGAGAATTCAGGAGAGATGTTCCTAAGGGAAAAAAGTGGAACTTATCTATTACCTATGAGGTTTGACAGTAACAAGAGAAGCTTCAGTGCTTAGAAAGAAAGCTTGGGCTGAATGAGCAACATGTACAAAGAAAACTAGGCAAAATTTCCTGACTCCAGGAAAAACAGTGAGTTTTTATTAAATGCAACGAATTATTACATGTGGATGAACTGTGATCAGATTTATATAGCCCTAATAATTAAATATAAAATTATTTAAGAAAAATAATTAGGAGAATGAAAGTAAGAAAAATTTTAGTCACAAAATAAAAGAAAGCTAAAGCCTTACATTCCATAGTAAAAATCAATAGCTAATATGTAAAATCAATATATTGATAAATTAAGTCAATATAAATATCTAAATCGATAGGGGTGCCTGGGTGGCTCAGTCGGTTAAGTATCTGCCTTTGGTTAAGGTCATGATCCCAGGTTCCTGGGATCTAGTCCCACGTCTGGGGCTGAGCAGGGAGCCTGCTTCTCCCTCTCCCGTTGCCCCTCCCTCTGTTCATGCTCTCTCTCTCTCTCAAATAAATACATAAAATCTTTTAAAAATGAATCAATATCATAAATTTCAAAATCAATATATTATCTAAAATTGAAAAATCAAAAATGTACAGAATAGCATATTATTTGGATAAATAGTTTCCAAAACAATTCCTGAAAAAGGAGCTCACAAATATAAAATACAAAATGAAAACCAAAAAAGTAGCAAAAAGAGTAAAATTGCTTCTAAGGGGCAGGAATTGGGGAGCAAGAGATATTAAAAACAAGGAATGCTCTTTTTCATTATAAATCAGATAACCATACATCCCATTTTTCTCAGAAATGTCCTGTTTTATTGTTTTCCCAATGTCCTATCCAATTAGCAACCCTCTTTCATTTTGTAAAGTGCATGACAAATTAAATATTCAACCTAATTACAAGATTTATAGAATTACTTTACTTCTAAATTATGCACATTTATTACTATCATAAATAAAAAATTTTAAGTGGGGCTTTGAGTTGAAGTTGAAATAAGTAGGTTTATGTCCTATTTATGCCTCTTAATACTTGGTGATTAGTGGCTAGTTTCCTAACCTCTCTGTGCCTTCTTTTGTATCACATCTACAAAATGAGGATTATAAAAGTTCCCATCGCATAGATTTGTTATAAAGATTGAATAGGCCACTTTGCACAGTGTTTTGCACTTAACTAATGCTCAATAAACATAACCCATTATTGTGTTAAATGTCCATGAAATTTGAGTTGATTCAGAATGAATCTATTTCCTCATAGTGGATTTTCAGCTATGCCTTTAACGTTATAATTGAAAATTAGTGAAAAGTTTAAAGTTACATTCCTTTTTCTTAAATCAATGGAACATATTGAATAGGCTCTCTGCAGGATTGTTTGAAGAAAAGGCCAAATTTGGAACATCTGATTACAAAGTAAAGAGCCAATAAAACGACAGCCATTTAGTTCATTCAGATGTTTTTTTTAAATCTTCAGATCATAATTAGAAAAATAAATATGTCGCTTATTTTCAGATCATAATTTTCCCTATATATATTTGTCTGTTAATCTTCATTTACTACTTGAGAGTACTTTTTGGACAAAAAAGTGTGTGTAATCACAGACTATTTTTTACAACTTTACAAGCTATTTTGGAAGTCTGGCTGACTTTCCACATTCTATGGGATCCTGGAAATACAGCACTGTAAGGGATCTACAGTCTATGGGTTTATCAGACATGTAAACAGTCTCAAGAAAATGCATCTAAATGTCCTAGGCAATGTTTCCAACGTTATTTCTTAAGACTCCTATGAAGAGCTAGCACTTTTTTATAGGTCAAATGTGGATTAACTGGGTCATTTTTGTAATGTTGGTTAGAGGACTTTTATAACATCGCCCAAAATCTTTAAGGTTATTTCAATAAATTGGCTAAAGATAATGTTTAATTAAGCTGCTCCTGTGCTTTGAACCCTACATTCTAATTTTTTATGTTCCAGTTTCCCAAATTTTATTCATTTGAAGTCTTACTTCGCCATAGTCTTTTGCAGGAATTCCAGTTTATATGAATCTTCCTTCCTTGAACTCAACTGCCATTTTAACAGTTTGAGATTGTTTTTGGCTGTATAACAGATTCTTTCATAAACTTTTTCCAGTTTTACTGAAGCATAATTTACATATAAAGTTGTAATATAACTGAAGTGTACAACATGATGATTTGATATATGTATACATTAGGAAATGATTTTCATAATCAAGTTAATTAACACATGTACCACTTCACATAGTTACCTTTTTTGGGGGGGTACAAATTCTTTCTTTTTTTTTTTTAAGATTTATCTATTTGTTGGAAAGAGAGAGTGAGAGCACAGGGTGGGGAGGGGCAAAGGGAGAGGGAGAGAGAAACTTCAGCAGACTCTGTGCTCAATGCCAGCTGACACAGGGCTTGATCTCATGACCCTAAGATCACAACCTGAGCAGAAACCAAGAGTGGGACGCTTAACTGTACCACCCAGGTGCCCTTGGTACAGATTTTTAAGATCTACTCTCTCTTAGCACATTTCAATTATACAAAACAGTATTACTAAATACAGTCACTATACTATCCATGATTAGATCTTCAGGACTTATTCATCTTATAACTTCAAGTTTGTACCCTTTTACCAACCTCTCCCCATTTGCCCCACCCTTCAGCTCCTGGCAACCCCCATTCCATCCCATTTCTACAAGTTTGACTTTTTTTTTTTAGATTCTACATATAAGTGACACCATGCAATATTTGTCTTTGTTGGGTTTATTTCACTTAGCATATAATGCCCTTCGGATTCAACCATATCACAAGCAGCAGTTCTTTTTAGAGGCTGAATAAAAACCTGCTATGATATATACACAGCATGCTGACAATTATTTGTATTCTGACTTCGACCTTTCTTTAAAAGTCTTATATGTATGATGGGTCTTACAAAATATTAATCGATTTAATGTCGGTGGCCTTGTGTTCATAGCATAACCATAAAATAATGCGACTTTATTTTTGAACAAGCATTCAAAAACTCAATACAGATGAAATTTATGTTCTTTAGACATGTTGAGATTCAGTCCCTGTTCAACATTGCTGCCATTTTTTAGTACTATACAACCTATTATATATTCTCTTGTATAGTGACAGTAATAATGAATTTTCTTTCTCTGAAGACGAAATTTCTTTTGCAAATCAGTAGTTATTTGTCACCAAATCTAGCACCAAAACAAATGAGTAAGTAGAGTAGTATTCAGACTGTTTTGTAGCTTAAATAGTTTTGAATATAATTCCTGAAAAAGGAGCTCCTCAAATTTTTTAAATCTAGTTAGCTTAAGTCTACTACTGTTTTTGACATTGTTGTAGTCCTTATTTTTATATATCATTTTAGCATTGTTTGTTTGGTTTTAGTCTCATATCTCCCCCTACACTTCTCAGTATTATGTAAAATGAAGACACATGATGGGCACTCAACCAATGTCTTTAATATTGAAACTTCTCTGCCCTTCTTTCTGTAGGAGGCAACCAGCAATCAGAAAGAGACATAATAAAAACCACCTGGGCAACTCCAACCAACTCAGAGCCCTCAGATTGAAATTAGTGGTTCCATTTCCATCAAAAAATTCTTTTTTGTTTGTTTCTTTTCTTCCATTTTTAGACGCAAAGACACCCATTCAAATACCCGGTAAAGAAAAAAATTCTAGACAGGTCTGGGTTTCCAGTTCCTGAAAACTAAGATAGAGCTCCTGGAATATTATGCCCAGATTCTCTTGGCTTTACCTCCTGTACAAATAAATCCATCCACTGCTGTGCTTGGCGAGGTGACAAAAACAGCTGCAGGGGAGGCAAAACCTTTCCTGGCACAGGCTCTGGGCCGATTTCCTTCGTTAAGGACTCTCATCTTTCTAGCATGTGGACCCTCCTCAGCTGACAGGACAAAGCAAGGCAGCAGTGGGTGGAAGGAGAGGAGAGTCAAGCTCACTGACCCTTGATTGTGCTCAGCTTCCAGCTGTCCCCAACTTCTGTAAGATGCTAACCTTTTCCACGCTTGCCCCGGAGATTTCTGTGGGAATGGTAGAGTTCCTGAGCCACAGTCCTACAAATGGGAAGAGATGATATAGGCTCAAATAATTCAGAGAAGGGGGGGGGGGGGGAGAGAAGGAAAAGAAAAGAAAAAGAGGTCAAGAAAAATGAAAAGAAAAAGAATCAGATAAAGGAGGCTATAAGGACAGATGTGAGAAGATCAGTAACTAGAAATTAGGAGTGTTTTTTTTTTTAATTGAGAAAATGTCTGAAAATTCAGGTGAATTCTGCCAGTCACAGGAGGATTTTTCCAACCATCTTTTATCCTCATCTACTCTCAAGGTGATGTGTCCACGCCTGTGCCTAGTTTAGTGCTTAATAGCAGACTTTGGAGCCAGATTTCTCTAGATCTACTACTTCCTAGATGTATGACAATTATTTAATACCTCTGTTTATAAGTTTCCTCCTCTGTAAAATGGAGAGGAGTACAGTGTCTACCATATAGAATTATTATGAAAATGAAATTGGTTAATGTATGTAATACAAGAGTTTTCTATAGTATATGACATATAGTGCGCACTCAGTTTTCCTTGTTATATTTTGATGGTACCAATGAACAGCTTCTGACAATTAAGTCACTTGGTGGAGATGACCCAACTCACCAGGCATATTCATTTATTTATAAGTATTCATTGTAAGTATTCATTTATAAGTATTGCTCATTCATTTATAAGTATTGCTCACACTTGAAATAGCTAGGTTTACTTCTCTATCTCAACCTATCAAAACGTACCATTCTTTAAGCACCTGTTTCACAAATACTTATTCCAACCTCCTCCATGAAACCATTCCTGATCTTGCCTGTGAACTCTTAAAACATTTAACATCTGTAAGTTTGACACTTAGTGGTTCACATACCAGCATAATCTACACAGTATCTTTTGCAAAGCAGTGACAGCTGGCTAGTAATAGTTACTGATTAGCTTCTCATAGCCTGCCTTGTATTAGGAAGGGAAAAGGAGAATGGTCAAAGAATATATGTAGCGACTACATGCCAAAGTATTTATGTCTTTGTCCAATGCAAATTATGCAGGTCTCCAGCACTGAAAGACCCTCCCTTTTTTGAGAATCTCTTGAAGGATGAAGTCTCTGGATGGTGGTGGGAAAAGGAATAAGTTATCTGACACAAGTTGCTGAGAGAGGTGAAAATATCCTGAATAACTCAACTGTATCCTCAGTCCGTAATTATAACTGTTAAAAGATATCCCCAAATGGGCTCTGAAGTCAGAACAGGGATTCTTCCTTGGCCTTCTGTTTACTAGCTGTGCAATTCTGGAAAATTTATGAAGCTATATGAAGTTCACTTTCCTCATCTATAAAGTTAGGGTAACAATGTCTTCTTCGTAAGGTAGCTGCGACGTTTAAAGAACTTATTATGATGCCTGGTCAAGGATGCATTCTACAAATGTCATTTCCTTTCCTCTTTCTCAGCATCAGTCGAGGCAAAAAACACCAAACCATTCTTGAACCAAGTCATTTCAACTACTCTATAGTAGTTTTTCACAGTGTGTCTTTGTAAATTCAAAGAGCCACGTGAGTCACATTAGTCATAGTTGTAACTAAATTAGATACTATTCTGAAGGATCACAGTCCCAGAAGCATATTATCTCCGCAGGCTGAATTAAAAATCACACCCACAACAGGTTGGAGGAATAAAAGAAATAGGTCACGAAGAGCTTTATTTTCTCTTCTTAAGCTGTTGTCACAGTTTATTTGTCTACTTGCTTTTTAATTATTTGCCAGGTCTTCAATGAGTTTGGTCAATTTTCATCTGTTCCTTTTTGCTGTAAGTTCATCATAAGTGTAAAGGGAGGGAAATAAAGAATTTAAAGTTCTAAAACATATTTTTTAATGGGAAGTTCTTTCTGAGCTGGGATTTGTTTCTCGTATCATTTACTGCAGGAGACTTGTGAACTAGAGGAAGAGAAGAAACTCTTTAAACACAATGTTAATGTTTCCTGTGGAAATACTATTCTTTATAACTTTCTGTCAGAAAGCTAATACTTTATCATCCAAAATGAGGGTGGTATATATGTGGTCTTTCCCATCTGTAGATGGGCAAAGTTAATACTTGTGGTCAAACTCAGAGAAAACTGTGATTAATAAAACTAGTAAGATTCAAGATATGTGAAAGTCAGTGCATGGCCAGCATAGCCCTGGAATCAGACTGACAAGTATGGCCCCTATAGCCAGAGTGGTCAATGTGAGCAGAATAAAACACAGAGTTAAATGGTTGAGACTGTGACCAGGCACAGGTCCCTTAGAAGGGACCTAAGAAGGGACCTGTGATCTATGTTTATGCGGTAGGTACCTAAAAAATATACAAACTTGACAGTGGAAGGGAATGAAAAGGGCCCTGTAAACATAATGCATCAATGTGTAGATACAGACGAAAATGAAAGCAGCATAGTAAATGTGGGCCAGAAACAAGAACAGCCACCACAGGTGCTGCAGGAACAGAAAAGATTCAGAGAAGTGTTGGCCCTATAAGAAGAGAATTTTCACTCACTCACTCATTCACTCATTCATTATTTCACTCAACAAATATATATTGAGCACCAACCTGTGTTAGGTAAATAAGGCTACAAAGATGAAAAGAAATCCTTGCCTATAGTGAGGTGAGAAACACATCTAGTGCAGATTAGGAGGAAGGGACCCTAGTCTGCCTAGGCTAATGTTGTATTTTTATAGAAACTAGATGTCTAAGGAGTTTTTTTAGCAGATGAAAGAGAAGTGGGCTCTGCAAGAAGGAACAATATGTTAGGTTTTATTCTATAGATATTGAGGAACAATTAAAATTTTCAAGCAGAGGAGCAATAAGATTTTTTATGGTGGAAATGTCCTTCTGGTTGAAGTGGACATAAAGAAGGACAAGGAGGCCAGCAAGGAAGTTATAATAATAGTAGAGGGTAGGTATAGGTATGTGAAGAGTTGAACCCAATAAAAAGTAGAGGTACGAGAATGAAAAGGACAGATTTTAGGCAACAGAATTGATAGTGTATATGTGTAAAGGAGAGTGAAGGACCTAAAAAAAGTCCACATATTAGGCATGGGCAAATGGTGGCAGCTGGGGATGTTCACCAAAGTAGGAAATACTGCAGGAAAAGTAGGTTTTGGGAAAGATAATGTGCAAGCTTAATTTTTAATATACTGTATTTATGTGCTTTTGTGACAACTAAGTGGAAAGGGTATATAATTAGGTCTATGCAAAAAGAAATCTATAAGCCCCCTATATGATTCAGAGAGGTGAGAACTGAAAGGAACCAGATAATGAAGATACTAAGGATTGAAAAGAGGATAGAAATGGACTTATCTGAACTAAAGTCAGAGTTCTTATTAGAAATGAAACAAAACAAAATGAACAAACAAAAATAAAATTCACCAAATGCACTCTGACTAGATAACACTGATGGGGGACTTAACAGGATATTAGGTGAAGGATTCTCAAGGCTAAAGAACAAAGCCCACCAGTTTCTCCATCAAACTCCACCAACACCAGGAACTTGACTTTACTGCAATCACCGGTACCACCACTGCCAGTCCTACTCATGCCTCTGAAACACAACCCTACAAATACCGCAAAATCATCACCACTCCTTCCCCTACCACCTTCACCAGCAAAACTGGAAACTTTGTTTATAGCATCTCACTCAAATGCCTAACTCAAAGGTAACTTAAGTGCAAGGGAAACTCGGAATTTGAGTTCTGACATATCCCTTGGGGAAGAGGGGAAAATGGGGCTCCAACTGGTCCAGAGTGAACAATAGAACAAATGGATCAGAGAGGGAAAAAAGGGGATTGTAACTATGAGACTAGAAAGAGTTTTTAACTCTGGGAGGAATTAGTGAATATAACAATAAAAACAATCTGTTCAATCTATTCAATTTGATTCAATCTAATCAAATCTATTATTAGTTTAGCAACTATTATATGCCTCATACTGTATATACACTACTTCTAAACTTCATAATAACTCTCTATGGCAGGTATTCCTATCTCCATGTTATAAATAACAACGACCACACACACAAAAAAAAAAAATCCCAGAAGTGAAATAACCAATATCACAGAGCTAGTATATGGCTAAGCTGAGGCTTGAGTGCAAGTCAGCCTAATTTCTTACCCTATCCATGCTCTTCTTTCAGAATGCTATCAACATAGAATACCTGTAGTTAGGTAAGCATTTCTATATGAGTAGTGTAATAAATTTATTTATACTTTAACTGTAAATTTTAGAGTTTTTTTCTGAATAATTGCTTTGATTCTAAAAATGACAATCAATGACATCTGTCTCAAGTACTGCTGTAAAACTGTCTAAGCCCAGGGCGCCTGGGTGTCTCAGTGGGTTAAAGCCTCTGCCTTCGGTTCAGGTCATGATCTCAGGGTCCTGGGATCAAGCCCCGCATCGGGCTCTCTGCTCAGCGGGGAGCCTGCTTCCTCCTCTCTCTCTCTCTGCCTGCCTCTTGTGGTCTCTCTCTCTGTCAAATAAATAAATAAATAAAAATCTAAACAAAACAAAACAAAACAACACTGTCTAAGCCCAAGTGAATGCTAATGAACAAGAAGTCAAGAAATGCTGCCCTGGCCGCAGGATACAGAATGTTACACAGCAGGCTCCAGACATGAGGGAACATGGAGAGTTGGCCTAGGAAGGCTATGGATGTACATCCTGCAATGAATGGGAACACTGCATCAGGCCATCATCCTACCCTTTTGTTCTCCTACAACAAAGAAGGTTTTCTCTGACCAAGGAAGGCCCTGATGATAATACACAATAAAATGGTTCTGCCATTTTTAAAACTTCCAACAAGTTTATCATCAGGATATATTTTTACTTGCGAACCTGCATTAGTTTTTCTGCCAAAGAGTTAAAAGACATACTTCTGTGTTTGGTTGAAATATGGTTTCAGAAAGGAATATGAAAGGTATGAGAGTAAATTCACAAGTGGGAGAATATGAAGGCAGCAAGATAATTCCTTTGTCTGATTCTGTAATTTTTAAATTTTTCTAATCATCTTAGAAGATTTCAGTAATGTGGACTTATTTCTGTACAACGTGTATGTGGTATAAGAGATTCAGTTCCCATGAACAATCCTTTCTTTATTATCAAAATAAAAGCATACTGGATGCACCCCTATGTTTATTGCAGCATTATTTACAAGAACCAAATTATGGAAGCAGCCCAAGTGTCCATCGACTAAAGATTGGTAAAGAAGATGTGGTATAGGGGCGCCTGGGTGGCTCAGTGGGTTAAAGCCTCTGCCTTCGGCTCAGGTTATGATCTCAGGGTCCTGGGATCAAGCCCCACATCAGGCTCTCTGCTCAGCAGGGAGCCTGCTTCCCCCTCTCTCTCTCTGTCTGCCTCTCTGCCTACTTCTGATCCCTCTCTCTGCCAAATAAATAAATTAAATCTTTAAAAAAAACACACAAAAAAAAAACCAAAAAAAAAAAATGTGATTGATATATATATATATATATATATATATATATATATATATATATAATGGAATATTACTCAGCCATAAAAAAGAATGAAATCTTGACATTTGCAAAAACATGGATGGATCTAGAGAGAATAATGCTAGGCGAAATAAGCCAATCAGAGAAAGACAAATACCATATGTATTTGTCCATTCATATGTAAATGTGAATACAATACAAATACCATATGCATATGTCCATTCATATGTGGCATTTATGAAACAAAACAAACTAATAAAGGGAAAAAAGACAAATAAAAAATACACTCTTTTTTTACAAGATTTATTCATCTATTTGAGAGACAGAGAGAGCATGAGCAGAGGGAGGGGCAAAGGGAAAGGGAGACAAGCAGAACCCCCACTGAGTGGGGAGCCTGATGAAGGGCTCAATCCCAAGACTGTAAGATCTTGACCTGAGTTGAAACCAAGAGTCAGATGCTCAACCGACTGAGCCACCCAGGTGCCCCCCCAAAATAGATTCCTAACTGTAAAGAAGGAGCAGATGGTTACCAGAGGGGAGGATGATGGGAGGATGGGTAAAATAAGTGAAGGGGGTTAAGAATCCACTAATCTTGATGAACACTGAGTAATATATGGAATCACTATATTGCACACCTGAAACTAATATAACATTGTATGTTAACTATACTGGAATTAAAATTTTAAAAAAGGTTAAAAAGCCTATCGGAATAACATATTTAAAAGGTAAATTGGATCATGTGACTCCCTGCTTAAATCCCTTCCATTGCTTTTTTAAGAGAATCCAAACTCCTTGCCACAATGAGAAAGGCCCTGCATGATCTGGCCCCTGCTGACCTCCCTAACCTCTTCTGGTATCATACCATGCTTTAGCCATATAGGTTTCCTTCTGATTTCTCAAATGCACCAAACCAGTCCCCACTCTAGGCTTTTATACTTATTTTCCCTCTGCTGAGAGTGCTCTTATCTACTTCTCTGCATGACTGCCTTTTTCTTAGACTTTGGGACTCATCTCAGATGCTGCCTGCTCAAAAAGCCATTCCCTTCCCTTATCACCCTACCCCTAATGATCTATTCCCCGTCTCTTAGACATCTCTCACACTCTCCATCACTTAGACTTTTCAACAATACCTGGATGTTTCTCTCGCAGTGCATATCTCAACTGATTTATTTGTGTGTTTATCTGTTTATCATCTGTCTCACCCAGCAGAATATCCATGAGGACAAGGATATCACGTGTTTGTACTACTGGTACCTCAGTACGCCTGGTAGGTAGCTGTTACTCAGTAAATTTCTACTCATGGAATAAATGCAGCAGTGGTAGAAGTGAATCAGCATGGCCTGTGCCGTCCACCCTTCCTTAAAGTCTTACAGCTTTTTATTCCATGTCACAGCTTTTTGTCCTCGACACATATAACGAATGCTCTTATACTTCTTGATTGGTTTTTAAGCCCTGCTTCTCCAAACAACAAGAACATCTGTACCTGACTCCCTTTTCTTCAGGGCTTTTACCTCAAAAGCTACTGAGTCCCTATGCCATCCTCGGTTGTTCAGGGAATTTGAAGTTTATTCTAGGGCTACACTTTATGCCAGCTAGAATTTAATGCACTCTGTGAGGTGATCTCTTACTTCAAGGTAGCTATTGTTAGTGATCAGCAAAGCAATAAGACTTACCCAAAGTCATTTCACATGTAGCCAGAAATAGGTCTCGGGAGTGCTGAGAAATGATTTTAGAGGCTCTGAAAAGCTATAGATTTGAAAGTACCTTGCTTACTTATTCTGAATAAATTAGTTCCTTAGGATAGGAAATCATCTAACAATGAAAATACAGATTTATTCATACAGGTGAGGATTTTTTTTTCAATAGCTGGGCAAGAGATTCCATTTCAGAAGTCCTACTCCCTTAAAAATTAACCACTGTGCCCACAATATGAACTGTGAAAATTGCCATCAGGTAATTATAGCTTTAAAAAAAAAAAAAACTCAAATGTGATGAGAGAGTGGCTAAACAGTGCAGAGCAGAGATTGGTGGAGGGTTTGAGCATTCTTGTGCATGTGCTTAAAGGTACTTAGGGATCTTGCTTTTCATGTAGTATAAAGCTTATTTTCAAAATAATGTCTTTAATTGTACTTCTACTTGAAGGGATAAATTATATTTGATAAATGATCTTCTTGTGCAAAAATCCCAGGATAGGTATTCAATATCATATAACACTCACTCTCATAGCATGCACTCTTTACAAAATAGACCAAACTAGTATTTGAAAGAAACACTTCCTCATCATGGCTGAGAGTGATTTTAAAATGGCTATCAGACAACCAAACTCTCTCCTTTCCAAAGAAACTCAGTGTTTTCTGCATTAATCTATAAGAAAAACACTAAAAGTTGATAGTGAGAAGATACATGTTCTTCAAGTACATGCAATCCTCATTTTTACTTAAGTATTTTGTAGTGGATAATAACTGTTATATATTTTATTGTTAAAATATAGAAAAATGATTTCTATTGCTGTCACAACAAAACATCCCTGTCCTAGTCTAGCTTCTGTGAAAACCTAACATATACCTAGTCTAAAAATTAAAAACCCCCTAAAGCCTTTTGTTCTTCAACCCCCACATGTCCCCAATCATTTACTGACCCCTTAATCTTCCAAATGCAGTTGCAATTCTGAGCGGTGCGTGCGTACGTGCGTGCGTGCGTGTGTGTGTGTGTGTGTGTGTGTGTGTTTGGTGTCTGGCTGGATAATGATGAGCTAAGCTTAATTACATCATTAGGCAAGAGGCCGCAGATCTCCTGCTGCCTTAAGGGACTGATTGGAATTTTAAAATATTATTTTCACTTAGTGGAATTTAAATTAAATAAATAAGTTCCATTAAAAAAGAACGGTGGTACATTTGCTATTGATTTTTGTCCGTTTACAATTGTGCTAGAGGCTGAGGTGCCCAAAGGGGTTTACAGTCATCTTCTTGCAAACTCCTAATTATGCCATTTAAAATATAACTGACAAGACTTTTTCTATTGTACCAGAATATATTTTTTAAAGTAGCTTCCTTTTTTTTTTTTGGCACCTCTAATATATTTTCCTAACAACTATTCTATTCCTCCCAAATTATTATTTAAATGCAAGCCATTACTCTATGATGAATAGGCTTATTTTTTTTACATTTTTATATATTTATTTCATGGTGCCATTTATAGCTCCATCCAGCCAACCACTGCAATCTGAGGCACAGAGAGTTAATGTCTTTGCTCTGAGTTACTTCTAGGTAAGCTATGAGAAAGGTGAAAAGATAGAACTTAGGAATCTGATTTTTGGTCCTGAAAGCCGAACGCATAAGTTCCCTTAGCACTCCTATTCAGAGTCAGACTACTTCTCCTTCATGTAAGCAAGGTTATAAAATTGTCTCTATCCTTCCTAATTAAAGACCTGAGAAACATGAATTTTAGGTTACTTAGAAAGTCAGGGTCGGGTTTTGAGGCACCACAGGCCACCCAAGGAAAATCCAGCTGCATCGCATTTGAAGCTGTCCTAGCATAGTCTGGAAAAAATGTTCCAATCTTAAAAATATGTCTAGACCACTTTACTTCACTCCTATGTGACTCTTAGGTGAAGTGGGGGGTGGGGTGGGATTGATGGGTAAGATGAGGGTGGCAAATGAGCATTCTACATGAAAAGTCTTTTCTCAAAAGAACCCATCAGGAAGCTGATTTACAGTAAAACAACTGACATTACAGATCCTGCGTGTAAGCCCTTCATCAGTCTGTGGTAGGGAGTTTCAGGCACTGCCTACAAATAAAGAGAATGCCAAATGTCCTCCTGTATCTCATAGACTCAGGCATGGCTCCAGGCATGTTAGGGGCAGAATGTCTTTACAATGGCCTCACTTCCCAACAGGCATCCCCCTCCTTTTCAGTCTCTGTGCTCCCACAATCCCCAGATCTTCAGATTCTAGTGTGCAGCAGTTTGCCTGGGGCTGGGCTCCGCAGCAAAACCACCCCCCATTTAGGATAGATCCATTCTCTATGATCTCTTATGAAAACTTAACTGCATTCACTTGTGACCCTACTTAGATAAATTTTTAACATTTCTGTTTAGGGGCAAAAATGGGTCTTGGCTAAAAATGCCTTAGGATCTTGGATTTCTGAGGAATGGGGCCTCCAAGGTTATTTTACAGATGAGGAAGACAAATTCCCCGAGAAGTTGTCTAATTCTCCAAGGTCACACAGCTACTTAATAACTTAGCTGGGACTAATATCTGTTTCTCAATTCCTGATCCATTGTTTTTAATCCATGGCACCAAGCTGCTTAATGTTTCAGCCTTCTAAGGGTATCTTATCATCTAAACGGTTTTTCTAATCCCTTGACCGAATGAATAAGTGAGACAGGAGACTTAGGCTCTGATACACACTCTTCAGAGGTACTATAAGCAGTCCTCTGAGAATTGTCTTTCTTAAACAAATCTTCACACTCCACAGCTTACTTAAATGAATTGGTTTGCCTTCCTGCTCATTTGTGGCTGGCAATGCCATCCCTTAATCACAGGAGAGGAGTGACTGCAGGAGTTTCTTCTGGAAATACTGGCAAAAGTCACTTCCCTGAAGAGCAGAGAAGAAACACCGACTCTGGTCTTTGGTTAAGTGGGTCCCTTAATGGAGGAGGTAGGGACTGCCTAGATATCCCATTAACACACAAGAGTGTGCATGAGTGCGGGAGGGTGTCATTAGGGTAAATGAACGGGTTTTGGGGATTAATGCTGTTAACACTGCTGCCTGCTGATAGTAAGAGAAGGCAATCTCAACCTGTTAAACAGCCTACCACCTGGGAAGTTGAACTGCCCGTAGTCGGCAGAGACTGGCATGGTCTCAAGAATGAGTTTCAAAAAAATTCTGACTCTTTCAAATTTAAAAAAAAAAAAAAAAAAAAAAATTCTGAGCCACAGGAATAAAGGGATGCAGAGAGATTTTTAAAGGAAGAAAGAAAAGGTGGGAAAACCAACTAAATTAACATGTTAAGCTATTTTATGAGATTTAGGAGTACTGTGGTGTAATTGATTTGGTCCTGAAGAAAGTACTGGGTACAGATGTGAAGTATTTTGGCTTTTAGTAATATTTCTACTCTCTGATTTGCCAAGATCACCTTGTTTAGGAGTTTCAGGTAGTTTTTAATTAGTAATTTATTCCAAAATATCTTTGTACTACCACTCTCATGAATATATTCATAAAATATATCTGTGGCTTCCCAACAAATAGTATACCAGCAGAGTGCTAAATCCTTTCCCCAAAATCAACCCTGGAGGAACTGCAGAGCCAAACATGGGTCAGAGTAAGTATTATAAAAACAATGAGGAAACTCCTGGGGAGAAAGCTATAGAAACTCGTGTATAGGGTTCCAGCAGTCTGGGGCAAGGGCTACTGTGTCATAGCATTAAGGACTTGTTTAGGGAGGGTTTTAAAACAGTTCTTATCTTTGGATCGTCATCATCTATCCCGTCACCAAAGAATCCACAACAACAGTTTAGGTCACTGCCATGGGGTAATACCAGGGCAAAATAAAAGTCCTGCTGGAGTGAAACTATATTCCCACCAACGAGTCACATGCCACAAATCACTCCTCTACTTCTCCCCTATCTAATCTCCCTAAGGGGATTGCCCCTGCCCAGGAATATAAAGCAGATGCAAGGTTCTGTAAAAATAGTCCTAATATAATAGTGATTACAATAAATTTAAGTGGGTTTGATACTACTTAAAACACAAGAGATTCTCACACTAGTTTTTAAATTTAAAAAAAAAGATTGAATAACATGCTGTTTATAAAAAGTACCATTTAAACACAATGATACAAAAAGGATGGCAAAAAGTATCTGGAAATTGTTCAAAATTCCAAAGAAAGCTGGAATTGCACTCTTAACATCCAACAAGATAAAAGTTCATAGGAAAAAAATCATAACAAAGAGAATAATTATACCCTGATATAGG
Source organism: Potos flavus (assembly GCA_028534135.1). Taxonomy (NCBI): domain Eukaryota; kingdom Metazoa; phylum Chordata; class Mammalia; order Carnivora; family Procyonidae; genus Potos; species Potos flavus. Next base: position 111,011,420 of record CM052900.1, on the reverse strand, counting down.
GAATAATAGAGCAAGAAGATTTAGTCATTATGGACATAAATGCATCTAACAGTATAGGTAGATACCACTGGGGGGGGGCGGGCAAGAGGGGAGTAGGTAAATCAACAATTGTGGCTGAAGACTTTAACATACACCTCCTGAAACTGAGAGATCAAAAAAGTGAGATTAACTTCTAGCTTCTTAATCAGATTACAATAAAACTGGAAGTTAATAACATTTTCAATTCCATATGTCTCAAGTTTACAAAATACATACTAAATAGCCTATGGAAATCATAAGAGAGAAAACAAAGTATTCAGAATTGAACAATGAAATTCATACTATATGTCAAAATTTGTGGGGCACATCCGAAGCAGTATTTATGGAAAAGTCTCTAATTCTGAATACATTTATTAGGGCACAAGAAAGATTGAAGAAAAATATAGCTAAGCAAGAAGATGCAAGCAAGAAAGAAAATACCCCCAAAAAAGAAATAAATAATTTTTTAAAAACTAAGAACAGAATTCTACTAAATAGAAAATTTAAAAGAAAATAGAGTGGATTGGCGCCTGGGTCGCTCAGCTGGTTAAGCGTCTGTTTTGGCTCAGGTCATGATCCCAGGGTCCCGGATGGAGTCCCACACTGGGCTCTCTACTCAGTGAGGAATCTGCTTCTCCCTCTCCCTCTGCCCCTGCCCCCTGCTTGTGCTCTCTCTCTCTCTTAAATAAGTAAATAAAATATTTTTTAAAAAACTATTAAAAAAAAAGAAAATAGAGTGGATCATAACACCAAAACTCATTATTTTAAAAGATCAATAGTAATCTTCCTCAACCAGGACTAATTGGGGGAAAAAAAAAGAAGAGCTACAAATAAATAATTTATAAAAAAGAGAAATAACTATAAAATCAACACAGATTTTTAATAATAATAATGAAATAGTATTATGAAAATGTGAAAACTTCAACAAAATGGATAAGTTACTGAAGAAATATAAAATGCAAAAGTATATACAAGAAGTATATACATGAATGTAGACAGAAATATTGGCATTAAAGAAATGTAAGTAGTGAGCAAAGACTTTCCAAAAAAAGTCTTGAGCCCACATTTACAGTTCAGTCTACCATACTTTCAAGGATTAAAGTTACTCCTGTAAGTAGAAAGGGAAAGAAGACCGATCAGTTCATTTTATGAGGTGAATACATTCTTTATTCAAAAACTGGGTGGGAATAATATAAGAGCAGAAAATTATATATCATTTCACTTTAAAGTATGGATGGAAAAATTCAAAATAAAGTATTAATTCATGAATCCAACATTGTATTACTTAAGTGCAGCATTATCAGGTAGAGTTTATTCCAAGAAGGCAGTGATGCATAACAGAAAAAAAAATCTATTAATGATATACATAAACCACATTAATAGACTAAAAAATACAATCAATTTTTAAATAAAGAAAATGAAGGTTCAACACCTTGCAAAAGGAATTAGCAGAAACTTCCTAACTAGGAAAAGGCTATGTACACAAACCCTTCAACTTTCAACACATTCCCTTGAAGTTTAGAAAAAAGACCAAAATACTTATTGTCTCTGCTATTGTTTAACATAGTACAGTAAAGTATTCCAAGGGAAGAGATAAAACTCTCATTATTTGAAGATTTTCTATATAGTAATAACAACAAAATGAACATATAAATGATACTATTAAGAGATTTCAGCAAAGTGGCCAGATTAAAACTCAATCTATACAAAATAAATAGCATTTCTGTAAATCAGCAACAAGTACCTAGAAAATATAATATAAAATGCAGACATCATAAAAATAATAAAAACTATAAAACTTTTACGCATTAAAAAGTACCCAAGGTTTGGTAGAGATAAATTTAGACTCTATTGAAAACCATAAAAAATAGATATTCTATACACTTGGAAGAGATAATAAGGATCCAGTTCTCTTTCACAGTAATTCATAAATTCAATACAACTTCAGTCAAAATTCTAAGCAGATTTTTTTAAAGTAAACATTTTAAAATTGGTTTCAAGGAATAAAAATCTTTGATTAGTTTAAGGCAACTCTGAAAAACTAGAGTAAATAAAAAAGACAGTATGGCACAGTATGGGACAAATAGATCAATGGAATATAATAGAAAACTCAAGAGAGATACATACAAATATGAGAACATTATATATGATAAAGTTGACCCTACAAATTGTGGTTATAAAAATGCATAAATCAGAATTCCTGTTGCAGAAACATAGTTGATTGATGATCCCAGATGCTCTCCACAACCACATTCATACCACAGCCACTTCCTGGAGGCTGTTCCCAGCCAATGACTGAGCACATGGGGGTACTAATTCCCACATGATGTGATACTCTCAGGACAAGCAATCTTGGTTTGAGGACTCCGCATTGGCCTGGGCAAAGCTTTCTTAGAACTATACTGTAGTTTGAGACTTTTCCTACCCAATCCACCTTCTATCTGTCTCTCCCTCACGGGTGTCAGACATATAGGAGTGGTCTTCTAGGTACCCCGTTTATCCTTCACAGGTGTTTCCCCCAATTAATCTCTGCATGTCTAAATGCATTTTGACATCTGCATCTAGGAGAATCTGAGTAACATACAAAAAATGATGAACAGATTGATTGTTGCATAGATGTTATTAGGAAAATTGCCTCCCATATAAAGAAATATATACTTGCATCCCTCTCTCATACCATAATTGCAGGTGAATTCCAGATAGATCTAAAATTATATAAGAAACATATAACTAAAAAGTAAAAGAAGATAGTCATCCAGGGGTAGTGAAAAATTACTTAAAACTACAAAAGAACAAATCGGCAAAAGTAATAATTTGAAAAGATTGAAATTTAGGATTTCTGTTCAGTGAAGGTCAACGTGGTATGATGCACTGCTATCTCCCAAATTCACCCTTCCATCTCTACACATAACAGAATTCCTTAATTTTTGGTGGGACATGGTCACCTAGGTAAAAGATTATGTTGCTTAGTCTTCCTTATAGCTAGATATGGCCCTGTGACCTCTTTCTAGCCAATGAAATGTGATCAAACTTCCAACAACTGTATGTGGTATCTATATCATGCCCTTAAAACGAAGGGGCTTACTACACTCATCCTTCTCGTCTCCTTCACAATGGCTGAAGAACCACCTTGCACCATGTGGAGAAAGGCAATACCCTAGAAATGGTGGAATAGTAAGACGGAAGGATCATCTCCTCCAGACTGTTACTTGAGAGAAGAATAAACCTTTCTTGTTTGAGCCATCGTTAATACAGGGCTCGATTACAAATGCCAAAGTTACCTCCTGATTAATATAAACACCATAAACAAAGTTATGGACAGAGGACAAACTGGGAAAATATATTGGCAATGTCTAAAATCAAAAAGGTATAACTAAGATATTAAAAAAAAACCTCATTCAACAAAGAAAACAAAAAATGAAAATCAGAAATGTTCAAAGCTGTTAACATGCAATAAGGGGAAACCCAAAACACTAAAACGCGTATTAGGAGATGATAAATTTTATTAGTAACTAGAGAAATTAAAATTTAAATTACGATGTATCACTTACACTCATCAAATTGGCCAATATTAAGCAATGCCAAGGATTAAGGATATAAGTATGTAATGTAAGGATATAAAGATATTCTTGCACTCTTGGTAGGAATGTAAATATACCCTTTCTGAAAAGCAGTTTGACAGAAGTTAAATTAGATAAACACATATGTCCTTTGGCTCAGCAATCTTGCTCCTAGGTAGCTCTCTGAAGTAATCCTTATGCAGATCCAGAAAATACATGAAGGGCCAGTTCATTACAGGGCTATTTCTGGCGGTAGGGAAATGGAGACATTGTAGCTCTCCTAAAGCCCACAGAAACAAGGGATACATACATACAGCACACAGATACTAAAAACAAGAGTGCTGAGTAAAACAAGCAAGAAACAGAGATTTATAACAGTAGATAATTATATAAATGAAAATGTATGAACATAAAAATATAAATAACATGACTTATAATAAAGAGATAATTAAATAAATATATATTTTACAAACACACGCACACAAAACAAATCACATTGGAATGGTTAAGGAATAAGGATGAAGGGGAAAATAAATAAATAATACGAGAGTCACTGCATAGACTAGTGATGACAGTGTATCATGCACTAATAACTAACTAACTCAGCCTTCTGTACTCAAAGTACCAAAAAACAATAATAAAACAATATAAATGTATACAAATATTTTACTACAAAATTAAGTCTATCTTTATTACTATTTGGCTACCTTTGTATAGTCCTTGAAGTATTTTTCTAATATAATAAGCAGTCCTGTGAATCTTGTGAAAATTAATTTTCACAGGTCTGTAATCTAGGACGTTGACCAGAGGGTAAGGGGTAGTAGGAATATGTGGGATATAGAGGAAGGAACTTAAATGTTATCCACGTTACCTCTGAAAATTTGAGTTATTCTAATACTATGTCCTGGTATTATGTTCCTTCATCACCTTAGGTTCAGTAATACAAATCTGTGTTCCCAGTGAACCTCTCCCTATTCATAATTATCAAACCAAAAGAGAAATAGAAAGGAGGTTGGGAAGACAATCAGAAGAGAAACAGAAGAGGTAAAAAATATATATATATATGACTAGTGAAATAAGTATCTGGTTCTTCCATTCAATGTAGATTCCTATGTGTTTAGGGTTAGGAGAATAAAAGGAGCTTGGTCTTTCCATCAATGAGACACCCAGTCATTTATGAGGATCCCTTTATGTTTGATCACCTTAGCCAGCTAACTCTTCTGCTCTATAAGTTCTCAATGGCTGTAAGCCAAAATGTTGAATCCTCCACGTTCAACAGTACTTTTGATGCCTGTACTTATTTCCTATCAGAAATAAGTCCACACTTATATTTTCAAAAATAGGTTTGGCCTTATTTGCATCTCACTTTGGCAATTCTTTACTCTTAAAAAGTGAGCATTGGCCTGTTAACAGGAGACCTCCTAGGGGGATCTGTGTTCTCCTACGTTGAAAATCAATTCTACAGTGAAATGTGTTCTGTCAGCCATCTTATAAAAAGAAACTAACTAAGCCTTGCTTCAGGTGAGCAAGCACTAATGTTTCAGTCTACTATAGCAAATGTAAAAATTAAGCAACTATAGCAACAAAAAATGTTTAGGGGAAGAGTGTCAAGGCCACAGTGTGGATATAAAGGTCTAATATATCTTCTTTAATAAAATATATTCTACATCCAGGACCAGCTTCCTGGATCTGCAACTGGTCCAGTCTCACAGTGTCTCGTGCTCAGAAGGGCCCTGCTTGGGTTTCATGTTCTATGCTTGAGTTTAATGCTCTGGGGTGGCTATCTTGAAACTCTCCCCGCTCTGGCCCTCCACCACTGCCACCCTCTGTCTTGGGTACAGTTTGAGTTGGCTGAAGGAGGTCACAACACCCTCGTCCAACCACCCTCCTTGCTCCCTTTCATGGAGTTAGATTCAGGGAGGGTCTGGGTCAGGTGTGCACTTGCTGAATCTTGGGCTGGCAGAGAGGCAGTGCCTTTAGTGGGTGACTCCATGGGTCTCTTTCCCAACGCCACAGAAGTATTAAGGAGGCTTGGTGCTGGACCCCAACTGCAATAAACTGGGCAGCAAGAGGTCTGTGTGAAGGGGACATTGACTTTCCTGCCCCTGGCTGGGGCCCCACATTTTCATTTCGTCCCCATATTTTCATTTTGCCATTTTACCTGGACCCTGCAACTTATATAGCCAGCTCTGCCTAAATTTTTCCAGGATCAGTACTGAAAAGAAACTTTCCTGGTGGGAAAAAGCACCTTACCAAGTAATATGACCCTGTTCCTATCTGTGTATCTGACCTTGGTGAGGGTCTCTCACTTGGGATCCTGGTGCCAACATCACACTGGCCTCTGGGTTGTACTCCTCCCTTAACTACTCTGCAGATTCAAGCAATCCTCTTTATGCCACTTTATGCAACTGAACCAAGCCAGAAATTTCAGATAGGATTTATTAAATAGTAAAAACAAGAAGGAAAATAAACACACGGCATACAAGGAATAGAAATAACTCATCTGACAGAATGAAGACTCTGGTTGTAGGACAGCAGACTTATTCTTAGGAAGCCCATGACTCAACCATTCCAGTCCTTTCTACTCCCTTTACCCCCCAAACTTTCCCTTTAAATAGTTTTTACTTCTTTCAGACAGTCTTAGTTTCTTTTTAGGGAGACCTACCTCTTCTCTGGATGACTAATACCAGGAATTAAGTCATACTTGAAAGGAAATGCGAACTTCTCCTCAAAAAAGAAAAAAAAAAAGTAATTTTAGCTTTGTAGGCCTCAGAATAGCCAAATCTTAATAAAGTATATAAAATTATTTCATTCCTATACTGGGAAATAAGTGATATAGTAGCAGGGATGGCCTTCTCTAATGTTGGAAATGTTAAAATATTTTTTGTTTTCACTTTAAATCCTTTCTATTCAAACAATGATGTGTTTTACAGGTTCCGCTAAAAAAGTTACATGGTTATTAATGGTGATGGAAAGAAAATAACATGTTTAAATTCTCTCTAGAACTCTGACATTCACTGTTTCAAAAGTTTCGTTCTATTGTTTTAATTACTGATTATTTTTTTCTAAAATGTATGACATAATTGTAAGAGTATATGATGATTTATTTTCTTTTGGGTGTCACAGCTTGCTAATTTCCATCCCCATATTTCTTCCTCATGTAATTGGTTGACCCACAGCTATAACAGACTTTTTGTACCAGTTTAGAGAATAAAAGAAAAGTTCTGCTGACTAATTTCTAAATACTTTTTTTTCTTTTAAGATTATTTATTTATTTATTTGCTTATTTGACAGAAAGCGATCACAAGTAGGCAGAGAGGCAGGCAGAGGGAGAGGGGGAAGCAGGCTCCCTGCTGAGCAGAGAGCTCAATGCGGGGCTCTATCCCAGGACCCTGAGATCATGACCTGAGCCAAAGGCAGAGGCTTTAACCCACTGAGTCACCCAGGCGCCCCATAATTTCTAAATACTCTTGAGCTAGCAGATGCTTAACTTTTGGATTTCTCAGGATATTTTTAAATTGAAAGTGAAACCCATAAATGATTGCCAAATTTTTTTATTTTATCAAGTAAAGATTTTTTTTTCAAGTAAAGATCTTTAAAAATAAAACATACTAACCATATTATTTCATAAAAGAAAGAATATTTTAATTCAGAAGAAAGTCCTTTACCTGAACAAACAGCAATGAACTCTCTACATTCTCATTTCTCTGTGGAACACTTAAGAACATCAAAATCATTACCAGGTAATCTCCTGAATCAGAGGTTGGCAAAATTTTAAAATTCTTAATAAATATTTCCCTGAAAAATTTTCAACTGTTTTGTATTTCTACAAGTTTTACGAACTTTTATATATGACAATATATTGAGATTCAACAGTGTGAACTCTGTGGCTTTTCAAAGTCACCCTAAATTTAAAAACCTTTGGAGCAAGTATTTCATTATGCTTTTTTTATTACTAAGAAAATTAAACAGAAACCATCGTAAAATGCCATTGTCTTCTCTTGAATTACTCTTTACAATCAAACTTTCATTTATAAAACAATAGAATACCACATATTACATGTTTGAGATATACCATGGGTTATTTTTAACACCAAGGATGTTACTTTATAACTGATAGCCTGATTTGATAAAGTAGGCCTGTAGTCTTGTCAATATAAACATCTTTACTCTTATAAGTCTCTCTTCTATACTTAATTCCTCTTGGAAAACATGCTTTAGATACATTCACACAGACAAAAATGTGTTAGGAATTTTAAAAATTCTGACGAAAATCTTTGCTTAATAAATGTTGCATTCCTACATGTAGTTTAAGCGTGGCTATCTAGAATTTTTTCATTACCTGCATAGGAAGCAGAACACTATATAGAATTAATAAACTTGAGCTTGACCCTCACCCTTTGTTGTATAATAATCAATGTAAGGATGTTAAAAGGAAATATTTATTATATTAAAACAAAGGACATTATTCTGATAGCTGCTGGATCTAAAATGTAACATTTGACTTTCAAAGCAAGTAAATCAGCAGAGCTCCAAATAGGGGGACTCAACCAACAAAGGATCATAAAGTTAAAAAGTCTCTGTTAATCAATGACAAATTTAGTACTTGTTGCTACAATTACGAAGATAATAGTTCCTTTATGTCAGTGCCTTTGGTTTTGCAGCTGTAAAATAGCTTTGAAATTCAGCATTTCAAGGAATAGAAATTAATAGGAGGTCATTTCTACCAGAGAAATTTTAGGCGCCCATCCTCTCTAATCATCATTAAAAACTAAATCCGTAGGAGAAGAGGCACTTTACTGATTGTCAAGTGGAAGCTATTATTCATTTGATGAAGCTCTTGGCACCGTGCCATTGATTCTGCACTACAGCCTGCTGCTTGTTCTCCTTCATCTCGTGCAATCAGAGTTGTTTCTGCCTGCCAGGAGCTATTTATAGAGCAAAGGGGTGGGGGGTGGAGAAAAGCTGATATGTTCTCCGTCTTGAAAAACAACTTTCAAACTTTATAAGTACAAATCTGTTTTTCTTGTCATGAGACTGTCTGCTTTTTCTGTCAATGCAGAAGATAAGAAAGCGGACTTCAAGACAACTGCCCTTCCTAATAATGACTATGAATTTGGTGAAGTCATAGGCTACAGTCACACTGCATCTGACACCCCTGGATTAATAGTCCTCAAAACTACACACATCGTCATGTGTCGATAGTGTAATTCTCTCATTTCTAGACTTCTAAGTCCATTCCAGTTCTGTATCTTAAAAATTTCTAAGACCTACTCCCTGCTTTCTTATACTTATTAAAAGCAAATATACCTTGCAAAAAAAAAAAACACTCAAAAGAAAAACTTCAAAATATAAGTATAGGAAAATATTTGGGGGCTCAATTATTTAGGAGTTGGTCAACAGTTAAGTGTTGGTGAAATTGTTTTTCTTACAATTGCAAAAGAAGTTGGATTTTCATAAATTTTACTTAGAAGATTGGTCATCCTAAGTCAACATAAATCTTTTGGTTAAAAATTATTCTGTGATATGAACATGGCATTCTTAAATTTACCTGCAACTCTTATTGTCTTGAGTTGCAGTTGTGAACATATTTCAAAACCCAAACTATTCAGAATCATTATTTTTGGAAAAGTTTCAGGCCTTATCTCAGCACTTGCCAAATCTACTTAAAATGTTTTATCTTCTAAAATAATAGAGAAAATAAAAATAAGATAATAGTATACTTTTAAAATCTCAAGGATAGCAATAGAAATACTTCTGGTTGCTAAAATTTAATATAATGGAAAGGAATTATATTTGTTGGAATACAAAACAACAAAACCAAAACCTGAGCCTTAAAAAAAAAATACATGGAAATAAAGTCATATGGCTGTGAATTGCCTGACGTAATTTTTTTGAGAAATTTAGTTCATGACCCAATCAAATGTTGTTTTAATAAAGTGCAATTTTTAAAAAGTAGCCATAGAGCTAGAGCATTGCCAATAAATGTTTGGTTATAAATAGAACATCAAAATACAACCGTAATAATTTGAAAATAAAATAAAGGTCAGCTAAAGTAGTTACTTAGCAGAACAATTTGAGTTAGCAGGTAGAAAATAGACCACGGATTTGTTTGTTTTGTTTTGCTTTAACTTCCTAGAAGACCTACATTTCAGCACCCCTTTTGGTTTGTGGTATTTTCAGAGCCCTGGCTTGCAGCAGGAATCAGAAAGGTATACTTACCAGGGAATCTATAGTATCTTTTCTCCTGAAAGCTACATGCCTTACCTCCAAGACATTTATCTAGAAGAAGCTAAGATTAAATGAAATGCTCTGTTTCAGACAAAAGCTATAGACTATGAAGTGAAATTAAGTATCATGGATCCAGGTATTTTAGAAAGTCAAGTGGAATAAGAAAATTAAAAGTGCATTTGATTCTGAATTGCCCAAAATAACTCTGCACAGCCTGAGCTTCGAGATAATTTCCAGCTTTTCCTGCCCTTCCCTTTTAGTTCTCACAACTTTCTTCTTACGGTTTTTCACTCCAAACAATGAAAAAATTGGGGCATTTGTAGAAGAGTATTTTGAAATCTCTGCCATTAATTCAACAGATCACCACTGGGCTCAGGTTAGGTTTGTGGAGCTAATCCCCATCTTAAACATTCAATAGTTCACTCAACAAATATTTATTTAGTACCCTCTATATACTGGCACCATCCCAGTTGTCAAGATACATTGAGGAACGAAAAACATGCAAAGTTCCTATCTTTATTTGTATTCCAGTGAGCTTCAGCTAAAATAAAACAAAGATCAACATCAAAAAACATCTTTCTTTCATGAACATAGTCCTATATTTCTCAAAATTGCACAACATTAAATTGAAGGACAACAAATTCACAAGTTACAATTTCAATGTTTGAGCACTGACCTTATATGCCAGATACTGCATTGAATAGTTTTTCATGCATTATCTCATTTAATTAGTACCTATCAATCATAGTCTTCAAAAAAAATCCCCTTAAAAAAAAAAATCCCCGTAATAGAGATAAATAAATGAATACTTAGAAAGGTTAAGTAAATTATTAAGTTTACACAGATAAAAAGTGGCAAATTAAACACAGGTCTCTTCCAATTATAAAAATAGTAGTTTCAGGCAAGTCTTCTACCAAGGACTTAGTACCATTCATTCATTCATTCATTCAGCATTTATTCAACCAATATTAAGAGTATCTCATATGTGCCAGGCCAAAGAGACAAAGATCCCTGCTTTTGGGGGGCTTAAATCTTAGTGAGAGGAGACAGACAATAAAAATAAGCATAATAAATAAGCAAATACATAACACATTAGGTTTACATCAATTCATTGGAAAAAATATAAAGCCTAACATTTTCCCTAACAATCTGAACTCTTAAGTTAGAGGTAAAGACAACTTTTAAAATTAAAAAAAAAAAAAAGGAGCTCAGGAGACCAATGACAAGCACCCCAAAAAAGGAAATGCTATAGCATAACAGTGTTGAAGAAATGACTTCATACTGGGGGAAATGACACCTGTTTGCCACCACTGTAAAGAGTTGAATTTGTTGTAAATCTTTGTTATTTTGATCATGAGATGCTTGAAAATAAAGGGCAGAGCAGGGCATCAGTAATTGCCCATCTGGAGTACAACAAACATACATAAATCACTGGAAAATCACGTGTGGTTTGATGACATTTCTCCACTTTGGTTTCCACTGACTGGTATGCCAAACCCCAGACACCAAAATGACTAAGGTTGGGGAATAAATACCCATCATTAAATCTCCAGTGGTTTAATAATTATCCCTCTTCCCGCGGACATGATTAAACCTCACACAGCAGCAAAACAAGAAACTAAGTTGCTGGGCATCAGAGGTGAAGAGAAAGTAAATGAGAAAGAGAGAGAGAGAGAGTGAGAGTAACAAAGGAAATGAGAGAAGAGAGGGAAAGAGGGAGAAAGAACAGAAAGGAAAAATCTCTTTGGTGGTTACTCTCAACCATCCTTGGGCTTAAAACAACCACCCACAGGCACTAAACAAGTGATTAAGCTGCAATCTGGATGTGTATCTCATTATAATTCCAGGGGATGGGGCAATTTGCTCCAATGGGAGCAGAAAGTGCAGTAACGCAGGAAACATAATCCCACCCAAGGCCATGCTTTCCTCCTAGAGGGATAGCAGAGCTAGATCCTTCTAACACAAAAATGGTGAATCTTCTCTCTTCTGGGAGTACTAACTGGCTTTGGTCAATATCGCTTTCTTAAGAGGGAAAAAATGGAATCTTTCTTTTAATACCATGTTAAGTGGTCCCAGAGTTATAACTGACTTAAAACTCAAAGTTCCTTGTAATGGTTGAAAAACCCAGCATACTTTTCTATCCATGGAGTTTCCAGGCACATCCTAAGAAAAAATTCTTGATTACTGACTGGAACTAAGGGAAGTAAATTGGCTACAAGATGATGATAAATCCCATTTGAGATATAATACCAGGGATTATATGTTAACCAAGATCAAAGTCAATACTTCTTAAGTAACTTCCTTCTTAGTTTTTCCTATTTATAAACTGAAAATCTTCTAGCAGGCCCACTCCAGAAACCATGTCTATATTACTCACCATTGTATCTCTAGTACCTGTCCAGTACTTAGTAAATAATAGCACTCAATAAACATTTTCACCAAAAAAATGCAGATAAATGAATGCATTAATATTATTTTTTAACTGAAGTATAGTTGACACACAATGTTATATTAATTTCAGGTGTACAACAGTGATCTGACAACTCTATACATTATGCTCTGCTCACAAGTGTTTAGCTACTATCTGTCACCATACAATGTTGTTACAATACCATTGACTGACTCTCTTCCCTATGCTTTCATACCTGTGAATTATTCATTCCATGACTAGAAGCCTGTACTCCCACTCTTCTTCACCCTTTGCCCATCTTCCACCCTTCTCCCCTCTGGTAACCATCAGTTTGTTCTCTGAATTTATGGGTCTGCTTCTGCTTTTTTTGGTTTGTTCATTTGTTTTGTTTTTTAGATTCCCCATATAAGTGAAGTTATACAGTATTTGTCTTTCTCTGTCTGACTTATCTCACTTAGCATAATATCCTTTAGGTTCATCCATATTGTTGTAAATGGCAAGATCTCATTCTTGTTTATGCCTGAGTAATATTCCATTGCATATTTATGTACCACTTCTTCTTTATCCATTCATCTATCAATGGACACTTGGGTTGCTTCCATAGCTTCGGTATTGTAAATAATGCTTCAGGAGTGCCTCTATCTTTGCTAATTAAAGTTTTTATTTCTCTGGGTAAGTATCCAGTAGTGCAATTATTTTTCTTTTCTTTCCTTTTCTTTTTTTTAGGAACCCTCAAACTGTTTTCCACAGTGGCTGTACCAAGTTACATCCCCACCAAGAATGCACAAGGGTTCCTTTTTTTGCACATCCTTGCAACACTTGTTATTTCTGTCTTTTTGATACTAAATATTCTGACTGGTGTGAGGTGATATCTCATTGTGGTTTTTATTTGCATTTCCCTAATTATTAGTGATGTTGAGCATCTTTTCCTGTGTCTGTTGGCCATCTGTATGTCTTCTTTGGAAAAATGTCTATTTGTTTTTTAGTTTTGAGTTATATAAGTTCTTGGTATATTTTGGATATTAACCCCTTATGAGACAAATCACTTGCAAATACCTTCTCCCATTCAGTAGGTTCCCTTGTCATTTTGTTGATTGTTCCCTTTGCTGTGCAGAAGCTTTTTGTTTTGACATAGTCCCAATAGTTTGATTTTGCTTTTGTTCCTATTTTTCTATCTTACAAGAACATCATAGCAACTTATATAAAATTATTGGGTTCCCTGAATTAATTAGGTACCCTAGTGACTCTTAAAATTTATTATGCTTGTATGTCTCATTACTTACTTTTATATATATTATATATATATTTATATATTATATTTTATATATTATTTTGTTTTATCTTATTAAACCAAATTATGCCAAATTACTCTCTGGCAAACATATGACAGGAAGGAAAAGTAACTAATATTTATTAAGGATTCATTAAGATTGGCATGTGCAACATGTCTTTATTTGCCTGGTCTCATGTATTTCTTAAAGCACTCTGATAAATTAGACATTATTAATGTCCTTTAACAGGGAAAGAAGTATAGGCTTAGAAAGGTCAATTAATTTGCCTAAGGTCATACAACCAGTAAGCAGCAGAAAGCAGATTCAAACCTTGACCCTTTTGACTTGGAAGTCCATATTCCTTTCTATTATACCAAACTGCTAAAGGAAAACATATTCAAACTGCAAAAGCAAGCATCTATTTGTCAAAAGATAAAGAACCTTCTCTTCAAGCTTGGGGTGTGCCTGTGCTAGCTGTTTTCATTATGATAAATAATTTTTTTTTTAAGATTTTACTTATTTATTTGTCAGAGAGAGAGAGAGAGAGCACGCAAGCAGGAGAACAGCAGGCAGAGGGAGAAGCAGGCTCCCCACTGAGCAAGAAGCCTGATGCAAGGCTCAATCCCAGTGACCCAAGCCGAAGGCAGTTTCTTAATCAACTGAGCCACGCAGGCGCCCCTATAAACAATTTCAATAAAGGAGAAAAGTGTAAATTGAGTCCAAACACCAAAATATCTTTTATTTAGAGATTTTATGTTATATTAAAAGGCTAAGAAGTTACTCTTCTTTCTGAGGAGTTATTTCATTAAAAAATATTTATCTCCCTCATGTGTTTTAGTTTGATTTACCTTTTGTCAGATCAATCAGGAAAAATGTAATTCAAAGAAAGTCACAGATGGAAGCAAACAACACAGAAGAGAATTGGAAAGACCTCAGCATCCCGATAAATTCACTGATGTCCACCAAGAAAGACATGAAAAGCAAACCTTTCTTGATGAATGCCAGTTTCCTGGAAGGGGGCAATTATGCTCTTCTCTTTCAGAAAGTTACTTAGAAAAGCCAACATGACCTCTGAGTAAGTCTCCTGTGAATAAGCTCTGGAAGCCATCCATGGACGTGTAATCCTATATAAAACTGAACAATCCTCTGGCAATTAGATTGATAGTGAATTTGGTCTTAAGGGAAAGAGTCCTACACTGGTAAGTGAAGTAAATGGTATTGGTGTCTTAACCACTCATTTCACCTGCACATGCATGTTGCACACACGACTGAATTAATAATTACCAGAGTTCAAAACTAAGGACTTTAGTCTGTGTATGTCTGTGTATCTCTTGAAGAGAGAAAAACGATCCTTAGGGGGAAAAATGGCTCATTTTTCAACTGACTTAATATGGAAAACTCCCTGCAGTAAACATGCGTTGAGTTAAATAGGAAATCATTCAGCAAAATTATAAAGAAAATTTATAAAGAAAAATCAGTTTCATAAACTTCTGGCAGCCTCAAATTCAAAGTACTCTGATTATCTGATCAAAGTTTCAGCACTGAGTATTGGAAATCCCTATAAGTGAGATCGTCAAAAGCAGATATTAAGCCATAAACATTAATAATCAGAATCATAACCTACCAAAGATTGGATTATGTTTTCATGTACCGTACTATACCTCAGTGTCCCCTCACCCTAAAATAGAGTTTGAAACATGTAATTAAACATTAATAATTGAATCATAACCTACCAAAAACTGGCTTATGTTTTCACATACTGTACTGTACCTCAGTGTCCCCTCACCCTAAAATAGAGTTTGAAACATGTAATTCCTACATAAAAGAAGATAGAAACAGCATCAGTTTTATGCATAAGAACTGGTTATGCATATCCTTATCTTGAAGGATAGTGAAAGGTCCACATGACCCCCAGTATGTATCAGCCTTTCTCACGCACTACATTAATTCACCATTAATGACACTTCTTTGGACTAGAACTAGAATGTTAATTATCCATACACATTAATAGCTCTTCCTTTAAGAGTAGAGTTTGAAGGAATAGATGGAAATTAGGTTTATTTTAGAGGGGAAAGAGAACAATGTGGGACATCCATGGAAAAAAATCAGATCACTAAATGCCAAAAGTGAAGATGCCAGAAGATATGACAATAGAAAGTTAGAGTGAAGGTAAATTTTTCTAACATAATAACAAAATTCATCTAGCTCACCTTACTCAGGAAGATTAAATAATGTATGCACAGCTCTCTGAACTCCTTGAGAAAGAAGCACAGAGAATAATTATAGCTGCATTTTCTACTGCCTAAACAAGTCTTGGCTGAACACCCCATTAGGTCATGCATATCATCAGACTACCATTAAGTAAGCCAAAAGAAAAACTCCTACATGCTAGTCAGGGAGCCAAAGAGTAAAATGCAGCCTTCAACAGCTCTGATTCCAACTAGAGTTCAATTTGGGCTCCAAGTATAAGAATCTGGTTCACATATTTTTAATGGGCATCTTTCAAATACTTAAGGAAGAAAGAAATTAATAAATTCTCCCCAAACCTTATCCCTAACATGTAAAGAATGAAGACTGCCACCTGTCTAGGATTTGAGTTTCATATGAATGTTCACTACATCAAAGCATCAAGGGACAGGCTTTGAGTAAAGGCAGACAAGATCAAGAGACTTGCATATTTTAAATAAGACACAAAAATTACAACATAAAAAAAGATCAGAATCCCTCTTTATTCATTTAGAAATCTGAGGGCCCTTACTGCGTTAGGCTTAAATTTACTATATATTCTAGAAAAGGTACGTTGTTTAAAATGAAGTCTAAGGGGGAACAAATGTATTTCAAGGGGTTTTATAAATTAATAAAAGTATTCTGCAAGGTGCTTTGGGAGTCAGAGATTAAAGAAAACTGTGAAGCAATATAAAGCATTTACTTTCCTTAATACTGTGAGAATATGAGTAGCTTTTCTCAGCTGTTGTCAAAGAATTTTTCCATGTTTATTCTTTCCTGATGTTATCTATACCAGTAGCTATACCAACAGCAATAACATCTTATATTTAATTAAGATTTAAAAATTGAAAAGGAATATTAAATATGGTATCTTTTTTGATTCTTAGATATATTCTGAGACAGTTATTTTTATCTCAATTTTACAGATAAAGCAACTAAGTTTAAAAAAGAAATTAGTGATTTACTCAAGGGTACACAAGAGCTAAGTAGTAGAACTGAGTGTCAAATCCATCTCTTTGGACTCCAAATCCATGACATTTCCTCCCACCAACCTAAATTTTCCGACTAACTAATGATATAGACAACTCTTGTGTTTTGTTTTGTTTTTTGTTTTTTTTGTTTTGTTTTTGTTTTCGTTTTTTTTACTGCTAACTTCGCAAAGAAGCCTTCTAGTCAGACCTGTTAGAATAATCTTATTATTAAGGCAAAATTACAGTAATTTTTATCACTGAGAGTATAGCGATGTGCTAACTACAATTCTTTTAATCCACACTAAACAAACAGACTAGAGACTTCAAATTGTTCTCGGATCAACCTAAATGTGGCCATCTTGCTAATACAAGGGGATTTCTTTATTATGGATCTTAACTTGTGAAACTGAGTCTCCTAAGTGTTGATGCAATCCACATGTAGTGTTATGAAAGTCTGCCCAAGCTACAGCCCCAGGGGCAGGTGGTTCGTTTGATCTCTAAAGTTGTAAAGGAAACATTTGGTAATCCAACTAAAAAACGTACCCCAGAGAAAAATGGGAGGGCATTTGTACAATGACATGAAATTCTTCTTTTTCTGCCTAAATATCATTCTGCCAGCAGTAAAAGAATCTGAAGAAGAAATCTTAGAGACTAGAAAGAGCTTTAGAAGCAATTGTTAGAGTGGTTCTGGCAACAGCAATAAAAAGAGGTAAAGGAAAAAATTAAGAGTAGCTCTTTTTGTCACAGCATATTACAGAAAGCCTCCATAATAATGTATTTCAGTTAGACTTTGCTGGGTAACAAACCACCCCTAAACTAAATGGCTTAACAAATTTTTTATTACTTTCCACTGTTCTTGTGTGGTTCCTCTTCTGACCTCACCTGCACTTACTCATGTGCTATATTCACCTACAGAGTCAACTATAGTCCAGGTGAGGAAACAGACTCCATCCGTTTGACAGTAGAAGTCACATTGCAAAAGTTTATGGACACAAAGAGACATCATTCTTTAGGGTCCATTATGACCCTAATCAACTACTCTAAGGTCTTTAATCCCAGTTGTACATAGAATCATCTGGTATATTTTTAAACAAATACAATTGACTAGGTCTCACTCCTAGAAATTCTGACTTAAGTGGTAGGAGGTAAAGCCCGGTCATCAGCTTTTCTTAAAAGCTCTCCAGGTGATTAAAATTAAGCAAGATTTAAGAACGACTATTTTGGGGGCACCTGGGTGGCTCTGTCCTTTAAGCATCTGACTCTTGTTTTCAGCTCAGATCATGATCTCATGGATCGTGAGATCGAGCCATGCATAGGGCTCCATGCTCTGTGTGGAGTCTGCTTGAGATTCTCTCCCTCTGCCCCTCCCCCTACTCGTGTGCACTCTCTCTCATTCAAATAAGTTTAAGAATCTTAAAAAAAAAAAAAAAGAATGACTGTTGTTTTCTATTCTGATGATTGAATTATAGTAATTACAGAATGAGTAAGTGAGAATACTTTGTAATAAGAATTTCACACTAAGGTAAATGATAGGGGTAATATAAAATAGAGAACAAAAATAGAAGACAGAAATGTATTGGATCACAGTCAATAACAGAAGCAGAACAAAGACACTAACTCAGTCAAAACTAGCTATGGGTTTTTACCAATACCCTAATGAAGGCAGATTGGTAATTAACAGCAGAAAAAAAAAAGCTGACGAACTATGTAACTGCGTTATATCTGTAATTTGTTGTATACATATTTACAGATATGCTTAACCATTTAAGTATATCTATATATGTAAAGCATATCTATATAAGTAAACAGTACACAATTTACTCGTTGGTGTTGTTTTAGTTTTTCCCAACTGACTCTTTGTATTTTCCTTCTTATATTAGTTCTCAACACAAATTGAAACTAGGATGGTTTTAAAGAATACTGATGCAAAAGCCCAAACCCAAGTATTCTGATTTAATTGCCCTGGAACAGGACCATTATAAGGTGAAACCAAGCTTGAGACTGTTGCTCTAAGATATAATTTTATTTGTTTGTATGTTTATGTATTTATATAAGATATCATTTTAAACAAAACTTTCCAAGTATTGTTAAGCAGAGTTTGTCATTAACTCTGATGGAACCAGTCAATACAGTAGTCTCTCTAATGGTTGAAAATAATTCTCTAAGGACAAGACCTACATCTTGTTCAACTCTGTATATCAACAGCCCAGCACATGTGTAGCATAAGACATGGACTGGTAACTCTCTTAGAGAATGAGCACCCCAACCAACTGTTGTATGAATTTGGGTGAGAGCTAAATATTTTTTATTAAATAAATATTAAAATATTTTTTAATGCAATTGGCAGTGACATGTGGGGTAAGCTAGTACCTAGAAAACCTCATATTGTTTGAATACCCCCAAGGATTAGCTGAAATAGTCCTCTCCATCAGAGACAGAACTTAAAACAGAGCCAATTAACAGTCAATATTCCTACATTTCAGAGCTTCTACCACAGTAGATTGGCATTCCCAGAGACAACAGACTTGGCACCCCTACTTAATAGTAGACAATTATCTTTCAACTTCTGATACTTCCTATCTCCAATCCTTGCTCTTTACTTCCCACTCTGTTTCTGCATTCATCCAACTCCTAAATCTTCCCAGCTTAACCTTCTGTCCTGACTAAACATTTAGTCTTTGGAGTTTGACTTTCCTAGTTTCAACCCTCCATCCTCTCTAGAATACAATGTAGACTGTCTCTGACTTTTCTTATTCTCAGCCAATACTGAAAAATCATGTCAGTGGAGCTTCAGCCATGGGGCACCATCCATGATGTTTCACTGGCCTATGCCCCATGCAGGCTTCTCCTTCTTTCCCAATCCACATGCTTTCAGGTCAACCCCGCACTGGAGACTGGCCCTCATTCTACTGGTTGGATGTCAAGACCCTATTTAGGATATGTGGACTCAGGGGACTTCAGAAATAAGAGATCACAAACTAAAACTGGGCCCTATCCTAGAGGAAAAAATATATATAAATATGAGAAAAGCTGGAGTTAGGAAAATCAAGTAGTGATTTTTCTTTAGTGGAAGTCTTCATAGAGCTTATATGTACACTGAATTTCTAACACTGGCAACTTGAAAAATTCTGATAATTCTCACTAACCATCCCAAATTTGGAGACAAGTAAATTGAGATGGGATGATATCCCTTCTCTCTTTCTCTTTCTCTCTCACTCTCCCTTTTTTTTTTTCAAGATTTGTTTACTTATTTAAGTAATCTCTATGCTCATTGTGGGGCTCAAACTCATGACCCCAATACCAACAGTCACATGCTATACTGACTGAGCCAGCCAGGCACCCCTCTTTCTCTCTCTTCTGATTAGCTTGGAAGAAAGGTAGGATGTATAGAGAGGGATGGATTAGAAACTGGTGAAATCAGAGAAGTTTTTAGGGCTATTTATTGGAAACGAAGCCTCTGGAACTCCACACTGAATTAAGACAGTTACTTAAAGCCCTAAGATATCTCCTCACCATGGGCATGGGATATGTTCATGATAAGGTATAGCGAATTTTGATACACTACAGTTTACAATGTCTCAGGAGAGCAAAGTTCAGGTTATTATGGTAAAACTTCATACAATTTTGTCTCAGCTCTAACAAATTCCAGAAACAATCCCACACTCTCGAGCTACAGAAAAGTGGATGGAATACAAATTTCCCAGCCCAAAAATTTAGCTTAGAGGAGATGATGAATCAAATCAAGAGAAATCCATATTTTATTGAAGCAAATAGAATGGAAAAGTAATACCTTTGTTAAACATAAGCAACATTTTAGGGAGGAAAATGGCATAGCAACTACAGATACTGCACTATAGAAATAAAAAAGTGGACAATAATAAGGGTGTGCAAAATGGAATTCGCTTGTCTGTTCTGATACAAAAATGTAAATAACGGAAAAAATTCATTATGAATGCATTGGCTAGAAGAGCATAATAAAAAGATTAAATTTAACAAAGCAAGCTCTTTATCAACCTAAAAATGAGGCTAAAAAGCAGTGAAATAAGATGAAATAAGAAATCTCAGCATAAGAAAAAAATAGTATTTTAAAAGACCTACCAAAAAAATAAAAATAAATTAAAAATAAAAATGGAAATGAATAAAAGACTTTCTAAATAAGTTAGAGGAAGTAAGAAACAAAATAGAATTACTAATATAGAGGAAACACTTGAGGTAATTACAGCAAACGCAGAGGAAAAAGCCAAAACAATTAAAGTAATTGGAGAAAAGATAATGGATATAAAGGACAAACTGTGAAAACAATAAAGATAGAATGAGTGGCTTTGAGTTCTATAACCCCAATAATGAAGAACAAAATATGTCCAAAGATATAATACAAAACAACTACCCACAAATAAAGGACAACCTAAATTTGTATATCACAAAAAACACTGTGTTCCAGGAAATAAAGCAAATACAATGATCAGAAAAAGATATACCTGGTAGTTACCAAATTTCAAAAGTAAAGAAAAAATTCTTCAGGAATTCCTTGCAGGGGAAAAAAAAAGTCACATTGGCTTCAGACTTCTGCAAAACAATGATTTCCAAAAACCATTAGAGCAATATCTCTAATGTTCTGAGAGAAACAAATTATGACCCAAGAATATTGTATCCAGCTAAGATATCTTTCAAAAATTAAAAAAGATAAATATTTTGAAAATGAAAAACTCAGAAAATACAACAGTCATGAACTATTTTTTAAAAAACACAAAAAAACTAGATTATTAGTAGGATAGAAAAATTAGAATAAATATATAAATAAATACATAGACTGACTAACTATATAAATAAATAGAAATATTTATTTGATTGACAGAATTTTCATTGTCCAAATTCGGGTAGCACCATTCGTATTATAAACTGAACAACTGAATGTGGTAGCTCTAAAGTTTCAAATTAGATTTTCTTTTATGAAAATCAAATAAGACCAAATTAAATGATCTTATTTATAAGAACATGAGATTTATGACCATTATATTTACCCAAGTATTTCTACCTGTCTGCTTATATATGCCTTTATCAATAAATATGCATAGGGATAGATCTTTATGTTCACCTACTTCCTAAAGATTATTATTATAGAATAGTTGGATTTAACTATTCAATAATGATTAATTTAATCACATATAGATA
The DNA here is from genome assembly GCA_028534135.1 of Potos flavus. Classification (NCBI taxonomy): domain Eukaryota; kingdom Metazoa; phylum Chordata; class Mammalia; order Carnivora; family Procyonidae; genus Potos; species Potos flavus. The sequence continues at coordinate 110,989,561 of CM052900.1, read as the reverse complement.
TATAGCAATTTACAAGTGATTTTTGGTAATAAGGAGAAACTATGTGATTGTCCTAGTTCTGGATTTCATAACATATCCTTTTTATTTTATAACATGATCTGATTATTTGTCATCCATTTTACCCTCTTAACATTCCATTCTGTCCACATATGTCTTAATCCTAGGGAATAACCCAGCCTTGGTAGGTGTTCTGAAGATATCAAGTCCCACACATCTAATTCCTTTTTCTGGATTTAATTTCCCTCTGAGAGAGGCTGGAAGGAGCATCCCTATATGCCATACAATCATACCACCATGGCCATATCTTGCTGGAGAAGAATGGACACCAGTTCCAAGACCAATGCTTTGCTTAGCCACAATAAATGAAGAATAAATAGAAACTATACAATTAGTGATAGGACTTGAATCAGACAATCAGGGCCAAGACAATCATATTGGACCATGTAAAAAATTAATAAGAGAAAAATCTGGTTGCTACAGAGAAGAAATAATTAATTAGACACATTTAGAGAAGCAAATATATGTCATTGCTCTAGAATTAAAGATTCCACCTTTGGTTTGGGAGAAAGGAAAAAAAAAAAAAGGACTAGATAAGGATTTAGGAAATAGGTAAAGAGTTAAGAAAAGGCAGCAAGGGGCCTCATTTTGTTCTTAGCCTCAGCCATGTGCCCCAGCTTGGTTCAACCTGTATTTAGCGGTACGTGATACTCACGGAGAAATCAATATATTCATACTTTATTCCTTACTGAAGTGTTATTAACTCTGTATAATTCCTTTAGAGAGAAGAATAAATGAGCAATAGGCTTCAGGTAACTGAATCCTTAAATAAGTAATAGCCATGGCCCCTGACCTTTAAAGGGTCTAAAAATTGGTATGCACAAAATTAAAGCTATCCTAAATTAAAAAACAAACAAACAAACTATGGTATAAGAAAGAGGAAAAGGGATGCCTAGATGGCTTAGTCAGCTGCCTTCAGCTCAGGTTTCTGGGATCCAGCCGCCCATAGAGCTCCCTGCTCAGAGGGGAGTCTGCTTCTCCTTCTGCCCCTCCCCCTGCTTGTGCTCTCTCTCTCACTCACTCTCTCCCTCCCTCTCTCAAATAAATAAATAAACTCTTAAAAAAAAAATGTAGAACTGCATTGTCTCCACTATGTAAACGGAGAAAACACCGAAAAGAAAAAGGAAAAAAAAGAGAGAGAGAGAGAGAGAGAGCGCGAAGAAGAATATGTGTGCACAGAGATAAAAAGAATACCTTTACCAATGCTAAGACATATGAAAGCAGGTTGTTTTTCATTTCTTGTTATTAAATGTTCCTAGGATTACCTGCGATATCCTCATAACAACTCTCCTTTACTTGGGCTAGCTTGAATGGGTTTGTTTCCTTACAAACAAAAGAGCTTTGTTTGTATAAGTAAAGCATCAATCAAGGCAGTCTATTGTGGTTGGGTTCGAGAAAGGCCTGTGATGATGAGGATCACCACTAAAGGCAGTGACTCTAAAGGTAAAACAGAGACTCGAATCCAAGCCAAAGATTTTAGAAAGTGTGACGTTTAAACCAGGAAAAGCAAGATGAGCAGACAAGATTCAAGTGCAAGGAGAGGCTTCAATATGGGAGGGAGTTAAAGAGCAGGACTGGGACTGGGCAGAACTGAATTACACTTAAGGCAATAGCTGACCAGGCTGCTTAGGTCAACCTTACTGACAAGAACAACTAGAAAAGAGGGAAATAATTTTTTTTTAAAGATTTTATTCATTTATTCGATAGAGAGAGAGAGCGAGCACAAGTAAACAGAGAGGCAGGCAGAGAGAGAGGGGGAAGCAGGCTCCCTGCTGAGCAGGGATCCCAGGATCCCGAGATCACTACCTGAGCTGAAGGAAGAGGCTTAACTCACTGAGCCACCCAGGTGCCCCGAGGGAAATAATTTTTAACATCCATTAGAGAAGTGACTTCCAGTTTCTAGTTCCAGATGTGAGGAGTGTGGAACTTACCACTCTGCCCTAACAACAATAAAAAGCTGAATGGACTGAAAAATCAACAACTTCTTGGATCCACAGAGAGGGGAAAACAGACCAAACTGTTGTCCCCAGACTGAAGAGACAGGCAAACACAGGCAGTCACAGTTTACCAGAGCAGAACTCAGAAGCAGAAACTGCCTCAGGAACCAGTACTAGGGTAGGAAGCCTGAACTATAATTGATGAATTACTAAAGGCTAACTATGGACAACTCTGAGAGTTAAAAACTCACAGGTAACCAGTCATAGGAGGGCCCCCGCAATATTGTGAGATTTAGCTCCAAGAGCTCAACCAGATTCCCACAGTAAATATCAGAAAAATGCCCTTGGGTTCTGCCAGAAGCTCTTTGTTCTCGACAAGTCCTGCCCTCTGGAGACTAGTTACCCAGAGCCTAACCTGCTGGGGTATTATCAGAGCCTAACTGACCTGGGAGAAGGGAAATACCCAACTCCTGTCAGCTCTATCCCTCCACGTGGAAGAAAGGAAATACCCAACTCTCGCCTACTGTAATCATCCTGTCCTAACCTAAGGAGGAAGAAAAAAGCAGAAGCATGTGTGGTGTTCACAGTCCAGAAGCACAGAATCACTGAAAGTTTGAGACTTAATCATAATACTGTAGAATGCTTCTCTCCCCCACCCATGCCTCACCACTAAATCACTAAAAGCCTGTTTATAGAGGTTCTTTTTACCCAATACATAATGTCTGGCTATCCAGAAGAAATTAAAGGCCTATCAAAGTGCAAAAGACATAGTTGCAAGAGACAGAGCAAGGATCAGAAGCAGACACGGCAGAATGTTGGAATTACCGGCTGAGAATTTAAACAACTATGATTAATATGCTAAAGGTTGTAATGTATAAAGGAGACAGCATGCAAAAACAGATGGGCAATATAAAGAGAGAAATAGAAATTCTAAGAAAGAACCAAAAAGAAATGCTAGAGACCAAAA
>CM052900.1:110934657-110986100 GCA_028534135.1 Potos flavus | reverse complement strand
TCTCTTCCTTCTCTCCTCTCTCACTTGTTCTCATTCTCTCTCATTCTCTTCTTCTGAGGTTCCACTCACAGGTATATTAGACTTTTATACTGTATTTCATGTCTCTTTTTTTTCCCTCAGTGTTTCAGACTGGATTTTTTTTCTTATGCCATGTCATGTCATTCACTGATACTCTCTTCAGCTATGTTGAAGCCTATCACTGAGCTTTCCAGTAACATAATACTAGTCATATGTGATGGAGGTTATGGAAAGTACTGAAGGACAAGACAGTGACTTAGGTATTAATCACTGTCCAGGTCCTTACATAACTGTAAAAAAAAAGGCTGGAATAGTCTCTTTTTGGGTCTTATTTGTAAGTGGAGAGAGAGACTCTAAATCTCACTGGACTGTGAACAGCCTGCAAATGACATACCTAATTATAGACCATGGGTGGAAGTAGGGTAGGCAGGTCCCGACCAAAGTAGTATTTTTTCTGGGCTAAGTGCTACCTGGAAGACTTTCTCCTCAGAACTTGAAATTCTTTTTCTCTAAAGTGGTTTCTTGCCTCTTAGTTTCAAGTTTTTCTTAACCATCTCATCCCCACTTGAAGTCTCTTCTTTTTAACCATTCATCCCTACCACTTATAGGTTATAGAATTTGTTTGTGTTAAGGCTGAGAAAGGAGGGGGAAATAAGAATACAGAGCCCAGAGAGAAATGAGCCATCAGAATCAGATAGAAAGAAAAATAGGAAGTGACCACAAAAGGATCAGGTGGTGGAATGCTTGACTATGGAAAGGTGACAGATACTGGAGATGTAAGTGCATATCATAAGAATTTAGCAACTGGTGGTTTATTTTGGAAGAATGATCAAGAAAAGGAAAAAATGTGAAAGTTGGCTGGATTTATACTAGTAAGCCTAATAATAATCAAGAACTTTCACATACTATTTAGAAATCCATGGTTATGGGGTTAGAGAAATCTCAAAATGCGACATGTCAGTCATGTGAAATTTTGGATAAATTTTTCCTGTGGGTAGAGAATTTAAGTTCAAGTTGAACTTTTATGAGGAGAAATTGGCTGGAATTCTTTACCCTGCAGTCAAAAGAGCAGCTTCAAATATGCTAGTCAACGATGTATTTGTGAAAAATATGAATCTAAAGAATTTTAGCCTATCTTCATATGCTAAAGTCACAGATAGAGCTGAGCTTGAGCAAAAAGGTAAGAGTTTGTGTTTCACAACCTCTGTACCCTATCTCCCATTACATTTCTTCTCGATCCTGGAGACCCAAGCCCTCCATACTTCAGTTCAAAGCTGAATTCTGTAAAAGCCTGGATTCTTTCCCAGTGTCCTATATACTTAGCTTCTTATCTCTATTTTCAGGTGAAAAAGAATGCTCGGAGTGGTTAGTGACTAGCTCAAGAAAATACAGATTAAAAGTCGTAGAGCTAATTTCCAGGTATTTTGGCATCTTTCCACCTTTGGTGAATCCATTAATTTGTTTATTTATTTCTTTAACAAATATTTACAGAGAGCTTTTTATGCACAAAACACCTAATTTTTACACAGAATGTCATAACTTTTTCATATATACTTTTCACTTAATCTCCACCATAATTCTCTAAGGTAAGTTATTAACCCCATTTTACAGATGACATGGTTAAGGTTCAAAGAAGCCAAGTAATAGGTCATAGTTTACCAGGTTTATTAAGTGTCAGTGCTGTGATGGGAATTGGGGTCCCCTGATACAAAATTCAGTGACCTTCCCCTTAAAGACTGCTAATGATATAAAGATGATAAAACCATATTTTTCCTACCTTCACAAATTTTATCTAGTTGAAAACCAATGACAGATTAAATAGCAACAAAAAGCAATATAGTTACTACAAAATAGTATTTAAAGTGTCAACTAAACTATGTAGGCATTAAGTGCCAAAGATTCAGAGAAGGATCACTGATGACAGGAATCCTGGAAAGTTTCACAGAAGGGGCAGATGCTGAGATGGCCTTGAAAGTTTAAGAGGATTTTAGGCGTCTGCAGAAATTTTCTTAGGCCATTTCAGGTCCCCTCCCACAGGGAACCAGCAAGGACCTTGCTAGCACCATGAGCTCTGCCCCTGCACTCTCCTGTGGACTCACCCCTCTAATACGCCCTTGGTGGAGCCCATCCAAAGTAGTGTCACAAACCTGGCAGTGTGCAACCGGCTGTAACAGTGGCCAGCACAATTCCAAAGTGACTCTTGTGCTAAGCAGAGAGGAAGATAACCACAAGCACCAGTCCAACTGTAGCCCCTATAGTGTGCTGGGGGTAGACATAGGATCTGACTGCAGGCCCTGCCCACCAACAAAAGCTTCTCAGGGGACAACACAGGGAAAGTGCCCTGAAGTTCCATGGTACTGCATTTCCATCAAATGCCTGGCTGGTTCAACTCAAGCCCAAAGTGGCACCAGACTGGCCTACTAACCAAACCCTGCCCACAACAGGCAAAGAGAGCCATTGCAGACAACTGGACAGAAGCCAAACACAGCTCAGGCACAACAGTAGGGCATACCCAACACACACAGGAGACACCTCTGAAGCACTAGGTTCTGGTGAACAGGGGACATTGCAGTGCAGGGCACTACAGGACCTCTTCTTCATAAGACCATGGCTTTCAAGAGCAAGAGACATAGCTGACTTTCCTAACTCACAGAAACAGACACAGAGAGTTACTCAAAATGAGGAGACAGAGGAATTTGTTCCAAATAAAAGAATGGGACAAAATCACAAGAGAGGTAACTGTAATGGAGATAAGAAATGTATATGCCTGACAAAGAATTTAAAGTAATTGGTCATAAAAATACTCACCAGACTTGAGAAAAGAGTAGAGAACTTCAGTGAGACCCTCAACAAAGAGACAGAAAACATAAAAAAGAACCAATCAGAAACGAAGAACTTAATAGCCAAAATTAAAAATACACTAGAGGGAATAAATAGTAGACTAGAAAAGGGACACCTGGATGGCTCAGTGAGTTAAGCATCTGACTCTTGATTTCGGCTCACATCATGATCTCAGGTCGTGAGATCAAGACCCTTGTCAGGCTCCATGTTTAGTAGGGAGTCTACTTGAGAGTCTCTCCCTGTGCCTCTACCCCACTCTCTAGTTCTCTCTCTCTCTCCCCCTAAAATAAATAAATGAATCTTTAAAAAAAAAAAAAGTAGACAAGAGGAAGCAAAAGAATGGATCAGTGATCTGGAGCACAGAGTAATGGAAAGCAATCAAGGTGAATAGGAGAGAGAAACAATGAAAATAGACTAAGGGAACTCAGTGAACCATCAAGCATAATAACATTTGCATTATAGGGATCCCAGAAAGAGAAGAGAAAGGAAACAGGGCAGAAATTTTATTTGAAGAAAGAATAGCTGAAAACTTCCTGAATCTGGGGAAGAAAACAGAAATCTAGATTCTGGAGGTAAAAAGAGCCCTCAACAAAATCAACCCAAGGAGGTCCACACCAAGACACATAGTAATTAAAATGGCAAAAAGTAGTGATAAAGAAAGAATTTTAAAGGCTGCAAGAGGGAAGAAGACACTTACATATGAGGGAAACCTCATAAAGTTATCAGCTGATTTTTCAGCAGAGCCTCTGCAGGCCAGAAGAAAGTGGCATGATATATTCAATAGGCTGAAAGAAAAAAAACTTGCAACCAAAAATACCTATCTAGCAAGGGTATCATTCAGAATAGAAGGAGAGAGTTTCCCAGACAAACAAATGATAAAGGACCAGTAAACCAGCTCTACAAGAAATGTTAAAGGGGACTCTGAGTGGAAAGGAAAGACCATAAGTAGGAGTAAGAAAAGTAGGAAGCACAAAGCAGTAAAATTAAGTATATCTATAAATATGAGTTGAGGAACCCACAAAATAAAAGGATATAAATAAAAACAAAAACATATACCTAAAATGTGGGGAGGAGAAGAGTAAAGCATGGGCTCAAACTTAAGTGACCATCAACTTTATATAGACTGCTATATGCATAAATCATTATATACCTAGTGGTATATAGCTACTGGTAACTACAAAACAAACAAACAAAAAAGTTAAAATATGTGAAAATGGAATCCAAGTATATCCCTAAAGAAATCCAACAAACCATAAAAAAGAACAAAAGAAGGAACAGAGAAGAACTACAAAAACAAACATAAAACAAGTAACAAAATGGCAATAATTACATACTTATCAATAATTACTTTGAATGTAAATGGACTAAATGCTCGAATCAAAAGACATAGGATAATGGAAGAAATTCAAAAAGGAAGACTCATCTATACACTGCCTACAAAAGACTCATTTGAGACCTAAAGACACATGCAGATTGAAAGAAAAGGCGTGGAAAAGCAGTTATCATGCAAATGGAAGTGAAAAGAAAGCCAGGGTACTAATACTTATATCATCAAAATAAAGAGACAAAGAAGAACACTACATAATCAAAGGGAACAATCCAATAAGAAGATACAACAACTGTAAATATTTATGCACCCAACATGGAAGCACCCAAATACATAAAGCAGCTAATAACAAACATAAAGGAAATAATCACTAATAATACAATAATAGTAGGGAACTTTAATACCTCAGTTACATCAATGAATAGATCATTCAAATAGAAAATCAGCAAGGAAAGATTGGCTTTAAATGACACATTGGACCAGACGTATCTAACAGATTTATTCAGAACATTCCACCCTAAAACAGCAGAATATACATTCTTCTCAAGTACACATGAAACAGTCTCCAGAATAGATCACATATTAGGTCACAAAATAAGTCTCAACAAACTCAAAAAGACTGAAGTTATGCCATGCGTCTTTCCCAACCACTACACTATGAAACTGGAAATAAACCAAAAAAAAATCTGGAAAGGACACAAATACATAGAACTTAGATAACACAACCCACTGAATGGATCAACCAAGAAACCAAAGAGGAAATAAGAAAATACATGGAGATAAATGAAAACACAATGGTCCAAAATCTTAGTGAAAGCTGTTCTAAGAGGCAAGTTTATGGCAATACAGGCCTACCTCCAGAAGTGAGAAAAATATCAAATAAACAACCTAACCTTACAACTAAAGGAGCTAGAAAAAGAAAAACAAAGCTCAAAACCTGAAGGAAATAGTAAGATTAGATCAGAAATAAACAAAATAGAAACCAAAAAATAATAATAATTAAAAAAAAAATAGAACAGATTAGTGAAACCAGGAGCTTCTTCTTTGAAAAGATCAATAAAATGGACTCATTTTGGACTTAGCCCGACTCATTCAAAAAAAGTGAGAGGACTCAAACAAGCAAAATCACAAATGAAGGAGGAGAAATAACAACTGATATCACAAATATACAAAGGATTATAAGAGAATATTATGAAAACTTATACTCCAACAAATTGGACAACCAAAAAGAAATGGATAAATTCCTAGAAACATATAACCTCCCAAAACCAAATCAGAAAGAAACAGAAATTTTGAGCAGACCAATTGCCAGCAATGAAAATGAATCAGTAATCAAAAAATTCCCAAAACCAAAGTCCAGAACCAGAGAGCTTCACAGGTGAATTCTAGCAAACATTTAAAGATTTAATACCTATTCTTCTTAAACTATTCCAAAAAATAGAAGAGGAAGGAAAGCTTTCAAATTCATTCTATGAAATCCGTGTTACCTGATATCAAAACCAGATAAAGACGCTACAGAAAAAAAAAAAAAGAACTACTGGCCAATATCTCTGAGAAACATAGATGTAAATATCCTCAACAAAATATTAGCAAACCAAATCCAACAATACATTAAAAAATTCATTCACCATGATCAAGTAAAATTTTATTCCTGGGATGCAAGTGTGGTTCAATATTTGCAAATCAATCAACATAACACACCATATTGAGAAAAAAGATCAAAACCATATCCTCATTTCAATAGATGCAGAAAAAGCATTTGATAAAGTACAACATACATTCATGATAAAAATCCTTAATAATGTCGGTTTAAAGGGAACATACCTCAACATAATAAATCCCTGGACTACGGAATTCATATAGAATATATGAAAAACCCACAGCTAACATCATACTCAATGGTGAAAAACTGAGAGCTTTTCCCCTAATATCAGGAACAATACAAGGATGTCCACTCTCAGAACTTTTACTGAATGTAGTATTAGAAGTCCTAGTCACAGCAATCAGACAAGAAAAAGAAATAAAAAACATTCAAATTGGCAAACTTTCACTATTTGCAGATGACATGATCCTATATACAGAAAACCCTAAAGACGCCACCAAAAAACTAGTAGAACTAATAAATGAATTCAGTAAGGTCAGGATACACAATCAATATACAGAAATCTGCTGCATTTCTATACACTAATAGTGAAGTAGCAGAAAGAGAAATTAAGAGAACAATCCCATTTTAAATTATACCAAAAATAGTAAAATGCCTAGGAATAAACTTAATCAAGGAAATGAAAGACCTGTAGGGAAAAACAAAGAAAGAAAAGATTAAGAGGATTTGGATAGAAAAGGAGAAAGAACTTTCCTGGAATAGTGAATGATATGAATATTAGCAACGAGGTAGAAATATGCATAACATGTTTAAGGGACAGTAAATAAAGTATTAATATAATAGTTGCCATTTATTGTAAGGGAACATGGTTTAGTGATTAAAAGCATGGCCTGTGAAGATAGACCTCCTGGGTTTGAAATATACTACCACTTATTAGCTGTTAACATGGTAAGTTAATTTCCCTATATCTCAGTGTTTTCTAAAATTAAGGTAATAATATTACCTATTTTAGAGGCTCGTTACAAAGATCAAATGAGTTTACGAAGTATTTAGAACACTGTCTAAACACTATGTAAGTTGAGTTAGCTAAATGAAGTATGAAAGTATTGTAAATATACTGTATTCTAGCCACTATACTAAGCACATTATGTTATTTCACTTAATCTTCATCATCTTATAAAATATATATTATTATCTCTGTGTTATTGGTGAGAAAACTAGAACTATGAGAGTTAAATTTTGTAAGATCACACAGCTGCTAATTTTCAAAGTGAAGATTCAAACACAAATATAAAGCCTGTACTCTTAACTACTAAACTATACTTTCTGAGTTTAGGAAGCATTGGGAAAATAAAGAAAAGCAGGGAGAGACCAAATTATGGAGACCTTGAAATAATGAGGCTATAACAATTAAATCATATACTATGGGCAGTGAGAAGAAACTGAAGGTTTCTGGACAGTGATGTGTTTTAGAAAGATTTATCTGGTCACAGAATTTTGGATGGATTAGAAATTTCTGGGCCATAGGAGCATCAAGTAGACCTCAATATACAAATACACCTCAAGTGAACTTGCAGAAAGTAGGGCAATTTTTCTCGTTCTTCAAACTCACCCCTAAAAATTTATCCATATATGTAACCTCATTTGATCTCTAAACCATAATCAATAATAGCTTTAGTACCAAATAACCGAAGAAAAGTTGGGACTTCTATTGGCTGATTCCTAAATCCACCCAAACCCAACAATAGTATTCCATTCTATTGCCTAACTGTAGATGCAGACATTCGTGTATATCCAAAGTCTTTTTGTAATCTACAACTGAAAGGTATTCAACAACTAGAAAATGAATCACATGTGTAATGCCTCTTGATTTAATAGCCCAACTCATCCCCCCACAGATGCTATTCCCAACTATAAAGCATTGCTGGAGAAAATCACAAAGCCAGGTTGCTGCTACTACAAATTCATGATCTTCAACCTTAGCTGGGCCTGAAATGCTGCCAGACAGCTCCAGCCAGACATCTCTCCTATTCTCCTCAGTGGCTATTCCAAACTCTCACCACTCTTAAACCTCTTACACCTCTCCCCCATCCTACCATCACCAGTGCCTTCTAGTCCACACACACATGCTCAACAGATGATTTTTTTCTGTATTTTACTGAGAAAATAAATTTAAATGCAATCATGTAGGAATTCCTCAGCTCCTCACTTGCCACTATGATGAATTTGTCTGTAAACCCACTTATTTCTATGTCTTTCCCTCCTAGATCAGTAAAATGTGTCTTTCCCTGTATCCAGAGCTAATTGTTTCATCCGTACTCTGGACTCCCTGTCAACCGGTCAATATTACTCCGCCAAACTGTTCCTCTCATTTCTAATTGTTCAACCTTCCTTCTTTACTGGTTCTTCCCCTTTAGCACATTCCCCTAAGCAGCTCTATTATTTAAAATTATCTTTTAACCCTTGTCCCCCCAACCCCCCCTCCTCGTCGTCCTTTCAAAGCCAGACTACTTGAAAGAAGAGCTTTATGTTCCTTGAGTTCTTTCCTCTCTTCATCCAATCTTTTGATTTTTCCTCAAATCATATGTTCATAGAATGGGATTAGTCATAACCCTTGGTTCATGACACACTCATTACTGCTTCATGCATGGTCCACTTTTAATAATTCAGTTGTTCAGACCACCTGCTCTCTTCCCTTCTCTATCCTGTCTCACACTTTCCCTTACAGGTTTTTCCTGAAGAAGAGCATTCCCTTAATGAAACTCATGACCTGAATCCTCACCTAAAACACAGCTTCTGGGAAACCTGACCAAAGACACCAAGGATGATAGATGAGAAAGATTAAAAAGAGCCTGAAATGCCAGTGAAATCATGGAACTACCACACTTGTCCTGAACTACTTAACTCTGGACTCTTGCTACTTAAGAAAAATAACTATTTGGTTAAGCTGAGTTTGTTAGACTTGCAGTTGAGAATAGTCCCTAAATGATCCACTCCCAAACCTAGCTTCTCCAGTCCAGATCATTCTTCCAAATTCCAGATCCACACATCTAAGTACTTTAGTAACATCTCCATTAATACCTCAATCCCAACCTGCCCAAAACTGGACTTTTAAATTTCTCCCAAAATAGGCACTTCTTTCTGTATCTCAAACAGTGAATGTCACCCCTAACTGTTCACTTATCCCAAACAAAATCCTGAATGACAAACAGAGCCCTGCATCCCTTACCAATGTTTTCACACCTCTCCACTATCATGGTCCCCTGTACCACTGCCCCAGATTGATTTTAGTCACTGAATCCAGTCCTGTGGATTCCCTCTCTTAAATACATCTTAAATACATCTTAAATATATTCTTTTCTCACCATTCTTACTGCCAATGCCGTTGCCTTCCCTTTGGTCTTCAGCATTTTGCTCTCTGGTAATAGTTTTCTACCTAGTCTACTTGCCTCCTATCTTGATGTTCTACAGTTTATTACTTACCCACACTTCCACCAGATGGACTTTGTTTTTTGCATGAGGCAAACAATATCCTCCTGTCTCCCCACAAGTAGCTTTATGGTAGAACAGGATAAATTTGAAGTGGTTGTTCCCTGAAAGAGAAAAGAAACAAAAAGGAAAAAAGTAACTAAGTTCTACATCTGGTTTTATACAATAAAGATTAAGGAAATGTGCAGGATAAGGAGAGAATCCATATATTAAGCTAATTCAGCAGATGCAGACACTTTGAACCAAAAGGCCTATGAAATCCAACAACCCCCCTCTCTTCCCTGCTCTTCAATAAAATCTGTAGAGATTGGGAAGAACAGTTGTGGTCTGAACTTCAAGCAAACTTCATTTTACTCTCAAATGTCCTTGTACCTCACTGACTGCTGATTTACTGCCCAAATCTCGTAACATTCCTCTTATTAGAATTTTTCAATAATTTTCTACTACCATCAGGAAAAATGTGAACATCTAAGTCCTATGATCTGGCTATAGTAAACTACCCAGAGTTTGCTACACCAAACTACCCAAGTAACTATTTCATGCTCCCATGCTTTTTTGCATGCTGTTCCCCCTACCTATCACACCATTTTTGTTCTACTCTTTCCTCTTTACTGATAAGTTCTATTTATCCTAGATGATGCAATTCAAGCCTTTCCTAACCTACTATGTCTAAATACCCTTCAACTGGACTTCAATAGCACTCTAAGTGAACTTTTGTTGAAGCATTTCTAAAACTATATAGTAATAGTGATGAACTCCTTAGGGGCAGAGACTATAACTCTGTAACCCCGGAATTAATCTGTGCCTGTACCTAGTAAGCACCTCCTCTCCAAAGTTTGTGTAATGTGGTGTTTTGTTGTTTTGTTGTTGTTTTTGTCACCATTAACTAAGAACTTACTATTTTTAGGTTCTGTAATAGGAGATATATGTGCATTTTTTTTAAATTTTATTTATTTATTTGACAGAGAGAGAGAGCACAAGCAGGCAGAGTAGCAGGCAGAGGGAGAGGGAGAAGCATGCTCCCTGCTGAGTAAGGAGCCCGACACAGGGCTTGATCCCAGGACTCTGGGAGCCAAAGGCAGTTACTTAACCAACTGAGCCACCCAGGCGCCCCTGCATTTTTTAAATCCACCTCAAACCCTATGAATTATGTACTATTATTAATCTTTATATTATAGATGAGGGAAGTGCACACATAGAGCTTTAGTGATATATCCAAGTTCATGCAGCTAGTGACTAAGCATGTGCTGGCAATCTACATCTCTATTAATAAGCATTTGTAAATGCTTTGAATAGAAATGGCCCTATGAGAATACATATATGTAAGCTAAAAACTATGCTCATTCATTTATTCAACAAATATTTAATGAGGAAAGAGGGGTAGGAACTGGAGAGTCATGCAACTATACTTCAGTGTCTCTAAGCAGGTGTTTTACCATTTAAAACAAATTCACAAAATAAGTAAAATTTTTAAACTCCTTCTTTTCCCCTCTAACATCCATCCACTGTCTCCTCCGTCCCTCCTTCCCTTCTTCCTCTCCTCCCTCTTTTTCTTTCTTTTCTTTCTTTTCCTTCCTTCCTTCCTTTCTTCCTTCCTGCCTTCCTTCTTTTCTTTTCTTTTCTTTCTTTTCTTTTCTTTCTCTTTTCCTTCCTTCCTTCCTTCCTTCCTTCCTTCCTTCCTTCCTTCCTTCTTTGCAGAGTGTGTTGCCTAATTTCCTTTAGGCTACCATGATTTTACTCAGTCTCTGGGCATACAGGTGAAAAATAATGCACATATTTCAACAGAAGTTCTGCATAGCTTTATTGGAAATCAGATACTTTCATTTATTTAAAAAATATAAGATACTTAGTCAAGAAAAGGAAGAAAAAATGAAAAATACAAAAAGAATTCATCATGCATGAAATATTTCAAAAAAATAAGTAACCATGTTAGTTTACCAACAAGGAGAGCTAGAATAAATTAAAATCCAAAATAATTGTACGAAAATAAAAACCAGGTAAAATTGAAGCTTCAGGACCCTAAATCCACTACTCAAAATAGCCCAACACCAACTGAAATGGATGTACAGTCCAAATATATGGCAAGAAATAGGTATATTCAAATAGCATTTAGTCTAAAGCTCAGTGTTCATTTGCCAGGCAGACAAGCCATTAAAAAACTGTGGTTTCGGGTGTTTTCAACTGAACCTGAATTTTCAGATGTATAAATTAGTTTACCTCCTTGGAAAGACATGATTTCCTGTTTTCAGGAGAAATGCAGGCTTCTAAAAGCTTATTTAAAAGGTTCAAAAGGCTACTTAGGCATCAAATAACTATTAAAAACAATATTTTGACTATTTAAGTGTAAACGAATCAGAAACATATGGATTAAATTTCCCTTAAATTGCACATGCTCCAAACTGAAGAGTATAAGCATGGGTGAAACCTGTTTTGGATTTCAGTGAGCCCAAAATATTTGAAAAATCATCTGAGATGTTCAGTGAACTCAAGAGTACAGCTGGACTCACCCATCCCTAATTCATTCCTATCCTATGCTTCTGGTCTTAATATAAGGAAGGGTGTAAGTACACAAATAGCTTGAAGGTAAAATGTCTAGATCTAAATTTAGAGGTGATTAAAAAAGATCTTAAATCTTTTAAAATCCTGTTTTTTAAAAGAAAGTCTTCCACTTTTAAAGAAAATCTAAACTAGTCTTTAGACTCTTCATATAATTTTCTTTTGAGTCTCATCCTAATTAAAGACAATTTATATGACTCTAGGATGGAGAATAAAAAAAATTTTTTTTGAGCTTCCACTATGTGCCAGACACCGTGCTTGGTATTTTTATGCACATTATTTCTCTATTCAATCCCCCAAACCAGTTTCAGTGGCCTATGCACAAAGACAAGGCATCTGTATTTCACTCAGTTTTATTCTCTTCACCTTGATCAGTCAGCCTGTTTACAATAAACAGCCTGCGTCTAATAAGTCAACTGAAAAAATATTATATTTTCTCATCCAATTAAACTGATAATATTAAGAATTAAAGTCCTTCACTACCAGCTGAACTACATAAAACTGGAAGACAGCAGAAAAAGTGATTAAGAGCACATGTTTTTGGATAAAAAATTACCTTGTCTTTTTGTACCTTCTTTGTATAATGGGTAATAATATCTACCTTATAACATCACTGTGAATATAGAGTAGGGAGTTGTATGTAATATGCTTGAGAGTAAGGAGCTCAATAAATATTACATAAGAAATATATGTATACTTATGTATGTGCTCAAAGCTTTTCTCCAAAAGCCAGTCAGATCCAGATTGTGACTGCCTATAACCCTTAAGAAAATGAATCCCTCTGATCTCTCTCCAGACTCTCTGTGAAAAACACTTCACCATTCACCCAGTAGAAAATGAATGGTCCCCTACATCCTGAAGAGGGTGCTTGGAACAACCTCCATCATGAGTTACAACTCTTCACAACATGGGTGGACTTGGAGGGTAGTGTGCTAAGTGAAATAAGTCAGACAGAAAAAGATAGATACCATATGATTTCACTTACATGTAAAGTCTAAAAAAACAAAACAAATAAACAAGCAAACAGAAACAGACACACAAATACAGAGGACAAACTGGTGGTTGCCAGAAGGGAGGGCTGGAAGGATGGGTGACTAGGTGAAGGGGATAATGAGGTACTAAATTTCAGTTATAAAATAAATAAGTCACAAGAGTGAAAAGTATAGTATAGGGAATATAGTCAATAATACTGTAATAACTCTGTATGGTGACAGATATAACTAAAATTATTGTGGTACATAATTGTTGAATCACTATGTTATACACCTGAAATGAATACAATATTGTATGTGAACTATAGTAAAAAGTGAAAAGTAAAACAAAACAAAACAAAAAATAAACAAGTTACAACTCTCTACCTCATGGTGCCCTATAAAATGCCATGCCAGCTACCTGAGGATCGAGGCTATCCCCACACCTATCAGAAGTTACCTGTGTCAAACAGCAGGGCCTGCCATGACCCAGCTCCTGCTAACTGAGGTTTATCACACTGTTACAGGAGCCTCCTTTTCTCCATCAAAATCAGGAGCTCCTCTACCATTAGTTCAGGGAGTTTACTGGGCTCTAAGAAGTCATAGCTCTTTCTTGGGTATACCTCAGCTCTAGCATTCTGGTCAACCACTCCACCACCACTGGAGAAGCTAGCACAACCCAATGTGCAGGCATATTTGGTGTAGCTCCAATGCTCAGATAAAATATCTTTAAGAAAGAGAAAATATATTGACAAACCCCTCCCTACCCACCACTAATGCTTTCTTATCTGAGGTTCATGCCTCTGCCTCCCTATGACTTCAACTTTTGCTCAGAGAAATGGAAATGTGGTGGCTAAGAAGAGTTCCCAGAACCATACTACAAATGACCATAAAATATTTTTCTTTGACTGTTCCTCCATCTCCTTGCGTGCTTTTTTGCTCTCTTAGGAAAAGATCTGATTCCCCAGCATGCAGCCTATGAGATTTTCAAAAAGTCTCTACAGATTTTAAACTTCTGAGTTATATCAAACCTTGTCAGATTTGCTGGTTAGTCAACTTTCCATTGTCTGTCAGCAGTGAAAACCTGACCAGAAGAGGTGTTCTGACCAGCAGGGATCTATGAGTCACTTATCTCCATGAGGTTTTAATGAGCTGCATTAAGTCAAGCACTCTGACAAATCTGTACCTAAAATAATTGGTTTTAAATGCTTTGTGAGAGGCTGCACATGGAGCAAAGGTATTGAATGTTGTGTACTCACCACAGGTAAGAATTTTAAGAGGCAACCTAATGGCTTAGGAGCCTTCTAATTCTCATTAGGTCTCTCTTTGGTTGGGTTGCTCTTTGTTTTAAGTTTACAGGAGCAAGAACTAGCTTTAGACCATAGCTAAGAAGGTTAAAGTGACTGGTACTTAATTAAGAGCTCACCTTTCAGCTATGTGCTCTCTGGGAGAGAGAGAAGGGAAATAATGGGGAAGTACAGTAGTCCCCCCTTATCTGGGGTTTTGCTTTCCATGGTTTCAGTTATTCACAGCCAACTGCAGTCCAGAAGCAAATGACTCTCCTTCTAACATATCAACAGAAGGTTAATAGTAGCCTAAAGCTACATCACAGTGCCTGCATCATTCACCTCATTTCATCTCAACACATAGGCCTTTTATCATCTCACATCATCATCATTGTAAGAAGGGTGAGTACAGTACAGTAAGATATTTTGAAGAGAAACTACATTCATATAACTTTTATTACAATATGTTCTTACAATTTCTTTATTTTACTATTAGTTGTCATTAATCTCTTACTGTGCCTAATTTATAAATTAAACTTTGTCATAGGTATGCATGCATAGGAAAAAATATATATATACATAAGGTTCAGTGCTATCCACGGTTTCAAGCATCCACTGGGGGTCTTGGAATGTATCACTTGGAGATAAAAGGGACTACTGTATACCCTTCCTTCTTGCACCTCCAGTGATATTCCAGTTTAGCTCATCTGTCAAAGGCAGGGATAGAGTTGGCAAAGTAGAATTCTGGGTGCTGCTTGAGCTTCCATGCCCTTTTATCCACAGTGTTATCACTCAGGCCAGTTTGGGACAAGGCTGCAGGATCATTGGCAAAATTAGGTTACCAAGGAAGGAAAAAGTCGTTATTGGAGATGCTGGCCTGGTAATAGAAGATAACTGAGTGAAGACATAGGTCAAGGTCATGCAACATCAAGCGTAAGACTGTCAGTACATTTGTCAAACCTAGCATTGCAGAGAGGGATCCCAGTAGAAAATTACTCTGATGTCCTAGTGTATTGTAACTGTGATCCAAGGAATTCTGTCCATATTGGAGAGGTCTCCAACCAATGGAGGTGGGGACTGTGGGCTTGTTTCTTGGGGCACAATTCTAGCTGTCGAGGAGACAAATGAGATTTCCAGAACCCTGCAATAGTCTGAGTTCAGGGGGGATGCTAGACCTGTAGGAGACTGACTAGAGTACTAGGAAGGATAACCACGTAGGCTACCAAGTAGGAAATGAAGGCTCCCAGACCTCTCTTTCCCATATTTATCCCTCTTGTCACTAACCCTAATATCTCACTCAATGCCCAAGTCAGAAACCTAAGCACCATACATAATACTTCCCTCTCCCACCCCTTCATTTCCAAATCAAATACCAACCCTTTGTTCCACATTCTTAATGTCTTTTGTCACTTCTCTCCATCCCCACTGTCATTACCTTAGTTTAGGATATCATCATCTTTTCTCTAGATTATTATAGTAGCCTCCTAACTAGTCTTCTTGCCTTCCTACCAATCCTTATTTCCTACCCCTACATCCCTTCTACTCATGCTCTGGCCCTCCCTAATTACTTGTAGCTCCTTGTCTGTGCCATGCTCTCTCTTGTTTCTAAGGTTTGCACATCTTCATTTGGCTAAGTCTTACACTTTCACTTTCTCAAAGAGGGTTCCCCATTCCCCAGGACTGGGCTCAGTGACCCACCCCCATGCTACTACAGAACCCTATAAAAAGGGCTATGAATACCATATTGCAATGCATCTTTTATTGCTTTTGTCTTTTTGATCAACTTTGTACTCCAGCTCTTAGTGCATTGCCTAAAACAGTATGAAATCAGTGAATCTTTAATTAGTGGACTAGATTCTATAACTTGGGGATTACACTCGTGATATACTTGCTTGTGAATCCAAATGATATTATAAAAAAGAATTAGACAAAAAAATTAAAAATCAAACTATATGATCCAGTAATCCCTATTATATATATATATATATATATATCCCCCGAGGAAATTAAATCACTGTCTTGGGGCTATCTGCACCCCCATGTTCACTGCAGCATTATTCACTACAGCCAAGACATGAAAACACCCTGTGTCTATTGAGATATGAAAAGATAAGAAAAATGTGGTGTGTATGCAATGAACTATGATTTATCCATAAAAAAGAAGAGAATCCTACCTTTTGCAATAACACAGATGGCCTTTGAAGGCATTATGCTAAGTAAAATAAGCTAGACAGAAAAAAATAAATACTTCATGATATCACTTATATGAGCAATCTTAAAAAAGTCAAACCCATAGAAATAAAATAGCATGAAGGTTGCCAGGGGTTGGGAGTTGGGGAAAATGAGATGTTAGTCAAAGGATATAAACTTTCAGTTATAAGATAAATAAATTCTGGTCATCTACAGTACAGCATGGTGACTATAGCTAACAACATAGTATTGTATACTTAAAAATTGCTAAGAGAGTAGGTCTTAAATGTTCTCATCTCACACACAAAAATAATTATATGAGGTGACAGATATATTAACTAATCTTATGTGGTGATCATTTCATGATATATACAGGTATCAAATCATCATGTTGTATACCTTAAAGTTACATAATGTTATATACCAATTATATCTCAATAATACTAGGGGTAAAATTTTAAAATTTTAAACAGACATCTAAGGAACATACTAAATCCCAGGAATTGCAGCTATGTCTCCAGATTCTGCATCTGAGGAGTGTGACTAATGAAGACATTAATTTTCTGTTAAGTTTGGTAGAGGCACTACATGGGTATTTCACTGATTTGACAGTGGACAACTGAAGAAGTAAAGAAAAAATCAAAATAAAGCCAAACCACCAGGCAGAGGTAAAAAATACCTCCTCATCTAAAAAAGAGCTCCTTTAACTTCCTTTAGTGACAGGAAATAGTAATTTTTCAGGAAAATCCTCCTGTTAGCCATTCTAACACTGAGTCTAGACCAATATTTGCTCCAAGCTGTTCATATATTTTCTGTGCATTCCCACCTCCACATGTAAATCCCACCTATCCAAATTGAAGCTATCCCAGACACAAGAAAAATGAAGACTCAACCTTGATAACAAGTATTAAGATGTTAGTTTGCTAAAATGAAATCAAACTTTTTTTGCACATACCCCCTTTTATATAGAAAGTTGAACAAGTTGAAATAAAACAGCAATTTTACAGGATAATGTGAAAAAAAAGCAAGGATCTTCAGGGCACAATAATGTTGCGTCTAAGATTGGTCAGAAAGTAAGGCTTCTTAATTCTGTTTTCATTAGTTAGCTAATCAAAATACTTTCTGTTGATGCACCTGATACTCTCACACATTGACATTTGCCAAAATCCGCTAATCATGGTCAACTTCATGTACTCTCTGTAAAGCCTGGGCAGCTATCCTGTTTGGCTGTGCAGGTCGCTCAGCAGATAAAAATGCTTACCTAAAACAATGACTAGAGTCTGAAATCAAGCCTGAACTCTACTCAACAATCTTTGTGCCCTCACTTGGGGCTTGCATCACCAAAAGGACGGGATGCCTTTTCCTAACCCACACAAAAGTATGGGGATCCTGCTTGAAAGGGTTAAGGCTCAGCATTGTCACAGCTCTCAAGAAGCCCTAGAAGATCAAACTTCTGAATTATATATTCCAGAGATCCCAAAGGCCTTCATCAATCTCAGAATATACCATTCTGCCCTCTTATCGTGATTTTGAGCCTGAACCATTAAATGAATCAACTCAACTTCTGCCCATCGGACTTTTGCTTATAATAGAAACTGCCAGACCTTTAAACCATGCAGAACAAACAACAAAGGCTATAAAAGTTGGCTTGAGGCTAGGGAATAAGCAACATCCAGCCTTCTGTTTATATTTCAGACCTGCTTGATTCTAAGTGCTTTGAGCACACTTGCATCTTTGGCTGGTAGTACAGTATCTTGACTTTCTGGGAACCCCATCTTTCCTGGGACTCAGCCCCCTTGATATCAGTCTTTTGACTGACTTCCTGGATAGGGTTTAGTCCCCTGCCTCAGCCTTTTTAATCCTACTCTCCTCTGAGGCTGACCACCCTTTCCACTAGTGATGAATGTGATCCCAGGCTCAGCATTCAGCTCAATATAGATAATGATATGGCCCAAGCGATGAGGTTAACAATATGGTATATTTCATGGGCTCCAAACTACCAAACTTCACAAAAGTGTGGGTTTTCCACATATTTCATTGCTTCCTTCACTACTCATCATAAAAATCTCATCCAGCAAGACCAAAAGGGCTCATGTTATCCTTATCTTTATAAACAACAATAAATACAATAACAAATATCCACTCTGGTGAAGACCATAGAGCTAAATTCTAGAGAATAAAAGTTTATGAAACCCAGATCATATTCTTGAATGTTGCCCATCAATACCATATTGTGTCTCAGAATAGCTCTCATTGGTGGGAAGTTCTGGCCATAACCAGAGGGCCAGAGGAACTGCAAGAGGACAACAAGATTTAGAAAGCAGGCATAGGCTTCCTGGTACCTGTTGAGAGCAGGATAGCAGACTTAATTCTCTAGCCCCCAGTTTTTCTGAAGGCTGGCTCTGTTGCTGAACCCTCCTCCTCTCTTAGTAGACCCCATCTAAAATCAACCTAAACTCCTCCTTACTGTCTACAGTCTTCTCTCTCCCACATCCCTCTTTATTCTCCTCTAAATGCCACATTTAGTTTCTGTGCATGCCTTTAAACTGACCATTTTTAACCACAACTCTCTTCCTTAAGACCCAGAACCATTTCTTATTTTATTCAGGATCAGGTTCTACAATCTCTACAAGCTTTTCTGGGACCCTCTAACAAACCAAGAGTTCTCTAGAGATGATGACTAACACTCACTAAATTCTTATTACAAGTAGAGGCTTGCACTACTCTGGTAGGGCCTGGGAAGGCCTGAGTTTTCTGCCACTACAGCCCTGCTATCCTTCCAGACAAACCGAGGCTGATACAGGTTGATGTGTCTCTGGAAACCAAAATCCACACTGACATGACTTACTTTTCTTGACATCACTGTTTTTGGCTGTGATCTGCATGTCAGTATCATTTATCTTTCCCTCCCCTGATTCTATTGGTCTCATAACTCAGTTACAGTTTTTGTTGTCTGAGGAAGGAGGATGAAGAAGGTAGAAATAGCTTTAGAGTAAAGTTGATGCTGTAGACAGCAAAGTGAAAAGAAGGAAAAAACCTGGGTCTTTGATGACTTTTTTTTTTTTGTGGTAAAATACACGTAACACAAAATTGGCCGTTTTAACCATCCTTAAGTGTACAATTTAGTGGCATTAATTATATTCACAATGTTGTGCCACCATCACCACTATCTATTTCCAAAACTTTTCATCACCCCAAACAGAGACTTTGCAACTGAATTCAGCAATAACTCCCATTCCCCAGTCTCCCCTGCTCCTGTGACCTCTAATCCACTTTCTGTATTGATAAATTTGCCTATTCCAGATATTTCAAATAAGTGGAATCGCATAATCTTTGTTCTTTTGTGCCTGGTTTATTTCACTTGGTGTAATGTTTTCAAAGTTGAAGGTTCGTGAAGTATGGTACCCATTATCAACAATGAATATTTTCTGTATATGGTTATAAATTTTATACAGCATTTATTTTGATGCTTAGTATAAATCCATTTGATTTGAATATACATGCACACCTTATTTTATTGCATTTGGCTTTATTGTACTTCACAGATACTGCATTTTTTACAAATTGAAAGTTGGTGGCAATCTTGTGTTAAGCAAGTCTATTGGCACCATTTTTCTTTTTTTTTAATTTAATTTTATTTTTTCAGTGTTCCAAGATTCATTGATTATGCACCACACCCAGTGCTCCATGCAATACGTGCCCTCCTTAATACCCACTGGCACCATTTTTCGAACAGCATTTGCTCACTTTGTGTCTCTGTGTCACATTTTGATAATTCTCACAATATTTCAAACTTTTTCATTATTATTATATTTGAATTGCTGCAATCTCATGATATAACTTTAACTAATGAGGAGTTGCTTTGCTGCAATCTCATGATATAACTTTAACTAATGAGGAGTTGCTTCTTATGGATGAGCAAAGAAAGTGGTTTCTTGAGATAAAATCTACTGGTGAAGATTCTGTGAAGATTGTTGAAATGACAACAAAGGATTCAGAATATTGCATAAACTTAGTTGATAGAACAGTGGAGAGATTTGGGAGGATTGATTCCAATTTTGAAAGACGTTCTACTGTGGGTAAATGCTATCAAACAGCATCACATGCCACAGAGAAATCATTTGTAAAAGATAGAATCAACCAATGTGGTAAACTTCATTGTTGTCTTATTTCAAGATATTGCTGCAACCACCCTAACCTTCAGCAACCACACCCTAGTCAGTCAGCAGCCATCAACACTGATGTGAGACCCTCCACGAGCAAAAAGATAATGACTCACTGAAAACTCAGATGATAGTTTTCAGCAATAAATTATTTTCTAATTCAGGTATAGACATAGTTTTTTTAGACATAATGCTATTGCACACTTAATGAACTTAATATAGTAAAAACATAATTTTTGTATGCACTTGGAAACCAAAAAAATTATTTGACTCACTCTACTGCAATACTAACTTTATCGTGGTGCTCTGGAACTGAATCTGCATTATCTCCAAGGTACATCTGTAATGAAGGGTAGTACGTGTATGTGGTGTGTGTATACTTTAGTTTCCATGAACCTTAGGAAAATGATTCTATAAATATCATATAAAGACATAAATGTATATGCTTTTTTTTGCAAAGTGATCCATTCCTCTTATTTATTAAATCACTGGCTTTGGTGTTATGTAGAACTATATGTAGATCAATTTCATAAAAGAATGAAAATACTGTGAAAATTTCAGCTTAATAAATATTTATATTAAAAACTTCAGAATTTTACTCCTTTTTCATTGCTGAATAGTATTCCATTGTACATATATACAACACTTGTTTATCCATTCATCTGTTGATGAACACTTGGATTATTTGTACCTTTTGGCTATTGTTAAGATTGTCACAATGAATATTGACATACAAAGTATCTGAGTCCCTGCTTTCTATTCTTCTGGTCATATAGTTAGGAGTAGAATTGCTAATTTATGGCAATTCTGTCAAACTTTTGGAGGAACTGCCAAACTTTTCCATAGGAGCTGCATTTACATTCCTCCAGCAACATAAGATGATTCCAATTTCTCTACATCTTTCCCAATATTAGCTATTTTCTTTAAGAAGCATATTATTATAGTCTTTTTTTAAAATTTTATTTATTTATTTGACAGTGAGAGAGAGCACAAGCAGTCAGAGTAGCAGGCAGAGGGAGAGAGAGAAGCAGGCTCCCTGCTGAGTAAAGAGCCTGATACAGGGCTCGATCCCAGGACCCTGGGATTATGACCTGAGCCAAAGGCAGTTGCCTAACCAACTGAGCCACCCAGGCGCCCCCTATTATAGCCTTCCCAGTAGATATAAAGTTGTATTTCATTGTAGTTTTGTAGTTTTGGTATGAATTTCCCTAATTCCTAATAATGTTGGTACTTCCCTAATTCCTAATGATGTTGAACATTTTTTCATGTACATATTGGTCCTTTGTATTTCTTTTTTGGAGAAATGTCCATTCAAATCGTTGCTCATATTTTAATTAGGTTGTTTGTCTTTGTGTTGTTGAGTTGTAGTAGCTCTTTATATATTCTGGATATAGACTTTTATCACAGATATGATTTACAAATATTTTGTATATTGTCTTTTCACTTTTCAACAATGTCCTTTGATGTACAAAAGTTTTAAATTTTTATGTGGTCCACTTTGTCTATTTTTTCTCTTGCTATTCTTGCTTTTGGTGTCATATCTAAAAATCTATTGCCAAATCCAAGGTCATGAAGACTGCCCCTATGTTGTCTCCCAAAAAGTTTTATGGCTTTAGCTCTTATATTCAGGTTGTTGAACCAATTTAAGTTAATTTTTGTATATGATGTGAAGTAGAGATCCAACTCATTCCTGTGCATGTGGAAATCCAATTGTTCCAGCACCTTTGTTGAAAAAAAATTCTTTCCTCTTTGAATGGACTTGGTAGTCATGTCAAAAATCAACTGGCCATAAGTATATGGGTTTGCTTATGTAGTCTCAGTTCCATTCTATTAGTCTATATGTCTATCTTTACACCTTTTTTTAATTGCTTAATTAACACACTGAAGTTTACTTCATTTCCTATTGCTGCTATAACAAATTATTACAAATTTGGTAGCTTAAACAAAAACAGATTTATTATCTTATAGGTCTAGAGGACAGAGTTCCACAACGGGTTTCACTGACATAAACCAAGGTTCCAGCAAGGCTGCATTTTTTTCTGGCAACTCCAGGGAAGAATCCACTTCCTTATCTTTTCAAGATTCTAGAAGCCACCCGCATCCCATAGCTCATGGCCTTCGTCCATCTTCAGAGACGGCAGTGGTAGATTGAGTCTTTCTTACATTGAATCACTTGGACTTTTGCTCCATCATCATGTTTCTGTCTCTGTCTCTGACCCTTCTTTTGCCTCCCTCTTTTACTCTTGTGACTATATCAGACTCACCCAAACAACCCAAGATAATCACCCTATTTTAAGTTCAGCTGATTAGCAAGTTAAATTTCCCTTTGTCATGTAATATAGTCACCAGTTTCAGGAATTAAGAAATGGACACCTTTAGGGAGCTATTGTACTGCTTTCCACAGCCATTCCAGTTCTGGACTTGTGGTCATTTGATACAATGAATTTCCCTATAGTTAAAGCCTATATAATTTGAAGCTGGGCCTGATGTCCTCACCAGAGTCTCCCTATCACCACTCACCACAGTGCCTAGAATATAGTATATGATTGATAAATACTATTGAAAAATATATTTATTGATGCTAAATATATTTATCGATATATTTAGGGTCTGGATCATTTATGCCAGTGATTTTCAAACTAGGTCCCATAAAATTGTAAAGTTTCATTCCTGTGCTTTAGGAACCACTTGTGGGAAGGAGAAACTGCTGAGGAAGAAGCTGAACCTTGCTTTAATCCAAGCAGTTTGCCTTTGTCTATTTCAGATTTTAAGAGTCTATGTAAAATTATATTTATAAAAAGTCTACTGATACAGGAAGTTAAAAAAGAAAACACTGGGATTAGGTCATTGACAATAGCACAATTCCAAAATGTTTGCTTCATGAAGATGTTGATTTTATAAGATAAACTGAACCAGCTGTCTAGGTGAGCGACTCTTGTAGCGAGAAGGACGTGCTTCACGTGGTGCCCAGCTGAAACTGGGTTGAGTAGAACTGGAGCATGAGACAGTCTCTTTACAACTCAGCATTCTAAATATAGTTTCCTGTTCAATCCCCCAAATATTTTCTTCCAATTAAGCAATTCCCTTGCCCCTATAATTTCAGAAAACTCCTTGGAATTCAGTTGGAAATGAAGAACTGCTTTTTCCAAGCTACTGAGAGAAGAAAAGCAATGGTGAGCATGATTAAGTGCTTACTCACTCTGTGCCAAGCATCATGCTAAACAATTTACACACATTATTCCTCATGTGTATGCAATCTTTGCCATAATCCTGCAAAGTACACAGTATCTCCACTGTACTGATAAGAAAGCTGGGACAAATAAATATTAATCTGCCAAGGCCACAAAACTTGGTAGGAAATCTTTTAATATTTCCTCAAACACTGGTCAAAGACTCCCAGAAGAATAAGGGTCCTTTTTTCTTGTTGTCTTTAAATGACCCTTTCATTTACACAACGTCCAGGGCATTCACAGAGATTCCAGATTTAGAGTTATGTTTAAGTGAAAAGTAAGCTATCTGCAGTGGGAAATCTGAGTAAGACCATACCTTCACTAAGATATAAAACTTCTGGTTGACTTAGGAATAACTAGGAGGTTATCTGTTGAAATCTCCACAAAAAGTCTAACATGCTTACTGAGTGAAGCACAGTAAGCAGCTGAGTAGAGGTCATTTAGCAAAGATTAATAGCCTACTCTGAAGGCCACCACACTTGGGTTTGAGTTTGAACCCTGGCTTCATCTGACTGCGTGACTGCACAATTCTTCACTCTGCTAAGCTTATGTGCTCTCATACATTAAATGTGGGTAATAATAGAGGCATTGAATTAAGCAAGATAATGACAATTGGAAGTGTTTGAAATAGTCCCAGTCATAGAGTAAACAGTAAATATTGACTATAACTGTGGGATTTATAAAGCTTTGCATATGTATTTCACATATCAGTTCTTGTGTAGTAGCAATAATAATTAGTAGCAATGATAATGAATCAGTAAAAAAGAACAAAACAATAATAACTGCTCCCTCCCTTCCCTGACAGTCTATTTTTCCCTCTACGGGAATGGTCCCACCAACATCAGGTCTGCTGTAATACATGTCATCTTAAAAAGCAACTCTCCTGTGTATATCACATTTCCCTCTAGCTATTACCCAATTTTTATGCTCCTGTTAAAAATTTTCAAAATCATGTTGATACTTACTGTCTGTACTTCCTTTTCTATTCTCTTTCAAAACCACACTAATAAGGTTTTCTTTCCAATACCTCTTTGAAAACCACTTTTGTCAAGATCACCAATGACCTCCTCATTGCCAAATCCAATCTTCATCTTACTTGTCCTCTAAGCAGCATGTGACACAGTTGACCACTTCTTCCTTTTTGAATCATTTTCTCCACTTGGCAACCATACCAGCACTGTGTTTCTTCTATTTTTTCAGTTCTTTTCAGTCTTCTCTTCTGGTATCTTCCAGAACTCCTTTACTAGAATGCCCTTGGCCTCAGATCTCTCCGTCCTTTAGCTAACCCCACTTTCCAGTTCCATGCTTTAAATACCATATATAGGCTAACAGCCTATATATGTATATAATGTATATCTCTAACTGCAGCCTCTCCTCTGGATTCCAGATTCACATTCCAATTGCCCACTGAACATTTCCATTCGGATGCCTAGTAGGTATCTCATATATAACATTTCCCAATCTGAGCTCCTACTTTCCTGTTTCTACCCTCCACCTCCACCCTTCCTTAACTCTAAAAACAGCAACTCCATTTTTTTTTTTTCAGTTGCTCAGGTCAAAAACTTTTTTGACAACCTCCCCCACCACTCCCAGCCACAGCCAATGCAAGCAAGTTCTATTATTTCTATCTTCAATCCAACCTCAGTCTAATAATTTACCCTAAAATCTAATAAATAATCAGAGTGTTTCTTATTTTAAAATTTACACAAGGTAGTGTCACTCCTTTGCTTAAACATCCTATAATGGCTTCCCATCTCATTCAGAATAAAATCCAAAGTTCTTAGTACGGTCTACAAGGCCCTTCATGAAGCTATCCCTATTTCTCTGATTTCATCTTTCAGTATTTTTCTTCTGGCTCACTCTACTCCAGCCAAACAGAACTGCTTAGTGTCACTGAATACTCCAAAGCTTTGCACTAACTTTCCTTTCTGCTTGAACTGTTCTTCCCATTTATTTCTATGTATCTTGCTCCTTCATTTATTCAAGTGTTTGTTCAAATGCCACCTTATCAGAGAAACTTTGAAATAGTCATCCCATCTCTATCACTCTCTATTCTTTGCCTTGCCTCATTTTTCTTCATAGCAGTCATCACTACTTAGAATATTAAATTTTTTAAGTATGTGTCTTCCTCATTGTAATATTATTTTCATAAGTCCATGGACTTTGTCTTTATTTGTTGCTATAGCCTAAATGCATAGAACAGTACACAGCACATTGTAGAAGCATTCCTAAATATTTATTGAATTAATAAATCATTTGTTAAGGCCTCACTCTGTAACCATTATCTTAGTCAATCCTTACAACCACCTGGGGTTACATGCTTGGACGCTATGTCAGAATGTCACAAAGTCTGATGTTCTACTAGCTGTATCAAGTTGGAGAAGTTACTTCACCTCCCTAAACCTGCTTCCTCATCTGTATAATAGAAAATAATATCTATTTCAAGGTATATTGTGAAGATTTAAAGGAATAATATGTGAAGAGTTTTGCATAATGCCTAAAAGTTGTCTAATATTAATATAGGTAAGAAAAGTAAGAATCAGAAAGGTTAAAATCTACATAGATTATAAAATAAACAGATTATAAAAATAGAAGGAGAGGACTGGATAAGGCATCTAGAGCTCTAACGCTGGAAAATTTGCTTATTTGTGTTTGTTTTACTATTTTTGAAACTAAATCTAGACAGATATTCCCTTTCCATTTGTTTCTAAATCTAAAGAGCAAAGTGAAGCCTTTGTTTTGAAGTTTTATGAGCTCCTGCTGAGGTGTCCTATTTTCTGTAATAAGTACTAACATTTTTCTATTTTTATTTATTCACACAACAAACATGAATCAGAATTTATAATCTACTTGGGAACATAAGCCACGTGTTTTGATGACAAGGAAATCAGAAGAACTGAGAGAGTGCTAAGGAAATTCAGGGGTAAGAGGCATACCTTTATTTCTTTATAGGTGAGGAGTCTCTTATTCCTTCCCTCACTTCTAATCCATAGGGATTTGTAAACTCCTTGCTATGTAAACACAATACATGAGAATAACTGACATACATACATACTTTTCTCCTAACTGTTAGGGATTCCTGTTTGAGTTCCTATTATCAATTTCTTAAAACAAAAATGCACAGATAATTTTGGAGGGAGTTAACCAAAGTGTTTTCTATTCATCTCATCTGGTTTGTACACGTAAGTGGTGCCTCTGGGTACACCATAAAAAGAGCTTTAATTAAGAGCAAACACACTTGGGTTTTACTTATCTTGGGTCCACTAATCAGATTCAAGATTAAGAGTTCCTTGCAGGGAGAGGGTTGTGGAGCAGATACTTGATTTTCCCCAAAACTTTTTGTCTACTTCTGCAGTCATATTAAAAAAAAAAAAAAGGGCATATATATTGTGTAGGATTATTTACAACCTCTAGAGAGAAAGAACATGAAGCATTAGTGTGCATGGATATTGTCATGTGTTGAAAGAAACACACTTGCAGTGGACCTGTAACTACAGAATTCTGAGGTTGAATTTCAGGGTTTATTGGACTAAGGGAGTGATTCATAGGGATGTTGATATTTTAGCATTTTCTATTCAACATGGAAATTTAGAGATTATCCTAGGAGAAATGAAGGGGAAAGCTATATGTCTCAACTCTTATTTTTAACGAGGGTGAATTTGCAGGGATGTCAAAAATTGGATAGTGTGTCTGCCAAATCTCTGTTTTACATATGTACTTTTTATTTTTTTGCCATCTTATTCCTGTCAAAAGGTATTGCCAAGAATCATTCCTGCCATGGTGTTTAGTGCCAGCACTGTCCAAAAAAGCTGCTCAATGTGAGAAAGAACTGGCTTCAGAGGCACAGATGCTGTATTAGTGTTGGAAGTACTGCTGTGTGGAAGCTTCTCTGCTTCACACTGAATAAAACTGTATGATATTTACCACCACTTAATTCAGAGACCCCCACTCCCTCCTTCTACTTATAATAACTGCACTGTGTTGTTGTTGTTGTTTAAAACTACATCTGGACTGCAAATATAAAAAATGCATCAGCTATAAGTAGAGTAGTTGTGACAATAAAACAAGATTCTTGCCATTACTGCTTTCACTCAAAGCCCTGAAACTCTTGCTTATGATTCTATCTCCCAAAGTGAAACCCCTCAGCAAAGCTCTCTAAGCCTCAGCATCCACATTGGAAAATTAGAAGTTATAATGCCTACCACACACCAAAAAAAGTTGCCAAGATTTAAAATTATAACCTTCACATGCCATTTAGCACATACAGCACAGGAGACATAAACAATAAATGTTATTGGAAGGGAAGTAGAAGGCAAGAGTTTTGTCAGCAAACACACCTAATTTCTATCCTGCTCTACTACTTACAAACTGTGTAACCTTAACCTTAAACTGGCCAACGTAATTTCTCTGAGCCTCAGTTTCTCAGAATGAATCAGAATGATATATTACCTATCTTGTAGATGTGGGATAATGAAATGTGGTAATACATCTAAAGGGCTTATCACAGTGCCAACACATTCTCAATGCTCTGTACATTAGCCATTATCATGAGTTCATTACTTCTTGAATGCCTGGATAAATAACATATTTTAGCATACTTTCAGGAAAATCTTTGTGAAATAAGTTCATTCATGAAGATTGACATGGGACCTTCTACTTATGAATAGAGAATTATACAGCCCTAAAAAAGAGTAAATTATAAAGTACTGCTAAATTGATTAGATCATTTTAAAATCTCTCAGTCTGGATATATCCATCCTGGCATAGAGGTATGTATACATTCCTGGCTGAAGTCCTGTTGAGAAGTCCATAGGCTTTCTGAGCTTCCAGCTGTGTCTTCCCCTGGAACAAGCTAGACATCCAAAGGAGAAGTAGCTCTTATCTGGCCCTCTGGGGTCTCGGCCTCAGATAGACTGATCTAAACCAATTCTTCTGGCTCCTTGCTCAATAGCTCTCTGAATCCCAAATTTCATGAACCCACATCTCCTGCTGGAGCTAGGCTTTTGGTCTTTAGTTTTCCTGGAATCCGGAGTAATTTTGTCTTACATACATGCTTGTTTTCGTATTACCAGTTAACTCTGAATAAAAAACTACAAACACACAAAAACTATCCATCATTCAATACAAATACACAGAAACACTCCCACCAAAGAGACCCAATGCATGCAGGCAAAACAATGAGAAGGAAGTCACTGAAAATGAAGTTGGAATCACAAACCTTCCAGCACCAAGGGGCTTTTATGGTTGTTCCTGTGTTCAGTGAAAGATGTGACATTATGAAATTTTAAAATATATATATATTACATTACATATATACAATACATATAATACATTACCACATGAAAATCAATCCAGAAATATTTAAGTTCTAAAAAAAGAGAAATATTTAACTTCTAAAAAATTTTTTTAAAAGACATTAGTTTAATTTACTTTTTCAACAGATGTATAGAAAGGTAAAAACAATGGGTAACATTTATTGAGCATTTTCTGTGTCAGATACTGTTCTAAGCACTGAAAAATGATAATCATAACAGGAAGTGGATAATCACAAGATCTCCACCTTACTAAGAAAACTGAGGCACAGAAGGGTTAAATAATTTGCCCAAAGTTACAATGGCTAGTAAGTGACAAAACCAGGTACTTACTATGTGCAAAGCACTTTCCAGAGGCAGAATATATAAAGTGATAATATCTAGTCTCTGCTTTCATGAAATTTATGCTCAAGTGAAAAAGTCAGACAAAAAGAGTAAACAAAATAATTTCAAATAAGCACTATGAAGGGAATAGAAAGTAGGATTCTGCTGTTATGAACTGAACTGTATCTCTCCAAAATTCTTATGTTGGAATTCCCTAGTACTTCCAAATGCAACTACATTTGGACATAGGGTGTTTAAAGAGATCTCTAAGGGGCACCTGGGTGGCTTAGTGGGTTGAGGTCTCTGCTTTTGGCTCGGGTCGTGATCTCGGGGTCCTGGGATCAAGCCCTGCATCAGGCTCTCTGCTCAGTGGGGAGCCTGCTTCCCCTCTCTCTCTGCCTGCTTCTGCCTACTTGTGATCTCTCTGTCTGTCAAATAAATAAATAAAAAATCTTTAAAAATAAATAAATAAAGAGATCTCTAAGACTATATGAGGTCATATCATTGGGGTCCTACGCCAACATGACTGTTTGATGAAGAGAGATTGGGATAAAAATCAGACACAGGGAAAAGAGTATATGAAGACATCTGAAGAAGACAGCCATCTACAAGCCCAGGAAAGAGGAATTCAAAAAGAATCCAAACACCTTGATCTCAGATTTCCAGCCTTCAGAACTGTGAGAAAGTAAATTTCTATTGTTTAAGTCACCCGGTCTGGGGTTATACAGCAGCCCTAGAAAATAATATAGCGATAAAAGAAGGCCTCTCTCTGAAGTGAGAATATTTAAAATTAGGACTCACAGAATGAAAAGAATAGAAGAAAGTCCCAGACAAAGGAAAAAGAGCAGAGGCCTCAAGGGGAGAATTAAACACTTCAAACATTTTTCTGGTCTCAGAAGTTATCACAGTCACTTCATTGAGTGATTACTCAAAAACACTTTATAATTTTGCAAGTGTTTTACAGCATTATTTTCAATTATTCATCATAACAATCGCAGTAGGCAGATATTAATAGATTCATTTTGCAAGTGGAAACTAAGGCACCAGAGATGCCAAGTGACTAGAACTTGCACCTAGTTCCTTTGACATCAAAACCAACATTCTGGGGGCGCCTGGGTGGCTCAGTGGGTTAAGCCTCTGCCTTCGGTTCAGGTCATGATCTCAGGGTCCTGGGATCGAGCCCCGCATTGGGCTCGCATTGGGCTCGCATTGGGCTCCCATGGGGCTCTCTGCTCAGCAGGGAGCCTGCTTCCCGTTCTCTCTCTGCCTGCCTCTCTGCCTACTTGTAATCTCTCTCCTCTCTGTCAAATAAATAAATAAAATCTTTAAACACACACACACACACACACACACACACACACCAACATTCTTTTCATTATACTGAAGTTTCCTCTTAACTAAGACCATTCCCATTTTGTATGAAAGGTTCTAGTAATCATAAAGCCATATCTCACAGGGAAAGGCAGATTAAGAGTTAAGAAATTATAAACAAGGTAGAGTTCTTCTTCATTTCTTCATGTTTCACGTCCCAACCTCCACATCCTCTTCTTATTGTCCTCAATAATGATGGTGTTATATTATGGGTTTTATTGGTTTTTAAAATCTGTTTTCGTTAATAAGATATTTTAATTGCTTTAATTGCCCCCTTCACTTAGACTGAGTAGACCCATGAATTCTCTTCAAAATGGCTTTGAGTTTAACTGTAGCCTTCGCAAAATGGAACCTCAACAACTGCCTACAGTGCTTGCCAGCAGGACATAGGGAAGTAGTGCAGGCAAGGGAGATTTCCATATAACACATGTGTTCTAAGTACAAAATTACAATAATTAGAGATGGCAAAGACTGAGCAGTCTATCTCCAGGAAGGTCAATGAAAGATTATAAAAATGTTT
Organism: Potos flavus; assembly: GCA_028534135.1. Classification (NCBI taxonomy): domain Eukaryota; kingdom Metazoa; phylum Chordata; class Mammalia; order Carnivora; family Procyonidae; genus Potos; species Potos flavus. The sequence goes on along the minus strand of CM052900.1, from coordinate 110,954,899 downwards.
AGTCTAGGCTGGTCCCATTCTCCTAATGGTACATGAAGTGAGCAAACCATATATGCTTTCTCTAGCAGACTATTATATGATCTAATCAAATGTAGTTTTAGCATATTTGTACAATGTCATGACCCGTAACTCTATCATATTTCACAATCAGTTTTCCCACTGAAGCCTGTGGGAATCTGAAAGTATAAACAAAACACACTGATTGACTATTAAAAGTTATTCGATAAATATTTTTAAGGATCTGTTTTGGAGAGGGCCCTCCATTAGTACAGTGAAAGTCATAGAAATAGTTAAGATTAAGACTAGCTTGCGAAATGAATGTAAAACTCTAACAGAAAGAAGTCATCCTTACTTATACCTATAATTCAAAGGCAGAATTTGTAAATGGTAGAGAAAGGACTGAGAAGGGGAAAGAGGAATTCACATCTAATTGTGAATATTAGGGAGCCCTTCATGGAAGAGAAAGTACTTAAATTGGGCCCTGAAAGATGGTTGGGATTTCAACTGGTACAGATGATAAAAGGCCAACTTTCAGATAAAGGGAAAAAAAAAACATGAGAAGAAATAAGAAAAAGGGAAGCCAGGGGCACCTTGATGGCTCAGTAGATTAAGCATAGGTCTCTTGATTTCAGCTCAGGTCATGATTTCAGGAGTGTGGAGCCTGCTTAACATTCTCTCTCTCCTCCCTCTACCCCTCCCCCCACCGAAAAAAAAAAAAAGCAAAGCCATTTCAGGGAACAATTTGATGACAGTTGGTATATCAGGTTGATTATTTGCGTTTAAATAAGGGGAAGTCTAACAGCAAATGCCTACCATGTACAGGCACCAAGTCTGGACTGTTACATATGAGTTTATACTTCAGTCCCCACAATCCAAACACAACACACTGAGATGGAGAAACTGAGGCTTAGAAGGTTCAAACAGAATCAGCAAAGGGAATGACATGAACAGAACTATGCCCCAGATGATGAGTCTTATAACCACTTAGGAAGAATATCTATTTATTATCAGAAACAAGGAAGTGAGGAAAAGATGATTTAGGATCAGGATAATGACACACTGACTTTGAAGTGAGTAAAAGACAGGTTAAGTAGAAATTACCAAAATAGTAATTTTAAACATAAGGATGGAACTGATTTGAGAGATCAGAGCTAGATATAGATTTGAAAATCATTCCTACAGAGATGATAGTTTAAGTCATGGAAAGCACAAGCTAGCAAAAGGAAAAATTAGGAGAAGATGATGGAAGACACAACCTTGGGAAACACCACTATTTAGGGGTGGAAGAAGAGGTAGAAGGCATGCCACTGAAGTAGAGAAAAATGGAAAAGTGAAAGAAATATTAAGATGGAGAATAGCAAAGCTCAAATTCTTATCATATAATAATCACAGATCTATCCACAAAGTTGGAGATGAAGATGAAAGGAATGAAGGAAGAGGAGAGGAGAATAAAGGAGCTTGAGAAAAATGCAGAAGATTTTGAAAGATGTGGGGAATGCAACAGGGAGTCAATCTGACAGGAATGAAAATAATGCCAAAAGCAGCAATGAGGTCCAAATAATGTTAAAGCAAGGATTTGTGGTGGAGTCAGAGAGAGGGATACTGGGACTTCGTCTAGGAATACTGATAGCCTATGTACAAAAACAAGTCGTGAAATAACAAGAAGTCAAGAGGAAAGGAGAATAGATGGTTGTAGAACCCATCATGGAGCCCAGGCTGAGAAGAGAAACAAGTTAATTCTGCTTTTTCCCTTTATCTCTGACATTCCCAGTTGGGCTGAAGTGATTTTTTTAAATGCAAAGATCAATGACATTCGAACTTTAACTATCCAAAATGAGTATCTAAACCAACTTTGTTTCCTTTGGGAAAACAGGTAGATCAGCCATACTAAAGGAAATAAAATATGTACATTGTTCAACAATGTTGAATTTGACCAAAATTCCCCCTATGATTACCAAGCTATAAACCAAATTCTGACATTACATAAGGCCTAGTGTCCTTCACATTTTCCTGTGTGGAAGGTGGAATGATCAGGTAGAAAGCACTCAAGTTTGGAGTCAGAGAGATGCACAAGGAGAATCTTTGCATTATCATTTACTAGTAGTGTAACATGAAGAAGCTATGTTTCCACTGTGAGTTCATTAACTTAGAGATAGGATTTAAATGTGTACTCACTGAGATATGATATGTAAACCAAATATTTACTCCAATGATATTAAGTGCCTTTAATATGCAAAGTTTATGTAAGAAACTGGGATTAAAAAAGATGAACAAGACATCAAAGAACACTTCTATATGCAAGGAACTAGCAGTCTAGAGAAGATAACAGCCATTTAAATAAATACAATGCAGTAACAATAAAAGGATGCAGAAGATGCAGAAGAAATATAGAGGTGAGAATGAATATCTATTTTAAAAGGTATGCAGGAGGACAGGTGTTTAGGAAAAACTTCCTGGAGAAAATGACAGCTAACATTTCCAAGTGCTCCCTAGATAAATGTTCCCTCCTCCTTATATACATATTTATAGATAGATCTTGAAAACTTAGAGACCATTACTTCCAAAAGATTATTTTGAATTGCTTAAAAACTGATCCTAATCTCTGTGTGTTTTCTCCTCTTTAATCTCCTCTAGACTCCTGGAATTTCATTTTATTTTATTTTATTTTATTGATTGATTAATTGATTGATTGATGTATTGTTCCAAGATTCATTGTTTACATATAACACCCAGTGCTCTGTGCAATACATGCCCTCCTTAATACTCATCACTGGGCCAACCCTTCCCCCCACCCCCCTGCCCTCTAAAACCCTCAGTTTGTTTCTCAGAGTCCACAGTCTCTCATGGTTCCTCTCCCCCTCCAATTCCCCCTCTTCATTTTTCTTTTCCTTCTCCTAATGTCCTCCATGCTATTCCTTATGTTCCACAAGTAACTGAAACCATATGATAAGTGCCTTTCTCTGCTTGACTTATTTCACTCAGCATAATCTCCTCTAGTCCTATCCATGTTGATGCAAAATTTGAATATTCATCCTTTCTGAAGGCTGAATAATATTCCATTGTAGATATAGACCACATCTTCTTTATCCATTCGTCTGCTGAAGGGCATCTTGGCTCTTTCCACAGTTTGGCTATTGTGGACTTTGCTGCTATGAACATTGGGGTGCATATGGCCCTTCTTTTCACTACATCTGTATCTCTGGGGTAAATACCCAGTAGTGCAATTGCAGGGTCATAGGGTAGCTCTATTTTTAATTTTTTGAGGAAACTCCACACTGTTTAAAGTGGCTGCACCAACTTGCATTCCCACAAACAGTGTAAGAGGGTTCCCCTTTCTCCACAACCTCTCCAACATTTGTTATTTCTTGCCTTGCTAATTTTTGCCATTCTAACTGATGAAAGGTGGTATCTCAATGTGGTTTTGATTTGAATTTCCCTGATGGCTAATGATGAACACTTTTTCATGTGTCTGTTAGCCATGTGTATGTCTTCACTGGAGAAGTGTCTGTTCATGTCTTCTGCCCACTTTTTGACTTATTTGTTTTTTGGGTGTTGAGTTTGAGAAGTTCTTTATAGATCTTGGATATCAGCCCTTTGTCTGTAGTGTCATTTGCAAATACCTTCTCCCATTCTGTGGGTTGCCTCTTTGTTTTGCTGACTGTTTCCTTGCTGTGAAGAAGCCTTTTAACTTGATGAAGTCCCAAAAGTTCATTTTCATTTTTGTTTCCTTTGCCTTTGGAGACGTGTCTTAAAAAAAGTTGCTATGGCCTATGTCAAAAAGGTTACTGCCTATGTTCTCCTCTAGGATTTTGATGGATTCCTCTTCTAAATTGAGGTCTTTCATCTGTTTTGAGTTTATCTTTGTGTATGGTGTAAGAGAATGGTTGAGTTTCATTCTTCCGTATATAGCTGTCCAATTTTCCCAGCACCATTTATTGAAGAGACTGTCTTTTCCGTTGGATATTTTTTTCCTGCTTTGTTGAAGATTATTCGACCACAGATTCTCTGTTCCATTGTTCCATATATCTGTTTTTGTGCTAGTACCATGCTGTCTTGGTGATCACAGCTTTGTAATATAGCTTGATCATAGCTTGAAATCAGGCAACATGATGCCCCAGGTTTGTTTTTCCTTTTCAGCATATCTTTGGCGATTCGGGATCTTTTCTGGCTCCATACAAATTTTAGGATTGTTTGTTCCAGCACTTTGAAAAATGCCAATGGTATTTTGATAGGGATGGCATTGAAAGTATAGATTGCTCTAGGCAGTATAGACATTTTAACAATGTTTATTCTTCCGATCCATGAGCATGGAATGTTTTTCCATCTTTTTGTGTCTTCTTCAATTTCTTTCATGAGTGTTCTGTAGTTTCTCAAGTATGGATCCTTTACCTCTTTGGCTAGGTTTATTCCAAGGTATCTTATGGTTTTTGGTGCTATTGTAAATGGAATCAATTCTCTAATTTCCTTTTCTACAGTTTCATTGTTAGTGTATAAGAAAGCAACTGATTTCTGTGCATTGATTTTGTATCCTGCCACATTACTGAATTGCTGTATGAGTTCTAGTAATTTAGGGGTGGATAGACTCCTGGAATTTTAAAGTTGGAAAGGGCCATAGAGATCCCAATCCAAATCTCTAATTTTATAGGCGAGAAAACCAGAGCCCAGAGAGCTCCAGTGACATATTTGTCCATAATCACACAGTCAGCAGAGCTGAGCCCAAACTAAGATCTCTCTTGTTCCCATTTCATAAATCCAGAATCAAGTACAAAAAAAAAAAAATCCCTTTAGAAATGTTTTTCACACCAAATGATAATTATCTTTGGAATAGTGATAACACTGTTCCTCTCCCTCCTAAGGGTTGTCCAGGCCTTTCTTTGACTAAAATCTTGTTACTGTCCACTCCCAATGACATCTTATCCACTCTGAACTCCTCCTTTCCTCTATCACTTATCCCTTGGTTTCCTGAGAAATTAGGTCAAATAATACCAAGAGGAAATGACGCATTATCAATCTTTGTTAATGCTGATGATAACTACAGTCTTCAGATTACTTTACTTTTTTTTTCCCATAAATCCTAAATATGTTCTAGGCATTACAGCAAATGGCACAAATAATACCTTGACCTGTAATTGATATGACATAAGGAACAATGGAAGCATTTTCCATCCAGTGTTCATATGTTTTTCAAGCACAGGAAAGTGTTGAAGCTGCTTAGATTTTGAAGTCTGACACATGAGGAAAAGAGACTGGTTCTGTCGATCATTTGATATCTACCAAATATATGATATTTGATAGCTCATTAAAATCCAGGCTTATTTGATGACCCTACTGACTGAGTGAAAACATACTCATGGTACACTTAAGGAATTATTATGAACCAATAATGTTTTTTATTTTGTCTTTAAACTTTGCTTTCTGAATACGCAAAATATCTTTCTTAAAATCTTCTTTTGTCATCTTCTTTAAGCACAGTCTTTAATGAAAATAGAAAAAGGTTTATTCTGATTCTGCAAAGAGATCTGAGGAAATAAGGTAAAAGAATTCTAGAATTTTAATTAAACTCAAATCAAGCGTTTGTTTTTTGGCTTATTTGAATGGCTGAGGTTTTGTTTTTGTTTTTGAACTTGGCCAACACTGGTTTTGATTGTCTGAAAAGCCCAAATTTTCTAGATATCTGCTTACTCCACAATTCACTTTATTTAATAAATACTTTACTAAAAACACACATATAAGTCTTCCGAATTTGCATGATAAATGTCTTTTTGAACAGTGTAGATTCATAATTGGAAGAAAAGAATAAGGAACCACTTGTGCTCACATTGGTCAACACCTCTCCTGAGAAAGGCCTGAAAACTTGAACATCCACTTTTTACTTATCTCAAGAGTTATTTTAGAATAACTATAAATTCTCTAGTACAAGGAATATACAAATTTATATATTTCCATAAGGGATGGAAAAGATCAGAAAATGGTCTTGCTATCTTCTTGCATGTTTGTGAAAGTTCTTTCATAACTGCATATGTCAAACAGAATTTGAGGTATTATAATAAAGTGCTTCTTTATCTATTTCTTAGGGAATGATAGCTGCTTACCATATCCCAATTGTTTCCAAACATCCTACCAGTTTGCCATCCAGTTATTCACTAAAAAGAATTAATGGAAAAGAAAAAATCTTGTATTCAGTTACCTAAAACACAAGCCACATTATCATGAATGATGAAAGATGGCTAAGAGAAAGTAAGACATGCAAATGTCTCTATTAGTACAAAGGAAAAGGAATGCATATTTCTTCAATAAGGAGGACAGTCAACTACACCCAGTACTGTCTAATTCAGGGCTATCTGAACTTTTTGGTCCTTTTTCCTACTCTCATCACACTTCTGGAAAAGAATCTATTCATAGTGGAGGATAAAGGTTGCTGAATAAGACTATTATAGAAAGTATATAATTTAGAGTCATTATATTCTACATCTATATAATTTCTATAACTGTTTAGTATAAATAACAAAAAACACTTCAGTATGTTGGCTCTGTGTGTTTCCCCATTATACCATTTGTAAGTTACAATCATTCATTTTTAGCCTAAACTTTTCTTTGTACATGGTATTAAAAGCCACAGTCAAGTTAGATTGTTGGGATATACTTCATGCAAGGGTCATCTAGAAGATTAAGTACACAAACGCAACCAACCCTCAGAAGCTAACTCATATAATTATTACTTTTCTAGCTTCCATAACTTGTTACTGGCAGGCTATTTCTTATCTCAAAATTCTGCTAAAATTACTTGCTTAACAACAAGAAAATCTAACAGATGTTTTATGTTCTGCAAGTGTACTATTCACATTCCCATTCCTCAAAGAGAGATCTACAGCCAATGAAGTTTAAATATACTGTAAAAAGCCTAGCAATGTGGAATGTGATTTGTCACCATTACGTTCTACATGACAGGCAAGCTGACTCCATGGTGAATTTTACATCAGCCAACCAAGAGACTAATTGAGAGAATACTTCAAGTTTTAAAAGTCTACTACAAATGCATATGTTTATCAGTCATATTCTAAATGGAGCTTACTCAGAGAGAATGATATGGCTATTAGATTTTATTGGGCTGGATTACATAAGGCAAAGAGAGCTGGATCTGCAGTCAAAATACTTAAGTTTGAGTCCGTCTCCATTGACATGCTATGTGGCCTAAAGTAAGACTTAACTCTTAACCTCTCTGTATCCTAATTTCTCATCTGTTTTTTTTTTTTTTAATTACCAAATGAAACTAACTTACAAATAAGATAAGGTAGGTGGAGAGCATTTGGAAAGTTTGGAAGCTCCATAAACACACAGATAATTGCTATTGTTATTATCCAGACATTTCGAGAAAAGGATTCTTGGCTTATGTATGTAGTTATTGGCTACATACATATTTATAAACAATTCAATAATTTGCTCATTTGGGGTTTGGAGTTTGAATTATCGGAATAATGGCAAACCTTCACCCTTCTAAGACCAGTCTGTACAACACAAAACAGGATGGAGCATTTGTTCATGGAAACCTCTAGAAGGCCAAAATCAAGCCAAGCTAGAAAATCTCACTGTCAATTAATGTCTCAAATTTTAAGTTCCTTGATCATTGCTTCAAATATTCCATTAGTTTAAGAAACCTGGCCATAATTGTTCTGGTAATTCTTATCCTGATTCATTTACTACTGAGAAACTTAGCTATTGTCTTAGTCCATGCAGGCTGTTATAAGAAAATGCCACAGACTGGGGCGCCTGGGTGGCTCAGTGGGTTAAAGCCTCTGCCTTCGGCTCAGGTCATGATCTCAGGGTCCTGGGATCGAGCCCTCCATCCGGCTCTCTGCTCAGCAGGGAGCCTGCTTCCCCCTCTCTCTCTGCCTGCCTCTTTGCCTACTTGTGATCTCTCTCTCTCTCTGTCAAATAAATAAATAAAATTTTTAAAAAAGTTTTAAAAAAGAAAATGCCACAGACTAAGTGGCTTATAAACAATAAAAACTTATTTCTCATAGCTCTGGAGACTGGAAGTCCAAGATCAGGGTGCCAGCACGGCCAGGTTCTGGTAAAAGAACTTTTCTGGGTTGCAGATTACTGACTTCTCTCCACATCCTCACATGGTGGAAGAGGCCAGAGAGTTCCATGGGGTCTCTTCTATTAGAACACTGATCCCATTCATGACGGGTCCACCTTCAAGACCTAATCACTTCTCAAAGTCCTCACCTACTAATACCATCACTGTGGGCATTAGGATTTCAATGTATGAATTTGGGGGAGACACAAACATTTAGACCATAGCACCTTCCAAATAAACTGTAGTCATAACAAAAAGAAAAAAAACTGAAGGTCAAAATTTATAAAAATTGAGTAACTTAGAACAAGAGATATATCTAAAGACGCTGTCCCCTCTTCTTCCTATTCTTAATATGACCCATTAGCCAATTTTTTTCAAAACTCGATATCTGGTCATATTCCATCATCCATCTACCCAGCAGAGAAAACACCCGCTACGGTTTTAGAAATACAATACGAAGGAAAAGTAAGAGGTCATAACTAGCCAGAATAGCTTATTAAAAACAGAAAACATTTTGATATCCCAGGAGGTACTTTAGTGTTCTTCACTGCTGAATAAACCACAGTACTAGCCCCATATAATTAGGTATATATATAAAATTACCAGTAGGTCTTCTGTGGAAGCTCTATATATAATTAAAACCCAAGAGAAGCATGATGCTTCAAGTCCAGTACAATATCATAGTACTGCTCCAAATTCTAAGACCAAAAGAATCTAGAAGTAAACTAATTGGCTTTTCACACAAAGCTAAAAAAAGATGGTTGCAAACTCTTCTAGAATAGCAACAGCATTCTGCTTCTTCTGTCTCCTTATACCTAATCTGGAGTTATATTACAAATTTACTACATGGCTATTGTTCTAGCCTGAATATTGGTGTCCCCCCAAACTTCACATGGTAGAATCCTAATGCGCAATGTTATGATGTTAGGAGGTGGGGCCTTTGGGAAGTGATAAGGTATTGAGGGTGTAGCCCTTATAAATGGGATTAGTGTTCTTACAAAAGAAACCCCAGAGAATTCTCTAGCCCCTTCCACCATGTGAAGATATATGAGAAGTCTGCAACCGTTTGACTGTGTTGTCACCCAGATCTCAAACTTCCAGCCTCCTGAACACAAGATAAATTTCTGTTTTTTATAAGCTATCTGGTCTGTGATATTATGTTACAGCAGCCCAAATGGACTAAGATAGTTATTGTTTAAATAAAGAATATAGTAAGCAAGATTTCAGAAACTAGAATTTATATATATTAGAATTAATGTCATCTAGAATGGAGTATTCTGATTACTCAACAGCTTGGACAAAAAGTGAGGTATATTCCATGTAGTTAACATCATTTGTCAAATATTAGACTATGTTAGAACTTTCCAGAAAAAATTGTATTTATATTTGCCAGATACTATGTTAAACACTTAAATACATTAACCAGCTTAAACCTTTTTACAACCTGTGAGGAAGATACTACTATCCCTCTTTACAGATGAGAAAACTAGTCATGATACTTGTAGGTATTGAAACCAGGATGCAAATCCAGATTGGCCTAACTCCGCAGCTGGTAATTCTATTACATTATAACCTTCTGCCTTTATGAACCAATATCTTTGAATACCAATTACTATTTCAATCTTGAAATGCACAGCAGAAAAACACCTGCAATTGACAGAATGCTGAGGGAGTAAGTTTTACTGTTCTGAAGTCTGTCCCCAGAGTCCAAAGGCTGGTGCAACACCCACAGGAAAAATCTCTGGTTAAATCTGGCTAAATGAGGCAAAGCCTGAAGCAACTGACAGGACTGCAATCCAGAAAAATGTTGATCCAATAACCTGCCTAACTGTCTCTAGCAGCTAATCTTCCAGCAGGATTAGCTGACTGCAACTCTGATGTGAAGCAGCTGTGTAAGGTTGCTTCTGGGTAGCCAGATTTCTATTATTTCCCTTTTATGGAGGGCAGCCCCATGCTCTAAGTGCCTAAGAGCTGCCCCATGCTCTAAGGTCAGCAGCAGTTCTCAAAGACCTTTCTAGTCACTCCCAGGCCAACTGGCTGGGGACACATGACTAAGAGCTCAAACTAAGCAACTTGAACATAGGCTTAAAAGCTAGAGTTTGTAGTTTAAAAAAATGCACACCCACCAGACTTCCAAAACAGATGTGCAAGCACATGACCATAATACAAGGATTGTTTCCCTCTGTTCTACATGGTGGCCAGGCAGAAGAGCATGGTTGCCAATAACCAACTAGCTACCACAGGTGGAATGTTCAGTTACTGTAATCTGAAGAAATATTTCAGAACATTTCTTTCACTCTTTGGTCCTTTTCCATTAGTTACTTAGAAGCTTCTTGGCTAAATCTTCATGGCTGCCTTAAAGAAAATGTTATTAATATCTTCATCCACGATAAGCTGAACATGACCTTAAAATCTTTGTAAAATGAAAGTTATTTTTCCTTCAAGTGGAAAGAAATATAAGGACATCAACAGAATAAAAAATTCAACTCAAAATACCACTCTTTAAAATGTTAAATACAACTACATGACATCAATGCTTTCATCTATGAAGAAAATGTAAGTTTGTATGTTTCGAGAATATCAGTGGGTACATATATATAATAAGAAATAAAATTTGCATTTTTTTTACTTTCTTTTTTTAAGTTTTTATTTATTTGTCAGAGAGAGAGAGCACAAGCAAGGGGAGCAACAGGCAGAGGGAGAAGCAGGCTCCCCACTGAGCAAGGAGCCCAATACGGAACTTGATCCCAGGACCCTGGGATCATGACCTGAGTTGAAGGCAGACGCTTAACCAATTGAGACACCCAGACGTCCCTTCTTTTACTTTCTCGAGCTTGGCAAATATGTTTCAATTCATGGTTTCTCCAAGCTACATAAGTTAATTTTATTTATTTAAAATAAATAAAAAGAATTATCATATGTACATAAATATTTTTATGTGGCTCCCAGAGTAGAGCATTATTACCTAAAAAATTTAAATATAATTGCATTTAACACTATAATTCCAAGTTAAGAAATTTGTGATTATAAACATCACTAATAAAATCATAATTTTCTTAGAGAAAATAAAAAAACTTTGTTATAACCTACACAACACAATATCCAGAAAATATCCAACATAAAATCCAGAAAAATATATCTAACTTGATTTTTAAAAATTGTTTAAAACACTCCTTATAAACTCCCTATAAAACATTTCTCATTCTTTCATCCAGAATACTATTATGTAAAAGGCATATACTTGGCATTTTAATTCTCTTTATCCAAAAATCACTATAATTATTCTACCCAACAGAAATACTCTCAGCCTACAAATTCCTCTTAGTTTCATTTACATTTAAATCTCTTAGTTTCATTTTACATTTAAATCTTGAAAATAATTTAATATTACATTCTGTGTTCCCAGAATGTTTGATTTCCCTCTAACTGGTCAGCTTAACAAAGCAGATCCAAAGATTTCTCATAGTGGCACTGAATAAAGGATCAGCAAAGGTGAAGAAGAATATACACTCATGGTGTCAAAAATGTCTCCGCCAAAAAAAAAAAAACAAGTCTCTACCAAGAGAATCCCTCGAGATTAATATAGTGTGCCTCCACATTCCAAACTCTCCCATTGTCTCATTCTCTGTGAGGTAGAGATTAGCAGAATGTAGTCACTGCACATGTCTCCACAAGAAGACTTCCTGGGTACCAGGTTTGCTACTTACTAGCTGGGTGACCTTAGACAAGTAGCTTGGCCTTTCCAACTTCAGTTTCCTCTGCTGCAAAATGGGGCAAACAAAAGTACCAACGACATAAAGTTTTTGTGAACATCAAATAAAATAATGCAAGTAAAGCACTTAAATAGTGACTATACTTAGATTTTATTATCTATAAAAGATGGCCCAAATGGACTGAGCAAGGCATATTTACATTAGTGAGAATTAGAGCAGACAGGAGGAATAGGACTTAGTCACAAGTTCTAATGCTGTTTCTAATGACATACAGTAAGTACCCTAGAATAATGTCATAAAAATATGAATTCAAAATAAAATTCTCTGCTCACTAGAAGACAATCTGGTGTTCAGATCCACAAACTTTAACAGCATTTCTGGAAAAAAATGATGTGAGGCAAATGGAGCTAGGAATCCTCAGGGTGATGCATTTTTCCATTAGTCTTGGTAAAACTTAATAGGAAATAAACAAAAAGAAGCACTTCTGGAATGATGAGGAAAGACCTCAGAAAATCCACTCCCCTGTAAAAGCAATGCAAATACTGACAACAATTGCCAAAATCAACTTTTTCAGAACTTTGGATGTTAACCAAAGGCTTGTAACAATTCAGGGAGAGTTAATTTTTAAAAAAGACAAAAGTGGATTTCCTTGACTATTAACCCAACTGAACAGAGATGTGAGTGGACACGTATAATAAATAAAACATATTTTAGAGAATTAATTCCAGAAAGTCATTTAGCAAACAGAGATAACAATAACCAACAGCAACAACAAGTCCTGCAGAGGAGAAAATCTGACCTCAAGAGTTGTCATATTGTATCATTTTAAATATCTAGTTCTGAGCAAGAAAAAATTATGAAATATGCAAAGAAATAGGAAAGTATGGACCATACACAAGGGGAAAAATATAATCAATAGGGACTATGCCTGAGAAAGTATAGATATTGAACTTACTTAAAAAAGACTTTTAAAAAACAATCATAAATATGTTCAAGGATCTAAAGGAATGGTGTCTAAAGAATTAAAGAAAATTATGAGAACAATCCCTTACAAATAGAGAATATCAGCAAAGAGATAGAAATTATTAAAAAGAAGCAAATAGAAATTCTGGAGTTTAAAAATATAATAACTGAAATAAAAAATCCATTAGAGGGTCTCTGTAGAAGACCGAGCATACTACTAACAGAAAGAATCAACAAACTTGAAGACATATCAATTGAGATTATTCAGTCGGGAGAACAGAAAGAAAAAGAGTGATGAAAAATGAACAGAACCTCAGAGACATATAGGACATCATCAAGCATACCAAGATATGTATAATGGGAGGAGAGACAGAAAACAACAGAAAGGATATTTGAAGAAAAAGTGGCCAAACTTCCCAATTTGATAAAAAAATATATTAATCTAAACAACCAAGAAGCTCAATGAAGTCCAATATGATAAACTCAAAGAGATCCAGACCTTAACACATCACAGTCAAAATTTGAAAATCAGGAGTAAAAAAAAAAAAAAAAAAAAGGAGAAAGAGACTATTCAAAGCAACAAGAGAAAAACAACTCATCATATCCAAGGGAGTCTCAATAAAATTAAAATTCTGATCAGTAACTATGTAGCCCAGTAGGCAACAGAAGGACACAAAGTACTGAAAGAAAAAGAATGCCAATCCAAAATTCTATAAAACACCAAGGCTATCATTCAAAATGCAGAAGAAATTAAGACACTCCAGATTAAGAAAAAAAACATATTTTGTCACCAGCCCTCCTATAGTAAAAGGAGTTTTTTGGGCTAAAATAAATGGACAATAGACAGTAACTCAGATGTACACAAAGAAATAAAGTACACTGGTAAAGGCTAACTACATAGGTAAATATAAAAGACCATAAAACTGTATGTTTGTAACTGTCTCCTTATCTTATTCAAAGGACAACTGTATTAAGCAATAGTTATATGCTGATAAGCATATGTATAAAAATGTAATTTGTATGATAAATAGCACAAAGGAGCAGGAGGGAATGGAGCACTATTAGAACAAAGTTTTGTATACCATTAAAATTAAGTTGGTATTAATTTGAACTAGATTGTTTTAACACTAAAATGAGAATTGTAATCTCCAGAGCAACAACTATGATAATAACAAAAGTATATAAATAAAGGAAAGAAGTAAATTAAATTAGAATATAAAAAAATACCTATTTAACACAAAAGAAGGCACAAATAGAGAAATAAAAGAGGACACAAAACAGGGAACACAAATATCAGGCATAAATTCTACCTTAGAATTAATTACATTAAATACATGTAATTGGATTAAACATTCTCATCAAAAGGCAGAGATCAGCATATGGTTTTAAAAAATCCAAATACATGCTGCTTAGAAGAGACATTCTTTAAATTCACAGATACAAATAAATTATACCTATAATGACTGAAAATTATATAACATGCAAACAGTAACCAAAAAAAAACTAGAGTAACTAAAACGAGATCAGAGAAAACAGACTTTAAGATAAAAATGGAATTTAAACTATCTCTACTTGCAGATTTTTAACAAAATCCTCGTGAATGCATCCAAAAATACCCTATTATAACTAATACGAGACTTCAGTAAGGTACTAAATACTTGATCAATATATAAAAATCCTAAATTTCTAAACACTAACAATAAAGAGTCCAAACATGAAATTCAGAAAACAATTCCATTTACAATAACATCAAAAAGAATTAAATACTTAAGAATAGATTTAATAAAAGAAGTGCAAGACTTGTATACTAAAAACTATTAAACACCACTAAAAGAAATCAAAGAAAATCTAAAGAAATGGAAAGTCATCCATGTTCATGGATCTAAAGATTTAACATTGTGATGGCAATATTCAGTAAATTGATCTATAAATTGATCTAGTTATCAAAATGCCAGCTGCTTTTTTACAGAAATTAGCAAACCAATCCTAAAATTTATATGGAAATGCAAGAGACCCAAAATAGCCAAAACAATCTTAGATAAGAACCAAGTTAGAGAATTTATACTTCTTCATTCCAAAACTTACTACAAAGCTACAGAAACTGAGACAGCATGGTACTGTCAAAAGAATATACAATAGATTAATAAAATAGAATTGAGAGTTAAGAAATAAACCCAGACTTTATGGTCAATTGATGTTCGATAAGGGTGCCAAGACTATTCAATGGGGGGGAAAGAATAGTCTTTCCAACAAATGGTCCCGGGGCAACTGACTATCCAGATACTAAAGAATAAAGTTGAACTCCTATCACACACCATATATAAAAATAAACTGGGGCACCTGGGTGGCTCAGTCGGTTAAGTGTCTGCCTTCAGCTCAAGTCCTGGGATCGAGATCCACATCAGGCTTCCTGCTCAGTGGGGAGCCTGTTTCTCCCTCTCCTGCCCCCACTGCTTGCGCTCTCTCTCTCTCTCTCTCTCTGTCAAATAAATAAAAGCTTTTAACAAATTAACTGAAGATGGATTATAGACCTAAATGATGAGCTAAAACTATAAAATCCTGAGAAGAAAACTTAGAAGTATTTCTTCATGACTTTATGTTAGGCAATGGTTTCTTAACAAGAAAAAATAGATAAATTGGACTAACATAAATCAAATAGTTTTCTGTAAAGGACACTACCAAGAATACAAAAAGACAGTCCACAGACTGGGAGAAAATGTTTGCAAAGCATATATCTGATAAGGAACCTATACCTAAGTAAAAAAATGGACAAAGGATTTAAATAAACATTTTTTCTTAAGAAGACATGCAAATGGCAAGAAAAGCACAGGACAAGTTGTTCAGCATCATTAGTCATTAGAGAATGAATGTCAAAACCATGAGAAAGCACTCCACACGAACTAGAACAACTAGAATAAAAACTGAGAAAGACATACAAGTATTTAGAATGAGTATAGAGAAATTGAAACCCTTGTGCATTGCTGGTGAGATTATAAAATAGTCCAGCCTCAAAATATTACTCAAAATATTAAACATACAGTTACTATACGACCCAACAGTTCCAGTCCTAGGTATATATCCAAGAGAAGTAAAAATATATGTCCACACAAAAACTTGCACATAAATGTTCATAGTAATAATACTCATAATAACCAAAAACCAGAAACAAGCCAAATAGCCATCAGCTAATAAAAGGACAAACAAAATTTGATATATCCATACAGTGGAATATTATTCAGCAATAAAAATAAATGAGTACATGTTATAATGCATGCTACCATATGCATGCTACAATATGAAATATGCATGCTACGACATGGATGAACTTTGAAAACATTATGTTGAGTGAAAGAAGTGGTCATAAAAGATCACATATTATATGATCCATGTATATGAAATATCCAGAATAGGTAAATCCATAGAGACAGAAGTAAATTACTGGTTGCCAGGAGCTGGAGGAGGGATGTAAGAAGTGACTGCTAATGGATGCTGGTTTCTTTTCAGACTGATGAAAATATTCTAAAATTTGACGGTGGTAATGGTTGTACAACTTGTGAATATACTAAAAACCACTGGATTATACAATTTAAGAGTGTGAATTTAATAGGACATAAATTGTGTAGGATATGTTACATATGTATATTTGTAGCTTAATAAAGCTATTATAAAAATAATACAAGGAAATGAAGCTGTCATAATAATTTCTTTAAAAAGTGAATAAGCACAATAAGATATCACCTCACACCTATTAGAATGGCTATTATCAAAAAGACAAGAAATAACAAGTGTTGGTGAGGATGTGGAGGAAACGGAATCCTTGTACACTATTGGTGGGAATGTAAATTGGTGCAACCACTACAGAAAACAGTTGGAACTTTCCTCAACAAATTAAAAATGGAACTACCATATAATCTAGCAATTCCACTTTTATCTGAAGAAAGTAAAAACACTTTTATCTGAAGAAAGTAAAAACACTAACTCAAAAAGATACATGCACCCCTATGTTCACTGCAGCATTATTTATAATAGCCAAGACATAAAACAACCTGTATCCAGTGATGGATGAATGAATAAAGAAAATGTGGTAGAAATGTGTATATATATACACACACACATATACAGACAGATATCTGTATCTATTTATATCTATCTGTGTATAAAAAAGTGTGTGTATGTATGTTAGGCAATGGTTTCCTTATGAGAAAAAATAGATAAATTAGTCATATACAAATAAACACTTTTCTTCAAAGGACACTACCAGGAAAAAAATATAGTCTATATAATATATATAATGGGATATTATTCAGCCATACAAAAGAATGAAATCTTGTCATTTGCACCAACATGCATGGACCTTGAGGGCATTTCGTTAAGTGAAATTAAGTCAGAGAAAGACAAATACTGTATGATCTTACTTGTATGTAGGATTTAAAAATATACCAAGTTCACAGATGCATAGAACAGATTGGTGGTTGCCAGAAATGGGAGGGAGGGGTGGGAAAGATGGGTGAAGGGGGTCAAAAGATACAAAATTCCAGTTATAAAATAAATAAGTCATAGGGATGTAATGTATAGCATGGTGACCATAGTTAATAATATTGTAGTGTATATGTGAAAGATGCTAAGAGAGTAGATCTTAAAAGCTCTCATCACAACAAAAAAATTTTTACCATAGATGGTGATATGTTGATGAAACTTACTGTGGTGGTAATTTTATAGCGTACACAAATATGGAATTATGGTGTTGTACACTTGAAATTATTATGTTATATATCAATTATATCCCAGTTGTTTTTTTTTTAAGTGAATAGAGTGTGGTTAACCTTTGAAAGTGTGAATAGATGCCACAGCTTGTTTTCATTCTTGGCCCTCTTTGACAAATAGTCAGACCTATGTAAGTCAGGTCCTAACTCGACAAAAACAAGCAGAGAGAAGGAAAGTAGGAGGGTTGCACTTGAGTGAACTGCCAAAAGCATCTCCAGCCAAAATCTCAATCACTGGGAGCACTCGACAGATTCAGAAAACAATTTCTGGATCCATCCAAAAACCTGGAATGGTTATGAGAACAATTTATCCGCTTTACCTTTTTCTAAGAGAAGTTCTGAACACAAGAAAACCAGATTGTTCCATACCCAAATAGGTAAACAGACTGTCCTGAAAAACAATATTGAAGGTAGCTCTAAAAACAGACCTAAGTTATCCTGAAAGGTTTTAGTGCCGCTAACTTCAAAATCTTAGCATCCATTTTCCACTTTGTACTTATGGGACCCTCTTGTCTCAGCTCTGCTAGTCTGTGACTAACATAGCTGTGTGACTAGGGGAAGTCTTTCAACCTCTCTGGACCTCAATTTCTTCACTCCTAAAATAAGGATACAAAAGGTCTGGTCTGCCTATGAAACCAGGTGGTTTAAAATTAAAAGACAATATATGGGAAAGAACTCTGTAAATTATAAAGTTTCACATAAAACAAAGTAACTAATATGAGCAGCGGAATTAGGCTGTAGCTAAGGTATCTTGTGAAACTCTGCACTTTGCTTTAGCAAACAAAGGGAAGAAGAGGAAGGAACTTTTGCTAATCCTGAAAGAAACAGTAATAGAGCAGAAAGAAGAAGGCAGCAGGGAAGCTCCTTATGGAATTCTTTGTTACCACTGAACCCTGGTGTAAAAATTTTCCCGCAAAGATTCAAAAGTCATATTCTTCCATTTCAAAAGTCAGGATGTTTAATTGTACATCTCTGAACTCCTTTACACATTAGTAGGGAGGATATACATCTAAAATATAAATAATTATTTGATTTAGAATTTCTAAATCTACGTTTTCATAGATTACCCGGCCAGCCAAAATGGACTGCATAGTCCTTTAGACTCCTACATGTTCATGCACCTGTGACTGTCTAATGCCTCATTTTACACTGAGATGTTCTGAGAAGTAGAAGGCCATGGTTGAAGGAACATGGACTATATGATGAGAGGAGACATGGAACTCTGATCATAATTTGCTCTCCAACCTTGGGTAAATCACATAATCCCTTTGTTTGAGTGGTATTACTTATAAAATAGTAGTAATTTTATCTGCCTTACCTACCTCACAAAATAAGGGTAAAAGCTATGTGAGATTTTATGTGAAAACAAGTTCTTTAGAAGAGGCAAATCATTAGGAAAATGCAATGAACTAGTACTGTGGGGTTTGTAAGTAAGTGAATGAGTGAATGAATGGATGGATGGATGGATGGATGAATGAATGAATGAATGAATGAATGAATGAATGAATGAAATGGCAAATATCAAACATCACTCTGTGTAAGTTCTACCCATGCATTCTTTCCAGGGCAATAGAAAATACGGTATCTTCCACATGGTAGCTTTTTATTTATTTATTGTTCAGACATTTATTAAGACATGAAAGATATGTTCCTTTACAGAAAATGGAAACAATGAGCTCTGAGGGAGAAGAACCCCAGTGAGCTGGAATTCCAGATGTGCCATTGTGTGACTTTAAACAAATAACAGGATGTCTCTCACGGTTACTTCTACTGAAAAGTGGAAGGAATACTAGTTGTTTTGCAAGGCAGTTTGTTGCATCTTAAAGGAGATACTACATATAAAATTGCCTACTAGAGGACTGGCCATAGACCAGTTCACTAAAAGTGGTTCTTCTTATTATTATTATTTAAGGGATATTTTCCCATATCCTCCAACTCAAGAATTCTTAATCTAGAGTCCATGAGCCACGAACCTTTTGCAATTTCATACAAAATTTTACATATGTACGCAATGTGCATTCTTCCAGGAAAAGCTTATAGCTTTCATCAAATTCTAAAAATGGTAAAAACATTGCTACAATGTAACCCTTCGAAATGGTGATATCCATCATAAAACACAATATTGCGAAAGATGACCTACCAGTGGGCAAGGCTGATGTCATTATCTCTCTTGGTACCACTCCCTCCCACACTCATATAATGCTAATCAATTACTAAACTATTTTCCACTGAGCCCCAAAGCAGATGCACAATTCTCAAAAAATAGCTCTAGGCAGATACTACCATTTTACCAGAAGAATCTCTAAAGGTAAAGTTAACCTGACATCTAGATCTGGAATCCATCTGGACTTTTCCTCTTTTCTTTCAGTTAGTTCATTTTGAGCTTATGGTCTTCTAAAACCCTTGTGTCTTTATAAGGAATTGCCATGCCTTATGGCCCCTTAAAATTGTCCTTCATCCTATTACTTGGAATTAACTTTTTATACCCAACTTTTATTTTAACATGGACTGGACTGGAAGAGATTATGTTGAGTGAAATAAGTCAAGCAGAGAAAGTCAATTATCATATGGCCTCACGTGTGGAGCGTAAGGAAAAACATGGAGGACATTGTAAGAGGGAGGGGAGGGATGAATTTGGAGGAAATCGGAGGGGTGAAGAACCATGAGAGACTGTGAACTCAGAACAAGGGACTGAGAGTTTTGGAGGGGAGAGGGTGGGGGGA
>CM052900.1:110903598-110934157 GCA_028534135.1 Potos flavus | reverse complement strand
GGGCGAGCCTGGTGGTGGGTATTGAGGAGGGCACGTATTGCATGGAGCACTGGGTGTGGTACATAAACAATGAATCTTGTAACACTGAAAAAATAAAATAAAAGTATTTGGGGATAAAAAAAATAAACACATTAAAATGTTAAAGTTGGCTTGAGTCTTTTGAGATCTTGTTAAATGATAATATAGTTATCCATTCACTTAACTAGTCATCCAACAAATATTTACAGGAATACCTACTGTGTGCCATTATTCACTGTGTCACTCCTAACCAGCTTTTCCAGTTTTAAGTCATACATAAATTTGATTTACATGCCTCTAAGTCATTGATAAAAATAATATTAAAATGAAAATATTTATTGTAATCAATATGTAGGTGTGAGGCAAGACACCCAAAAAATTTCTAATTCGGGTTACTTCTTCAACGTAGAATTAATGGAAATAAATATGTAATGGTTGGTTTCCAGTTACCAATTTATTGCCTCTCAGTTCCACATTCGCCTTTCATTGTCTGCTCTGCAACCTGTAAATATTTCTCCTTTGCCAACTCGCACAGTTTAAACTTTGTCAGCAGAAGACACTAAAGGAGTTTCTGTATCTGGTTCCAGTGTACTTCTCTTGGAAGAGTCTGCAGTGTGCAGTGTGAGCAGCCACTGTGGCACCCAGAGACTGGTATCATGTGACACATCTCTGTGAATGGCTTCCTTCAGCGCCCTTTAAGGTGACTTCCACAGTGTTCAGCTCCTGAAGAACATGAGGCTCAGCAGTACCTGGAGCCAACAGCACTCGGCACCACCCACGATGGCTATCCCCAGGTAACTCCTTGGATGGTTTTGTAATGATTTCTAAAGTATGAGACATCTCTTTGGAAAGCTTTGTTTGCTATCTTTTGGGAAGCTCTGCAGTAGGTTCTGAGGTGTACCACCTCTCCACAGATAGCTTTCTCCAACACCCAGAAAGCATATCCTCAGTGTGCACTGCTGGCACAGCACCTCAGCAAAGTCCTCCACCATCCAGTGAACTGTACCCTTTCTAATAAGATCTGGATCTCAACCCAGAGTGGTAGGGGGGGCTCTTCATTGATTCTCTACCTCAGTCTTAGAGGTAGTAGCTATTCCCTAAGCCTGTTGTTCCAGTGTTCTTTAGAGTTCTCTTTACTGAACTCTAGTCATTACTCCAATTGCATGTTAGAGTTCATAATTCTTTATGTGAAATGTCCTCTGTTCATATTACCATGTGGTTTTGGTCTCCTGACTGGACCCTGCCTGATTTAGAACTAAAATCACAATTGGTCCAGGAGATAGACCTACAAAGATGAACTTTTTTTTTTTAATTTTACATAGCTCATAATGAATAGGCACAATACTTGGCGGGTTACCTTGGGTTTTGGAGGTAATATGTCCCATTCTGGTTGTGATTTTCTAACGCAGTCACCAAATAACCCATAAGGTTGCATGTAACCGTCCCTCAGGACAATGTACTGCTTAAACTATAACCTATGAGAAATTATATTAGTTACTAAGCATGCTTAGATATAGACTTAAGAAAAACATGTACTGGCAATGGGCCTCTGGGGGGAGAGGACGATATACGTCCTTGAAGCCGAGCAGCTGGGGATGCCTGGCCTGCTCAGGGCGGAACGGCGCCTGCTTCATTTTTCCGTTATCTCCCCTTCCCCAGAGAGCACCTGCAGTTAGTTAGACAACCCTCTTGTTTGGGTTTGCTCACTATAGGTCATGCACTACGTGACCAGACATATTTTGTCCTTCTTCCTACTTATCTACAAGACTCATGGTCAATGTGTAACCTACTCTGGCTTCTTCGTTTGGTTGTTACCTACTTTTTAATAAATATGAGACTGAGGAGTTGTTCGGGGCGACAGTCTTTTCTACTGTCGTCCCCTGCTCCCTTTCTCTTGCAGCCGACTTGTTTGTGCTTCATTCTTCTCCCATGTGCCGTCAGGAGGTGGCAGTTACAAACTGGAATAGGACCCTTAACACATCTGGGCTGGGTGCAAACTCCCCACCATTATATTTATTTCTATTAATTCTATATGGAGAAAATAACCTGAATTAGAAATTTAAGCCACTTAGACTTTTTGACTCCATAGATCCAATGGTATTTGAAGTATCTATACAGATATACAGATTTTTTTAAAGATTTTATTTATTTATTTGACAGAGAGAGAGAGATCACAAGTAGGCAGAGAGGCAGACAGAGAGAGAGGGGGAAGCAGGCTCCCCGTTGAGCAGAGAGCCTGATGTAGGGCTCGAACCCAGGACCCTGAGATCATGACCTGAGCTGAAGGCAGAGGCTTTAACCCACTGAGACACCCATGCACCCCTACATATATTTTATTATTCCTCATGATTCTGAGTCAGAAACTTAAACAGGGCACAACTGGAATGGCTGATTTCTATTCCACTTTATGTCTTTTGGGGCTGACATGTCCAAGATGGCTTCTTCGTGCATATTATCTGGTGCCTCACCTAGAGTGATTCATACAGACTGAGAGTAGATAGAATGCCTCAAGTGAGATTATTTGTCTGGCGCCATGGTTCTCACAATCATCTAAGGTAATCAGTTTTCTTCCATATAGTCTCAGGACTCTTGTTCCCCACGAGACCTCTCCGACAGAGCTGCTAAAATTCTTATATAACAACTCAAGGTTCCCAAATATTTAAAACTGGGGACTACTAAATCTTCTTAGTGACTAAACTCAGAAGTCCTAGACTGCTAACCCACATTATAGTCTTAAGAGCAATCTTTAAGCCAGTCCATAGTCAAAAGTATGAATACCACATGGGCCATTGCTAACCAACAATGTAACAGACTACTAACTCAGCTTCTTTCTCCTAATGATTCCTGTTCCTCCCACAAGTAAAATACACTCACTCATTTCCATTACCTCCAAAATCTCATCCCCTTACAGAATTGGGCTCTAATTTGTAGTACAGGATTTTATCATTTAAATCAGGTCCAGGTGTAAACAAGGATCCTCACATACAATTTTTCTTTCAATCTGAAGACCTAGGAACTTAAAAAAAATTATCTTCCTTTGCATACATGTATATACTTCCTTGTATAACCCATATATATAACCCATATACAAGAGAGAAAGAGATAAGATGACCATTGTAGACAGTCCTATTCAAAAAAGGAGAATAAAAATGAGATCTTTAGGACTTTCATTTTCCAATTCCATATGTAAGGTTCTTAGAAGTAGCCACTCCATCCTAATAAGAAGTAAAAGCTCAACAGACTAAAAATTCAAAAACTCTTTTTTAATCTCTAGGAGAGGGAAGACCCAGGGAAAACTGCTGCCCCAAGATTAGAGAGAGAGAGAGGCAAATACAGGCAGGCACAGCTTATCAAAGCAGAGACTCACAAACAGAAGCCACCACAGGAACCAGTGTCAGGATAGGAAAACCTGAACTCTAATTGATTAATTCCTGGATGCTCACTGCTGACGACTGTGAGAAGTAAAAAATCCAGGGGGACCCAATCATAGAGGTGGCCTCACAATATTATAAGATTTTCCTCCAGGAAATATCAGGAAAAAATTCCCTCAGGCTTTTAGCAGAGAGAGGGAAAAAGGAACCATTTTGAAATGTATCAGAGAATTCTTTTCTCGTCAACAAGGCCTGCCCTCAGGGGAAGCTAGTTAACTAGAGCCTAACCTGCTGGTGTATTATCAGAGCCTAACTGACCTGGGAGAAAGGAAATACCCAGCTCCTGTCAGCTCTAGCCCTCCACATAGAAGAAGAGAAATACCCAACTGCAATCCACTCTACCATCCTGCCCTACTTAAGGGGGGGAGAACAAAAACAGAATTATGCATGATGTTCACAAACCAGAAGCACAGAGTCACTGAAAGCCTGAGACCTAACCATAGGACTATAGAACTCTTCCCTCCCCCCACACCTCACCACTGCATTACTAACGGCCTATTTACAGCGGTACCTTTTACCTGGTACATCATGTCTGGCTATCTAGAAGAAATTACAAGGCCTATCAAAGGGCAAAAGACACAGTTGCAAGAGACAGAGCAAGCATCAGAACCAGACATGGCAGGATGCAGGAATTATCAGGCTGAGAATTTATAATCAATTATGATTAATATGCTAAAGATTATAATGTATAAAGTAGACAGCATGCAAAAACAGATGCGTAATATAAGCAGAGAAATGGAAATCCTAAGAACCAAAAAGAAATGCCAGAGATAAATATATATATATATATATACACTATAACAGAAATGAAGAATGCCTCCAGTGGGCTTATTAGTAAACTGGACACGGCTGAGGAAAGAATCTCTGACCCTGAAGATGTGTCACAGAAACCTCCAAAACCAAAAATCAAAGAGAACAAAAACTGAAAAAAAAACAGAACAGAATTTCCAAGGACTATGGGACAACTACAAAAAAAGGTGTAACATACACATAATGGAAATACCAGGAGAAGAAAGAGAAAGAAACAGAAGAAATATTTGAAATAATAATCACTGAGAATTTCCTCCAAATTAGTGCCAGACACCAAACCATAGATCCAGGAAGCTCAGAGAAAACCAAGCAGGATAAATGGCAACAAAAACTAAACCTAGACAACTGATTTTCAAATTACAGAAATTCCAAGATAAAGAAAAAATCCTGAAAGAAGCCAGAGGAAAATAATATCTTACCTATAGAGGAACAAAGATAAGAATCACATCCAACTTTTCCTCAGAAACCATGAAAATGAGTAAAGAGTAGCAAGAAATACTTAAAGTGTTGAAAGAAAAAAACCCATCAACCTAGAATTATGTCTCCTATGAAAGTATCCTTCAAAAGTAAAGGCAAAATAAAGGTTTTCTTAGACAAAAATTGAGGGATTCTGTTGCCAGTAGTCCTGCCTTTCAAGAAATGTTAAAAGGTTCTTCAGAGAGACAGAAAATAATATAGATCAGAAACTCAGATCTACATAAACAAAGAGTATCAAAGGACTAAGTAAAGGTAAACAAAAAACTTTTATTTCTCTTACTCTGTATAATTGGTCTAACAGATAACAGTTTGTTCAAAATAAGAATAATGTACTTGATTAGATATGTTTATGTATTATATATATATCTTACAAAAGTGTATGTTTGTTTATGTATATATACTTTTGTATGCTTCTGTATAAGTGAAGTGAACGACAGCAATGATACAAATGTTGGGAGGAAGAAATTATTTTGTTGATAAAGTACTCACTTAAAGTGCTCGGTTAAAACCACAAAAAGCAGAAAATGAGCAGAAGGCAAAAATGGGAACAAAAACAAGGACAACAAGTAGAAAACAGTAATGAGTATGATAGATACTAATCTGATCCAATTATATTAATAATCACTTTGAATGCTAAGTAAAATAAATCATTCAGAGAAAGACAAATACCATATGATTTCGTTCACATGTGGAATGTAAGAAACAAAACAAATGAACAAAGAAGAAAAAAGGCATACCAAAAAACAGACTCTTAACTATAGAGAACACAGGAACGGCTACCAGAGAGGAGGTGGGTAGGGAGATGGGTGAAATAGGTGAAGGAGATTAACAGTACACTTATCATGATGAGCACTGAGTCATGTACAGAATTGCTGAATCACCATATTGTACATATGAAGCTAATATAACACTGTATGTTAATTATATTGGAATTAAATTTTTTTAAAGGCCCAGAGGCACACATATGGATAATTAATTTATGACAGAAGTGACATTACAAATCAGTGGGAAAAGAATGCATAAATAGCTATCCATATGAAAAAGATGGGTTTTTATGTATGCAACTTGCCACACAAAAAAGGTAAATTTTGGATGGACTAATATCTAAATATGAAAAATAATACTATTATAAAAGCCTATAGGAGACTTTCTTCCTGGCAGAAAGATGCTGTATCAGTCAGGGTTTCAATAAGAGAAGCATTAAAAGATACACACACACACACACACAAATATTTGTTACAGAAATTCGACTTTAGGTAATTGTGGAAGATTGGTTAACCAGTTTGTGTTAGCCTGCTATCTTCCCATATGACGTTGGAGCTTTAAGCTGGAAGGGCAGAAGGCAACATAAATGTGAACTGGGGAACAACAAGAACAACCTAGAACTCAAAAGCAGGAGCTGGAACAAACATGTGACAGACTAAAATCTTTTTTGGTTCTTGTTGCCTCTGACCTTGTCGGAAAATGTGTCCTGCAGGAACCAGGGCTCTTCTTCACAGAGCTAAAACACACACATCCGGCCAAGGTGTTAGAGAAGTTAAAGAAGGATCCAGGAAAAAGTATAGCAATTATAGCCTGACAGCTGCTTCCTGCCAATGAAGTGATCTATCAGATAAATGATAAAAATGTAAGAGGTACAAAATGTCTGTTATTTAACTTTAGCCCTCTAAATCTCACACAAGAATCTCTCTCTTAGCCTATCTAGCCAGAAACAAGCAGGAGGAAATTCTGGGAAGTATAGTTCAGTCTCACAGAACTGACACATTAGAAAGCCACCACAATTAGGAAAGAATTTCCTATGACCACTAAGGAAGGGCATAAATCATATGAGAAAAGACAGATCAACATGAAAATTATAAGCTCCATATGGCAACAGGTATAATAAACAAAATGAAAAGAAAATCCTCATCCTGGTAAAAGAAATTTTAAATTTTTTTAATGACAAAAATATTCATATCCAGAATGTTTTAAAATTTCCTTCAAATCAGTAAGAAAAACTCTAGCAACCCAATAGATAAATAGACAATTCAGAAAAGGAAAATCTATAATGGACAATGTAAGGAAGAAAAACCTCACTAATAAATCAGAAAATATAAATAACAATACTCTCCAGATGGACAAAATGTAATAAATCTGAAAACGCAAAGTATTAGTGATGATCGGGAAAAATACCATTCTCATAGGTTGCTGTTAAAGTATATACTGGCACAGCAGTTTGAAGAGGTTGTAATTTAATAATATGTAGTATATGTGAAGGTATATATACTATAGAACACAGCAATTTCACTTCTAGGCTTCTAAAAAAGAAACTTGCACACATATGCAAGAAGACATGAAAAGGGATGTTTACCATACAACAGAAAAGTGACATCAATCTAATTAGCCTCTCAGTTAGGTACAGAAAATAAATTGTTTATTCATACAATGAAATACTATTATTAAATTAATTAAGCAAGGAGGCTCTTAGTATGAAGTGGCTTTAAAGCTTTAGCAACCTACTAAGCAAACCAAAACCTAAGCCTGAAATGCCTAAGGTTAAGAAATAAAAAAAGGACAACCAATCACAAACAGTCAAATAAACTATCCCAAATAAGGCAACCACTTAAGCTATAGCCAACCAAATAATTTCCTTGCTTTGCTTCTGCCTTTCTCTATAAAAGTCTTTCCCCCAGCACCTGTTGGCGGAGAGCTACTAACCACTTCTGGCTTGCTGCTGCGTGATTCAAATCAATTTTTGCTCATAACAAAATTTTTGCTCAAAACAATTTTTGTTCAGATTTTTGCTCAAAATTTTTGCTCAAAACAATTTTTGCTCATAAACTCACAACAACCTTAATATGATTCAGTTTATCTTTTAACACTATATAGCAATCAAAATAAATTAACTGTAGCTAGTGTATCACTATGGATAATTTTTTAAATAATATTAATAAAGCTTCAAAAGGATATACAGAGCAGAATAATATAAAATTCTGGGTACATATCAATAGCATATATATGCATAATATCTGCATCTATATATATATATTCTGGATATATACATATGTAGTAAAAAATATGCATAGAAATGATAAATCCCAACCTCAGAACAATACTATAGTTTCCTTTGATGCAAGAGAGAAAAGAATGTGCTGGGAGATGGGAACTTTCTGCCTGGTTCTCTCATTAAATGAGTTAAATTGTTAATACCTGTTCATTTTTGTATCTATAAGAATCATAATTTTATTTTGTTAATTATCTTTTAGGATATTATAGAGTAAAAGAATGAAAGGGGTATGTCAAAAGAGCAAGAGAGACAGTTCCTTTAGAGCAAACTTCACTTACTGTAATATTTTACTTTATAGGAAGATTTCCTGTCCTACTATTCCAAGGAATATTCTAGCAGTGTAAAAAGCTCAGGTGTCAAGTTCAAGTTCAAAGGCCTTTTTTTTTTTGTTTGTTTAATATGTCAACATGAATGAAGGGGAGATATCTGAGCAGCAATCTGGAGAATAATCAAAATTAAAATTCAAAATCTTTCCTCTTGGCCACAGGGGCACTGCCCAGTTGATCCAAATACTAGTTATATAATATTCACAGGCACAACCTAAAAGGATGTTTTCTTTTCAAATTCTGAAATCTTAACAGCATTTGTTTTCTTTTAAGTTTTTTGAAACCTTGGCTCATTTCTATGAGGTTCCTTCCAGATCAGCTTTGGCTGCACAGCTTAACATCCATTCACAGGATTTTGGGGGCAGGCTGTGAATAACAGACTTTCCAACTGGGAAAGTTTATGTATGCCATCAAATACCTTCACCCTACACTCCCCACACAAGCCATCACCCCCACCACCAACGCCAAATTCAAGAATCTTGTTTCTATATCAAGGGAATAGCAAAGGCATGTGATGTTTCTTTGGTTTCATACTAGTATGGCAGTATGACAGAGAACCCATTCCCATAAACATCGTTTACTAAGCCACAATTTTGTTTAACACTCGCCTAGCTGTTTAAGATAAGAGTAAAATATAACTCAAAATAATTTTTAAAGAAATATATAAACAATGCTAGTCCCTGGGTCTCACAAAGTAAGTACCTAATTAAAGCTTTTTGAGACCCTGTTCTACACTCGCATCCCAAACCTACTTCTAGAGTTACTTTTAACTGCAGAGCTTTCACAGCGAGTAGAAAAGAGAAAGGAAGAGATGATTTGTAAATAACGGTCACAAAAGTCTGAGCTCATCCTCAGTGACTCCTGGGCACACTCTTGGAGAGGGGCTGGGCCAATTAAGGTGATTGTGGAGGTCATAATCACTAGGAGCTTGTTGGGAAGTTCTTGTGAATATTTGAATATCAATGCATGTAATATATGCAGAATGAATTTTCAGAAGCCAGACTACACTGTTTACATAACACCAGAAATCTCCTCACTGCCTAGCTTGTGTGCATGCAGTTCTGAATTTAGAAACAAAAGGAACAGTTGAGGTCATATTTAATGAGGTTCTAAAAGCAAATTTTCAATGTGAAGCAGCCATGATAAGAAAAGTAGCAATTTTGCTTTTGGTAAAGATAATATTTTTTCTTCTAGATTCTCTTTATTTCCCCTTTCAGCTACTCATTCTCAAAGATCATTTGGTTTCTGAAGTCATTTATTGTCCTTTTTAAAACCAAACAAAATTAACTTGGTACCAGGAGTATCAAGTGATTTCACATTTTATTCAATTCATGTTTTACATAAGAAAATTGACCCAGAGAAGGTAAATCATCAGTTGGTCCAAGGTCACAAACGACAGGGGTAAGGCTTGAATTCACATATCCTGACTTGGTTTTGTCTGTCAGACAGCTCTCTACAGTAGTTTTGTCGAAATATCTTTAGTATTCTCTTTTTAGAGGTATTTATATTTGGAGACTCTTACGCATTGCAGTTTGGTATCTTTCCATGCCTACACACAGGCAACTGCATATTGCTCCAAAATACATCTCAAATTACCCTACTTCAAGATAAAATCATCTTACCTGAACTCCTACAACAGATTTCCAACTAGTCTCCTTGTTTCACTCTTCCCTTCCCTTCATGGCTTGTTGTTGTTGTTGTTGTTGTTTTACCATAAATTGGATTCTGTAATGCTACTGGTAAATTCCTTCCTTGATTTCCCATAGCACTGAAAATAAAATTCAAATTCGTGACCAAGACTTACATGACTTGACTCCTGGCCCATTTCTCCCGTATTACACCCTACTTTGTATTACTCCCACCAGCTATTTATACTGCAGTCATATTGGCCTTCTTTCTACTCAACAAATACATTAAATCAACTCTGTCTCAGGTCCTTTGTACTAGCTGTTTCAATTTCTTGCCAATTCAAATTTTAGGTCAAATGTCACCTCAAGGAAGCCTTCCTCTTTACAAGAGTCCCTTATTTTAGTTTCTTCATGATGCTTATTACTATGAAATCTCTTTCATTTGTTCCTAATTTATTTTTTGTCCTCCCCTTTTAGAAATCTGCCTTCACTGTATCCCTTGCTTATGAAAAATTCAGTAAATATCTGTTGAATATATGAAACTGTGAATGAATGATATCAAGTTGTCAAGGCCCAACTGGTTAACATTTTACGAATAGTTATGTCTATTGGTGGGGATGGACATCAAGGAAGAGATTTTTATTTTTAACCATGAGAGTGGCTTGTCAGAACCCTCTGAGAATCTGTTTATGCACAAAATTTTCACAAGAAATTCCCTGAATTCCCTCATCCGTGACTCCCTACAAAGTCATGGAACCCAAGTTTAGAATCCCTGTTTCAGCATACGGTTCAAATACATTATCTTGGCCATATGATGCAAATAATTAGACTTTTTTTTAGTGCTCTACCCTCTCTTCCTTCAAGCCACACTGGATTATTTTTAGTTCTAGACTCTTACTAGGATTGTACTTGCCTCTAGAGTTTGCTCTCTATCTGGAATCATCTCCAAACCCCCAGCCCTCACTTTCATCTAACTTTCACTCATTTTTTAGATGACTACGAAGATGTCATTTCCTCTGGGAAGTCCTCCCTCATCATTAAGTAGGAGTTGGGAGCCTTAAAGAGCTCCCATAGTTTATTCTGTATTTCTCTTATTGAAACACTTCCACAAACTACTATGATTGTCAGTTTATATTATGCATACCTACTAGTTCAGGGTATATGTCTCTTTTATTCACCATGGTATCAACAGTGCCCAGTATAATACTTCACATGTTGAAGAGCCCAGTTAATATCAGGGTTAAAAATAAACTCATTTTTCTTGACCTCCTATGTATTTCTTATAAATGGTGGTTGTTTCATATTAGAAAATAGATATTATTATCAATCACATTTTCTAGGACCTTTAAATTAGAGTTTCCAAATTTGCTCACAAATTTTCTTTCTGACTTTAAGGAAAATCTTTTCAGAGACTAATATAGGCTGTGTCAAGGTTTAAATTGTGTCTTTCGAATATTTTAAAATAGGAAAATAAAAGGTAGTAAAACAAGTAATACGTGTATTTGCAATAGAACATAAGTTTCTCCACTATCACATTCATATTAATAGCAAATTTGCCTGCTTGTGGGATATTTATTGCCATTTAACAAACACCTGAGAGGCCGTATAAATTACTTGTCTGCTTCTAAACTCAACTAGCTTAAAGATTTTTGTGCAAAAGGTAAAGTAAAGCAAGAATATAACATGAATGTATAATGGGTGAGACCAATGATCCTGATGAATTAACAGTGTGATCAGAAAGTGGAAATAGCAAGGAATTTAGGGTAAAAGTAAATGTTGGTACTAATCTTCTCTACATGGCTTCCTCTGTATTTTCATAGCAACAAAAACACTTTTAAAGGCAAAGGATTTTAATACTCCATTAAGAAAAACTCCTAATAATACTACATTCTTCTAGCTCCATTCATCTCCAGAGGGATGTAAATATACTCCCCTTTACTCATTTCATATATACATGGAGACCTCAACCAAATAGTGGCTCTGTGCTCACAATTCCCAATGCAACGGTTCTAGAACTATGGAGGAGAACCGTCATTTTGGAAAAACATGTGTGATTCCTAAAACAACTCATTTTCTAGTTTATATGAGAACCAGAGATGAAATATGAATATGAGCAAAATAAGCAGAATCACAATTCAGAGATATGGCTTGGAAAAACAAAATAAAAGGATGTGTTTACATAAATTATAAGCACTCCAGGGCTGGGATATTATTCTCTCTCCAACACTGTCAACCATCTATATAGCATTGTGTACTCTTGTGGCAATATAGAATGAATAATAATAATTAATACAGTATGTTTATCCTGAATCCCACAGATTTTCCTTATCAGATTCTTGCAGCCTACTTTTTTTTTAAGTCAATTCATAATTGACCATATGTATTTCTCAATCCTTGCCTGTTAGGCTTCTTTCTCTCATAAACCCACTAGTGATTATTTTGGACAAATATCTGCTAGATCATTACTAGCAAGGCATGGACTTCAAAGAGTTCAGCTTGGATAGTGTTGAAATGATTGGAATGTTGGCCAAGAGTTTTAACCTCAAAGGGGTGTGATTTCAGTGATTTCTGGTTTCAGATGGCTCAGAAATAGAGAAAAGAAAATGGAGAATGGGGTTAGGGACTAAGGAGAAAGAGGTTAGAGAAATTAATCATGAAGCCGTACCAGTATTATTTAAAATACCAAGAGATCAAAATTCAAAGGTATCTGTTTTGACCTTAGGCATGTATCTGTTGAAGGAATCAACAAATGAATGTGGAGAGTCCCTAATGAAACAGCTTTCTAGCTGGTTTCCTGACCGAAATCTTTATCCCTCTTCAATCTATCCCACACATTTCTGCCAGAATAATCTTCCAAAAGTATAGTTCTAGCAATAATCTTCCTTTAATTTTTAAAGAAAATCAAGCTAATCACTGCCTGTACAGTAACCCCTTGGCATGACCCTCAAAGTCCCAGGACTACTTTTCCAGCCTGATCTCCTCCCATTGCCCTCCACACATCCTGTGTGCCTACAGTATTAATCCTCCCTGAGGTCCCTCAAACATCCCTACTCCTCAATATCCAGTGCTTTGTTTCTGTCACTTTATAACACTCTTCCTAACTTTGTGAACCTGGAAAATTTAGCACTTAAGATGCAGAATAAATGTCACTACCTCTATGTTATCTTTCCTGACTCTCCTCTTATTAAGATAGTTTCTTCCTCCTTATTAACTCTTAGCCCATGTTACAAGCCACTAAGCACATTTGCATGTTATTTCCTTTATGTGGTAGTCTCCTTCAATAGGCCAAATTTATGAGCATAGATAATCTTTTGACCCCTGAGTAGAGGTGATCTGATTCAGCCCTGGGTCAAGCACAGAGTCTGATACGTGGTAAGTATTCAGTAAATATTTGTTTAATAAAAACACTTAATAAAATATGAAAATTATATTTTCTTAGCAGGTAATACAGTGAAATTTCTGGCAATGCAAAGCACCCACTGTCCTTAGCATTTGCCTTTAATCAGAATAATAAACAAGAAATGTCTGGTAGAAACAATTAGCCTATAAAGCAGGTGCTGGCTCAATCCCTCCACACGTTCTATATAGAGGTTCCACTCTGGGTTTTATTTAGTTTGTGAAGCCCAGAAACGGACTGCCACCCCCACTGCAGCAGTAGGCATAAACAATACCAAGAGCTAAATCCAGCAGCCTCTAAGTGTACTTAAGTCTCATTCAAAGTCAAGGGAAATTATGCATACATGAGAAGTAGAAGGGGAGGGAAGGTAAGAAAGATGGCTTGCTGCTTCTTGGAAAACAGTCAGGAAAAAGACCACAAAGGTTCAGTTCCTGAGAAAATTGTCACCTATTTGCTGTTGCTTTTTCATCTTCATAGGAATTTATTGGATTAGGAAAGACCTTTGCTACTCCACATTATCCCAAGCTCCCAGTTGCCTTTGCATTAGTTAATGTCTGAGCTTCCTGGTTAATTGTGGCAGGCGAGCAGCAGGCTGCACAGATGTCAGATGTCATACTCTATCAGATGAAGAGGTTCCTGCCTCAGGCTGTTTATATATGACCTACCAGGATTTCCTGCTGCATGATGAAATAATTAGGGGGCCGCCATGCAGGGAATAATGTTGCAGCTAAGTTGTAACAGCATTACATTAAAAAATGAAAATGAAACATTTGTCCTTATCTGCATCAGAATCTTCCTAAGGTTTGTTGTGAACATGTTGTTCCTTATTTTTATATTCACATGGGTGCTAATTTTAACATACACTGGAGAACACAATGAGCTTAGCAAGGCTTTCTTTAATGCTCGTATTGCAATTTGAATCAAGAGTAAACAGGGTTTGGGAGATGTCTTTTTTTGTGTTTTTCTAAATAAAGTTTGTCTTTTGCCTCTTATAACAGGCCAATTTTACAGACTTAACAAAGTCTGGATGATCTTTAAAAGAAATTAGTAATATTTTCTAAATTAATTAATTCTTAAGTCTTACTGAATTCTAATTTCTGACTTTCTTTCCCAAAAAATAAGTATACATCCTGTTTGTAATGTAATATTTTAAATAGTTTTATCCATAAGAGCATATAATAAGACTATAACCTCTTATCCACATCCAGTTTCAATGAGTCAAGGGAATTATCCCATATACAGAGATGATTCAAGTTTAAGAACAAAAATTTTAGGGGCACCTGGGTGGTTCAATCAGTTAAGCATCCGACCCTTAATTTCAGCTCAAATCATCATCTCAGGGTCATAAGATCGAGCCCTGTGTTAGGCTCTGTGGTCAGTGGGGTGTCTGCTTGAGATTCTCTCTCTCCTTCTCTCTTTACTCCTCACCACACCTCCCCCCACTCTCTTTCTCTAAAATAATAAGTAAATAAATCTTTTTTTAAAAAGAACAAAAATTCTAAGTGTCTTTGATTGTTAAAAGGTTAGCAATGCTCTCCTGAATTATAGCAACACAGCTAGATAAATGGGACCATTCAGACCACACTATATTAGCATGTTTTTCACTATCATCCTATGCAACCCTCTGCTTTAATTCTTAACATCTTCCCTAACAAGACTGTTAATTCCTTGAGGGCTGTTTTTCTCATGCATTTTTTTTTTATTTCCTGTTCCTAATACAGTACTTAACACAAGTAAGTACTCGGTAAATTTTTGTTAAACTGAATTATATTATGTATAATGAGAAATGGAGAATAAGGGATTTAAAAAAGATAATGATCATGATGATTCCTCACTTTTCCATATTGTTCTCCCGTGTAGCCACGATATCATTCTTCCCCTCAACATTCCCTCTGTTGCAATTCTTCTAAAGATGTTAATGATTCTGAGCTTCCTCATCTGAGTGGTGGAATTCATACTATCTGCTTACACAAAGGAATATAATTCATATCATAAATTACTAAAGAAAATGAAAATCCATCTGAACTTCATTGCTTAAAAATCATATACACTTGAAGGTGCCCCAGGTGGATACTGGGGAACCCAGGCAACACAGTTTTAGAGCTGAAGGAAGATTTCAGCTCTAAAAGAAAAAGGTTTAAGAAAAATAAGAGACTTCTGTGTGATGTATAAGGACAACAAAGAGTTTTTGTCCCAAGTGTCAAGAGTTTTTATCCCAAGCTATTTTATCCAAGCTATTATTAATGGACCAGATCCATTAATAAGAGCTACCATGTAAAGAGGTAGCATTCAGGTTGTATAAGAAAGTGCAGTCATTGATTAATTGTGCCTGCCTAGGCCTTGGAACAAGTGACAATATAAGTACTAACTATCTTTCATACCAGCACCTCTTCTTAATGATCCAGAAGGCTGTAGTTATTTGGGGAGGGGGGGAAGAACTGGGGAAGAAAGAGACATTGAACAAGATCTCTGAAGCAAAGCAAATGTTCATTTAGGTACCACTATACCCAAGTGTTACAGTCCTTGTCTGGTTTAATAAACATTTATTGGGCATTTATCTGTCCAGTAATGTTCTCTAGCCTCAAGGAATTAATGGCCATCTGTAGGAGGCAGACAAAATAAATAGGAAATTTTAATACTATGTGATTAATAACATAGAAGTCTACAAATAATGTTTTAATAAAAGTTCAAATTGAAATGGCTAACCCTGGCTGAGGTGAGGGTAAGGAGAGGGATGACGGGAAATATTTCCCAGAGGAAGGGGTCATCTGAACAAGACTTTAAGGATAAGTAACAAGTAACCAGGCCAAAAAAGAAGGAAGAAGGAAGAAGAGGAGGGAGGGTGAGGGAGGAGGTGGTGGTGGTAAAGGAAAGGCATTCTGGGCCTGGTCACATACAATGTCACAAACAATCACATTCAAGTAAATGTCCATGGTTCAGTTGCACGGCATAGTTCAAGTGCATGTAGAGGATGATTAGAGATAAAGCTAGAGAAGTAAAGAATAGTCAGAACTCAAAAGATTTTGCAGGTCAAGCCAAAGAGACTGGAGAATTTGGGGCAAGACAGTGGCTTGGGTCTCCTTCTTGGATTGTATCTATTGTCCCTTTTCTATTGTCTCTGTTCCCAAATACATAAATATAGCAATGTCTTTCTTCCTTGAAAAAGAAAATCCCTCTTGATCCTACATTTCTGTACCTTTTCCTCTATCTTTCCCCCTCTTCCAAACCAAGTAGAGAAGCCTCCAAAAATAAGAATCTATACTTTTGGTCTCCACTTCACATTTACTGCTAAAATCTACTGCAGTATGTATCTTGTCCACCTGACTTCATGAAAAGTCTTCAATTACCTCTTCTAACAGACCTGAGCTTTAAGTGAGTCCCTAATGATATCTGACATGGCTTATGAGCAGTCCACCGAAGCCATCTTTCTTGGCTTCCAGGACTCTGGACTCTCTTGTTTTTCCCCTTACCTCTCAGACATCCCTGAGCCTCCATGATGAGCTCTGTTTCCTCTATACAGGTCAGATGTTGATTAATCCCTGAGCTCCAACCTCTCCCCTCTCACAATACAGACTGCTCTTTACTGAATTCCTTTCCATTCTTTAAGATGCAAAATGCCATCTACTCTGTAAAGCATATTCTTGAAGTTCTTTGTCTACATTTATCACAACATTTTGCACATACTGTATGTCAACCCCTCCCAGTAAACAGTAAGACTTTTGAGGGCAAAGGCCATACATTATCCAGTTTGTATCTATAGTGCCTGACACTTTATAGGTTACAATCTTTCCTTGTTGCAGGAAGGAAAGGAGGGTTAGTCAGTGGTAACTTTTCCATAGAAATTTCATCTCTTAGACCTCTAACGAATAGTAACCCCTTATGTTACAAATGAGGAAACTGAGATTCAGAATGGCAAAGTGGTTGACCTAAAATCGCAGAGCTTATCAAGGACAGAATTTCAAAATTCTAGTTTCCGGCTCTTTCGTGGTGTGTCTGCTCCATTTTTTAAAAAATATTTATTTATTTGAGAGAGAGAGAGAGCAGGGGGAGCAGCAGAGGAAGAGGGAGAACCCCAAGCAGGTTCCCCACCTGATGAGGAGTTCAATCTGACAACCCTGAGATCATGACCTGAGCCAAAATCAAGAGTCTGTTGCTTAAACGACTGAGCCACCCAGGCGCCCCTTGTCTGCTCCATTTTAAGTAAAAGATGCAAATCAACTGTTTGAGAATTAGGAAAGAGGATGGACTTGACCGTTCTGAATTTATGAATGACAGAATCACAGAGGAAATGAAAACAATTCCTTTGTGCAGACTGAGGTGCCTTTTGTTTCTCTGTAGTGTTAAAGCTGAGTAATACCCTACCCTGATACAAGTTTTTAGAAGGAACATTCCCAGGAGCTGCAGAAGCCTCTGCAAAACATGTTTAAAGCAGTCAGGAGATCCTCAGAAATGCAAATTGCCCACTTGAAATAAGAAGGCACCTATCGTTTAGCCCTGATTGCCTCTGCAGGCCTCCAGGAGAGGGGGGGGAAAAGTCCTCGAAGGAGGAGGCAGTCTAAGTAAACTGCACACATAGAGGAAAAATAAAAATGAAGCCAAACTCCAACAGGGCTTCCATTTATCATCTGCTAAGCGAGCAGGGATTATAGAGCAAAAACCATTTACAGTTCTGAATTCTTTATAACGTCACTATCTGTGTTCTTTTTTGGCTTCCCCTATTTTCTCATAGATGTTGATAAATGTGAAATCTTTAATTTGTCCTGTAGAGTCCTACTTCACTATCAATGAAAGCATAGACAGAACAATTAGAGATTTCCTTTAGTAACATAAAATACTCTATACCAAGAGAATGTACTTAACAGCAATGGGAGAAATAATAGCTTTCACTTTTTTTCCTTCATTTAGACGTATCTTTTGTTTAGATTTTTTGTTCCTAACTTGCAGAAGCAAGCTCTGTTCTTTTCCTTTGGAGGAAAATATGCTGATTTTTTAATTTTATTCCTAACTCGATTTCTTTTTGTAGAAAAAGTCTTAGTCACAAAAAAAGCATTAAAACTTTCAAAGTCTGAATTTAAAGCATAATGAATCTTTCAGGAGAAAATAAACAAGGTGCCATTTTTTAAAAATAATCGTCATCTAACCTGTTTACCAGCTGAGAAATAAGAGACATGGTATTTAAATTTGGAACTTTCTTCATCTCTTTATCCTATCTCCTTTTCATCTTTATAAACAGAAGAAAGTCTATAATTACTATACTAACAAAGAATACGGCTGAACTGTACACAGGTTAAACCATTCTAAATAAAGTCGAGAATAATAAATAATAGAATAGTCAAAGGAGCTAGCATAATAAACACATGAAGAGTAACACCACATCCTACAATGTAAGATGTCTCCTATTTCTATGCATTTTAAACTTGCAGAGTGGAAAAATCCCTTAAAAAGCATAAGCTAACAGTCTATTTTCATAGAAACTAGAGAGATCATAAAGTTCAGCCTCTTAGGTGAGTTTAAAATTCCCATTAATAATAGTAATAACAGTATTAGTGATGGAAGCAATGGTATGGTGGTTGTGGTAGTATCAATAATTACCATTCATCAAGTATTTACAGGGTATCAGGCACTAGGCTGATGCCCATACCCACATGATCTCATTTAATGTCTCTAACAATCCAGTTGAATGATTATTACCTTCCCATTACAG
This sequence comes from Potos flavus, assembly GCA_028534135.1. Taxonomy (NCBI): domain Eukaryota; kingdom Metazoa; phylum Chordata; class Mammalia; order Carnivora; family Procyonidae; genus Potos; species Potos flavus. The sequence goes on along the minus strand of CM052900.1, from coordinate 110,915,320 downwards.
GTGATTATACAAGGACATTTCCGATTAGTGGTAGGCTAGCTTCTGCTGGAGTATTTTTAGTGTTAGGAAGTTTATTAGCCAATAAGACAGCCCTTTCTATTTTGAAACAGTCGTGGTTGAAACCTTTTCCTCATATGGAGCCCAAATTGCCTTCACGAAACCTCTAGTCATTCCTCTTAGTTCTATCTTATAGAAATAAATGAGTTCGATATTTCTTCCAACTGACAACTCTTCAGATCTTTTAAAACTGCCATCACCATCACGAGGTCGTTTCAGCTACTAACCTGTTTGGTGTCCCTGCAGCTAGACCTATCCCCAGAGCTAGTCTAACCAATTCGGTCCTCATTCGAAAGCTCAGTTTCGAGCCAAATTCTGAGACAAAGCTAGCTAATGAGCAGAGGTGAGGTACAGAGAATGGCACAGCCCTTGCCCTTTATCACAGCCAGCTAACCCTAACACTGCCCTTTCTCCTGTTTATGGCTCTGGGCCCTAGGACAAATCCCCTGCCTTAATTTCATTCTACTCTGAATCCTGACGTGATTTCTAACAAGAAATGTAAGGCATTAGTCAACTCTACAGGGCAAATAATTTGAGGTATCACTCTTAAACTCTGTAAATAGTTTCTTACAGGTGACGCTCACTGTATTTTAGAAGAACTGGAGTGCTTACTCTTCTAGACATTTTATTAACTCATTTAATCCTGGCAACCACCCTATGAGACAAGTACTGTTATAATCACCATCTTCATCGTGAGGAAACTGAGGCACAGGGAGAAATTAGCTATTCCCAAAGCCCTATGGTCCTGTGGGAGTTGGAACACAAATTCAGAAAATCAGATTTTAATACTTTTAATCACTATGTTATGCTGCCTTGCAGTAGATGCTAAACTCTTCCCAGACTCGGATCTGGGAATTGTTTCCTGTAGTTTCCCATGTTTCCTATGTTTTAGCAATTTTCCAGAGAAAAGAGAAAGAGCAGCAAAGCACTTTTCCCCAGCCTTACCACTTCCTCTTTTGTGAAGTACCGCATCTTTCTACTTATAAGGGTGGCGTTGAGTGGGCTAGGAACAAGGACCCTGACTCAGCATTCAGGAATCAGGAATGCAGGCTGACCAACAGACTCAGGCCTTCATGAGAAGCAGAGGAGGAGGGATGCCACAGCTTCTTGTGGTACTAAAGATATAGTTTATAGTATATACTATTGTGGCCACCACGGCCACAAGCAGCGAGGCTCCCAAATGAAAACCCATTGGTCAACTATATCTGTATTTGGTTCAATCTGTATCTTTTCAGATCTGTCTTCTGTCAGTTATAATCAGGAGATTAGGTCTGCTTTGCAAACTCATTGTCATGGATCTGAACATAAAAAAGCCAGTTTTGCTTGGAATGGTTCCCACCTGAGTTCTGTAGCCTTGTTCCAAGCCCCAAACTAGAGTGAGTGTAGTTGTAGAAACTGGAGATATTTAACCTTATGGCCTTTCTTATCTCAACTGTGAGGATATGATATAAGAAGATAAACTCTGCTTTTCATATCAACACAGATAATGGAAATTGAAAAAAAGAAAAATGACTATAGGGGTTTGTCTGTTCACTGTAGGTAAAAAAAAAAAGGCAAGTGAAAAATAAGACTATTTTTAAGATGGCTCACCTTCTGTTTAAGTATAATTTTGTGTCACACTTAAGTGTCCTCCACACAATTGTAATAACACAGTAATAAGAACAATCTATCTGTATAGTTAAAACTCAGAGAAAAAACTTTATCTACTTTGATCAACCTAATTATAACTGAATGAGTGGTTCAGCTTCTCAAGAGAAAGTTTAGAGTGAGCTATCCCACAGACAGGCAATTTTAGCATAAACCTTCTCTCAACTTAACTAAGCAGTGGAGATACTTATTTTAGAATGGAATGAATCTTCCAGATCTTGGCTCTGTCTTTCCTTCTTGGCTCCCTCCTAACTATTTCCAGCCTGTTGTTGGTTACTTTCCCTCCCTCACATCCTTTTCTCCACTCCCACTCAACTCCAATCCCTAAAATACAAATCTTTCTTATACATCAGTCTCCATTTGGCAAGATAGATTACAGACTTAGGTTTTTTTTTTTCTGACTTAAAAAATCACTTATCAGTTAATTTTCTGTCCCTAGATCCCTATGCTGTAATAGGGAATAATGAGGAAACTTTATTCTCCCATTATCTTTTTAAAGAAAACCATGCCTAATTATCCTACATGTGTATGTACACACACACACACACACACACACACACACACACGGCACCACCTAATTCCCACAATCTGCTCAAGTTTCAAATGGACAATAATTTATTTCTTGAACAATACAAATATATCTTCACTTTAAGAAGAGAGATGGACAATTTAGCCACATGTATATTTGCCACTAGTGAAAAGAAGACAGAGTATATTGAGAATTCAATAACTTTCTCCATTTTTGTCATGTGATAATTCTGAGTAGTCCCAAAAGAGTGGCTTTTTCTCCATACACATCTGTGTCCTAGCTCTGGCTACATGTGTTCTTGCAATATTCTTTTCAATCAATATATTATCCTCCCAAATAGTTTTCCGTAACCTATTAGCACCTCTCCACAAATTTTAGCAGCCCACAGTCCACAAAATATTCCTAACCATCACAGTAGTTGGTTTTTCACCCAGTGTACACAAGGCTTATGCATCAGCGTTTCACCTTCTGGGAAACAGAAAATAGAACAATTTCTCTAACCTATGGGATAGAATTAGGTTTATGAAAACCTGTCAAGATAAATCTACCAGCTTTCTGGGAAAAGGCACTTAGTAGTGGAAAGTATCAATATTCACTTTCCCAGCTTCTCCATTCTCTGGTATATGAAACTTTATTTGGAAATGGAGCCAGCTCTATTCAATAATCCAGAAAAAGGTTTTGTCCCTTTTTCAAAGTAGAGAGAAGTGCTGGAGGTCCTAACTGAGAAAACAATCATTATGGCTACAAAATAATCTTGAGACAAAGCAGGGCTTCAGTCTGCAGTTGTACAGGTTGTGCACAAAAGTGCCCAGCTAAAGGAGAAGTGGGGCTAAAATCTATCTTTCTTCAGCTGGACAAACTCTGCATCCTCAGACTCCAACAGCTGAAAGGAGGCACTTTTTACTAATTTCTGCAAAGGCACTAATGGGGTAGTGGTGACTCTAGAGAAAAAGACTGTATCCGCCTCATCTACAGCCATATCTTCAGCATTTCAAATAATGCATAGCAGATAAAAGCAACTTAATAAATATCTAAGGAATGAAGAGAAGGAAAGGAGAGAACGTCTATGTCAAGTGCCAGTAAGTGCAAAACTCAAGCAAAGAATCTGAAATAAGTGCTCCTTTCTTTGGTTCTAGAAGGTGCACTGCTGGACCTGAGAAGTCAGAGAGAAAAGAAAAATAAGCATCATACATCGCTGTTATGTTCTTATTCACAGATACAAAAAATCATGACAAACATAAGTTGTATTGAGGTAAATTAAATTACAATCTAATTTTTATCATCCTAACACATTTGCTAATCTAGCCAAATGTTTTTTTTGTGCCAAGAGTATATAAGACTCTTCATTATTAAAAAAAATTGAAAACATTTTAATGTAACAAAATATATAACCTTACAAGAGTATAATGTATTTCATCAAAGGCACAACTGTGTACTCTCCACCTGTAACCCAATACTGAAAGAAGTAGTATGACTTTTAAGTTGAGGAGAAAAATAAAATTTCTTCAAACCTATACCTACTGTACTAGTTGCCTGTGACTTTTTCACCAACACATTATCACAAACTCAGGGGCTAAAACAACAGAAACGTATTCTCTCATAGTTCTGGAGGTCAGAAGTCCAAAATCAAGGTGTCAGAAGGCTGCACTATCTCCGGAGGCTCTGGAGAGAATCCACTCCTTGCCTCTTGCAGCTTCTGGTGGCTGCTGGCATTCTTTAATTGGTGGCTGCATCTCTCTGCTCTGCTTTCACATTGCCTGTCCTCACTGTGTTTCTTTTCCCTATCTGTTTAATCTCCTTCCTTTTATAAGGACATGTGATTGCATTCAGGATAAGCGTATCCTGTCAAGATAATTTAATCACATCTTTCACCAAATAAGACACTATCTAAGAGTCTGAGGATTATGAAGTGAATATATCTTTGGGGATGCCGCTTTTTCTGTCTATCACACCAAAATGTTATATTTTACTGTGATGACATTATCTGAGTAAATATTTACATTCATCTTACTTTTCATGGTACTGTAAATAAATTACGATAGTTTTAGGGACTCTTAAAACAGCAAGGATTCCTTATTTAAGATATCAGAATCTTTTATTCAAAATCTGAGAGTCCTAATTCAATTACAATGCTTAAAGAATATTATATTTCACTTATGTACAATAAATCTCCTCTATACATTCTGAATTAAGACAACTTTGTACAATTTTGAAGTATTTTCTTTATAGACGCTATCATAAACTGTTTTGTTACACAGTTATTGTTGAGCCAATGATGCCAAAATACTAGGCAAATATAGTTTGACAACCCAGCCCTTGCTTTGTCAAATTCGGTTCACATCTCACAAAATTTTAATGAGCTAAATCAACTAGTACTTTCCATACTGCTAAAACTGTGTGTTCAAATTAAAATTTTCTCAAATAATGGTGATCTAATATCTACTCACTATATTGACAAATATAGCATAACATTTTCAAATGTTTAGAATAAAATTAAGTGAGAGATTAGAAAAGGAGAGGTGTCAGCTGTCCACACATATTTTAAAAGGGCTAATCATGGACTGCCTGGGTGGCTCAGTCACTTAAACATCCGACTCTTGGGTTTTGGCTCAGGTCATGATCTCAGGGTCCTGGAACCCACACTCAGCATGGAATCTGCTTGAGATTCTCTCTCTCCCTCTCCCTCTGCCATACCCACCTCCACCCCTGCTCATGCTCACTCTAAATAAATGTATCTTTTTTTAAAAAATTAGAAAATTAAAAAATAAAAGGGCTAATCACATCTGTATCCTTACACCTGAAAAGGTTATTGCTTGGTATTGTTTTCAGTGCACCAAGAGTTGAACAGGCTATCTAAACTTACCAGAGGCCAATTCATGAAGCAACCCATTAATTTACAATGAGGAATATGTTTTTTCCAGGGACCAAAGACACAGGTTTTTCTCTTATTCAGAGAAATAGATCTTGCAGGTCAAATACCTGGAAGACTGACGTATTAATAAGAAAGTAGCTTTGTGGGGCGCCTGGGTGGCTCAATGTTAGAGCTTCTGCCTTCGGCTCAGGTCATGATCTCAGGGTCCTGGGATTGACCCCCGCGTCGGGCTCTCTGCTCAGTGGGGAACATGCTTCCCTCTCTCTTTGCCTGCCTCTCTCCCTACTTGTGATCTCTCTCTCTCTGTCAAATAAATAAATAAAATCTTAGAAAAGAAAAAAAAAGAAAAAAGAAAGTAGCTCTGTAAGCCAGGAATCTGAGCAAATTGAGTTTGGAAGGATATTTTATCTAAACTATGGACAACTTCAAACACACAGTAACAGTTTTTACAGATGGCTAATCTCTTGATGATTCTTACTTGCCTTACATTTAGAAAGTAGTCTTATTTTCAAGTTATAGGTGATCCTCACTTTGCTCCAATATACTGACTACACCTGAATTAGTTGGGTTGCAATCAAATAATGGAGTTGGTGCTTTCTTATGCAAGTGTTTGGCAGCATTAACGATACTTCTTGAATGACCAGAACAAGTAAGTAGATTCCACAGGTTAACATGAAAGCTAAAATCATCTCACCCAATAAATAGCTTTGATGTAAAGTAAATCCTTTATCTTTGACATTGATTCTGTCAGTTACTACAAGCTTAATAAAATGAGGCTAAATCTACATGTACAATAAACAGTTTTAGTAAATCCCAGAAAGCATGCAAACAATGTAGTAAGAAGTCCTTATTCTGAACCAGACCAAAATCTAATGATTCCCATATGGAAGAAAGAGGTGTTGTTTTGTTTTGTTTTCAAACAGAATTATAAAATTCTATGGTTGACTTTTATAAGAATAAGAATAAAGAGTCTATCTTTGTCATGTGCTCTTTTTTCGATTCATAGAATTGTTTTTGCTCCACTTTCCTTTCCCACTGGACATAACATACTTTTTTCTTTTCATGATTTAAAAAAATGCCTAAGGGCATTAGGGTAGTGCTCATTCAGTGAAAGACAGACATAGTCAAAGGGTATAGGGATGGTTCACTAATTTGTTCACAAATTTTTTTTTTCAAATTTTTGTTTAAATTCTAGTTAGTTAACATATAGTGTAATATTGGTTTCAGGAGTAGAATTTAGTGATTCCTCACTTACATATAATCCCAGTGCTCATCACAACAAGTTCCCATCTAGTCCATCCCCCCAACCATCTCTTATGGTTTGCTTCCCTCTCTTTTTTTTCCCCTTCCTCTGTGTTCATCTGCTTTCACAAAATAAAGTGTTGCGATACACTTTAAGAAATAAAAAGTATTGGGATGTCTGGGTGGCTCAGTTGGTTAAGCACTGACTCTTAGTTTCAGCTCAGGTAGTGAGATTGTCCCCCACGTCGGGCTCCATGCTTAGTGCAGAGTCTGCCTGAGATTCTTTCCCCTTCTTTGCCTTCCCCCTCTGCTCCTCGAGAGCCCTCTCTCTCTAAAAATAAATAAAATCTTTAAAAATAAATAAATTAATTAATTAAATAAAAAGTATTATTTTCTACTGGTAATGTAAACTTGCAATTTTAAGAAAGGAACAAATCTGGGATCTAGCAAAAAAGACATGTATGCTGAATTAAGTCATATTAACTAATTCATTCATTATTCATTCAACAAATATTATGTGCTGTGCAATTTGCCAGGTGCTAGGGATATAATGTGAGTAAAAGTATATAAAAATATATAGCCCTTGCCTTCATGAAGTTTACAATCTAGTTAAGTATTAAATTGAAATTCTATCAGCTTGAGGTATATCTGTAGCTCCAAGTCATATTTTGGGACTGCTTTTACAACAGCACAGTAAGGCAAAATGAAATCCTAAAGAAGTAGACAGTGGCAATGAATACTATCTGTGAATAGCCTGGATCTCAGTATATATGACATAGAGAGGGCAAGACGAAGATAGATATTTAAAGACTGCCATATCATATGGTCTCACTTATGTGTGGAGCATAAGGAAAAACATGGAGGACATTGTGAGAGGGAAGGGAGGGGTGAATTGGAGGAAATCAGAGGGGTGATGAACCATGAGAAACTGTGAACTCTGAGCAACAGACTGAGAGTTTTGGAGGGGCGGGGGTGGGGTTTGGGCGAGCCTGATTGAGAAGGGCATGTATTGCGTGGAGCACTGATAAAAAAAAATAAAATAAAATAAAGACTGCCATATAGAATCAAAAGTAGATTAACTATTTGGTACTCTAAAAGCAGAAATAGATGGATTACAAAATGCTATATTTTGACTCAACATAAAAAAAAAGAAAATTAAAAAACTAGAATTGCCCAACAACATAAATATTCAAGTTAAAGGTCGACAGCTGCCAAAAATCTATGGAATTATTGTATAGGATAGAAGACTATTTCACTGCCAAAGTATCTTCCAGAGTTAATGTGCTAGGTTCCATGAAACCACTTTGGTTTTGTAGATAAATCAACAAAGGAAAATAGTTACTCAAAAATAATAACTTTTTTTGTAATACCTGTATATTCAAGATTGACTACATTATAAACCTATTTCATCCACCAGAAAATACCTTAACTCTACCTCACTTTTGTATAGAGTCAGACTATGTGCATTAATTCACTGTTAAAGCTTTTTAAAATGGCTTCAAGTTCCTTTTCATGCTCAGTTTTCCTCCTAAATTAATCTTAAGTGGAGAATTTTTTTAACCCAAAGGTGAATTTTTCTTAACATACTATTTCACTAGAATACTAAAATCCAGCTTAATTTTTTCACGTACCAGTAAGCTATTCATCATTCATTATTTTTAGTTAAAAATGGAAAGTTTTCTTCCCAAAAGAATATAAACCTTGTTTTCCACAGCTACCCAAACCCTTATATCTCAAGTCCTAAGGCTATATTTCAATGAAACTATTTTCATTCTATGGCAGTTTTGGTTCAATATTCTGTCAGAGTCCATTATTGTCAACATATTTCTAATGGTCATTTCTTTTCTTTTTTTTAAGATTTTATTTATTTATTTGAGAGAGAGAGAGAATGAGCAGTGGGGAGAGGCAGAAAGAGAGAGGGAGACAAAGAAGCAGACTCCCTGCTGAGCAGGAAGCCAGATTCAGGGCTCAAACCTAGAACCCAGAGATCATGACCTGAGCTGAAGGCAGACCCTTAACTGACTGAGCCACCCAGGTGCCCCTCTAATGGTCATTTCCAATATTCTATTAGAATTTCAGCAAAGGTGATTTATATCACTACACTAGAGTCGGCCTCAGTGACTAACATGATATTAAAGAAGTAATAGTATGTAACTTCTGATGCTAGGTCATAAAAGATATCATAGCTTCCACTTTAGGTTCTTGGCTCATTAGTTGTGGGGAAAGCCAGTCATTATGTCCTGAGAACAGCCGACCAGCCCTGTAGAGAGGACCAGAAAGGGAGGAGCTGAGGTCTCCCACCAATAACTAGGACTAACTTGTTAGCCTTTTAACTAAGTCACCTGGAAAGTGAATACACGCTAGTGAAGTCTTCAGACATCTTAACTACAACCTCATGACAGAGCCAGAGCCAGAACCACCAAGCTAAGCTGCTCCTGAATTCTTGTCTGGGAGAAATCATGGGGAAATGTTTATTGTTATTTTAAGCCACTACGTTTTGGGGTGATTTGTTTCACTGCAATAGATAGCTAATACACAGCATAGTCCATATCCCACATATATTTGTGCCATCATTAATACAGAGAGGAACATATATGCTTACTTTGTAAAGTCTGTTTTATGATTTTTTTTTTAGTTTTTTTAACTTTCTTTTTGTTCTTATAAAATCCAAAATTTTGAAGATTAATTGCATGAGGAAATAATTCATAATTTAATATTAAACGAAAAAAAACAAATTACAAACACTCTATACAATATAAATTACTCCAAAATGTTTACTTATGACAAAGTGTTGGGATTACACATAATTTCCTTACATATAACAGTTAATTATTACTGCATAACAAACCATCTCCCAATTTAGGACAACCATTTATTTGCTAACAATTCTGCAATATGGACTGGGTCCAGTTAGACAGCTGATGTCTGCTCCATGTGGTATTAACTGGGCTCACTCATGCACCTGCAGTCACCCTGCAGTTTGACAGGAGCTGAAGGATCCAAGATGTTTTCACCTACATGTAAAGGCCCTAGGCCAATATGGCTGGAAGGGCCAGGGTCTCGCTGAATCTCTCTTTGTAGTCTTTCTGCAATAGGGCCTCTCCTTCCATAGACCTCTTATCCTCAAATAAACTAATTCAGGCTTCTTTATATGCTGTCTCAAGGCAGCAAGAAAATGCTGCAAGGTTTCTTAGAACCTAGACCTAGACCCAGAACTTGTACATTCTCACTTTTCACCACATTCTATTGGACCAACAAATCACCAGGCCAGCCCAGATTCAGTATGAGAGAGGGTTATATACAGGGCTTGAATTCATGTAGGTGTGGTTCATTAGGATCCATTTTGTAACAAATTACCACATATAACGTCTTTATTTTCTAAGTATTCTAAAATAAAAATATGTATTATTTCAATAAGACAATAATATTTAAAATTTAGTGACCATAAAGCTAATATCTTGGAAGAGGGTAACTGCTGAACCTGGTTCTGATGGAAATAAGTCTCTAATCTCCACTGCCTCACCTGGGAATAGAGTTCCTTCGGTTGATAAAGACTTTGGGTTTGGGGGGCTCCTGGGTGGCTCAGTCGTTAGGCATCTGCCTTGGCTCAGGTCATGATCCCAAGGTCCTGGGATCGAGCCCCACATTGGGCTCCCTGCTCAGCGGGAAGCCCGCTTCTCCCTCTCCCACTCCCCCTGCTTGTGTTCCCTCTCACTGTCTCTCTCTGTGTTAAATAAATAAAATCTTTAAAAAAAAAAAAAAGACTGGGTTTTTCATACTGGTTTGATGTAAACATATTTAATTAGTGTTCTTATACTAATTTCATGTTTAATAGGTGGTGTATGTGATGGTTATTTTAAGAACTTCTAGCAGTACCTTCAATTAGTAGTCTATAAACTTATTTTTTTTAAGATTTTATTTATTTATTTGACAGAGAGGGAGATCACAAGTAGGCAGAGAGGCAGGCAGAGAGAGAGGGGGAAGCAGGCTCTCTGCTGAGCAGAGAGCCCGATGTGGGGCTCGATCCCAGGACCCTGAGATCATGACCTGAGCTGAAGGCAGAGGCTTTAACCCACTGAGCCACCCAGGCGCCCAAGTAGTCTATAAACTTTTATATTAAATATAATATAAATATTAAAACTTCAATTAGTATTCTATAAACTTTGTTTTGTCTGCAATATTTATGGATGGGTACAAACACAATAGTTAGAGGTAGGAACGCTTTGGAGTAATTCATATTGCTATAATTCCCAAAGAAAAAAATAAAGTTTCAGGAAAAGGTTGAGTCTTCAGGGGGAATAGAGATTTTTAAATCAATTAACTTTTATATTAAAATTTATACATGCAAGACCCTAGCTTAGGCACCATGGGGAATGCAAAGCAATAAAATGCAAATTATTTTTAATTAACACTTAAAAAACAATAATCAGAAAAATCTGATGAGTCTTAAAAATTGCCACATAATAACTTCATAAAGCATTTTGTTGATTGAAAATCAAATTTACCAACCTCTTTTTTTTTCTTGAATAATAAGACTAATGGACCTGTGACAGATGGCCTTTGCAAAAAAAGGATGCTGGCCCCATAGGTTTTGGTGGCTATAATAATGGTACCAACTCTTCGAATAGCAGGGGGAGTCTTTTTTTTTTTTTTTTAAGAGAAAGCAAGAGAGAGAACACATTGGGGTGGAGAGTAGAGGGAGAAGCAGAAGCAGACTCCCCACTGAGCAGGGAGCCCAATGCAGGCCTCCATCCCAGGACCCCAGGATCATAACCCGAGCCAAAAGGAAACACTTAACTGACTAAGCCACACAGGCACCACTGAGCAGAGGGATTCTTGAGCTGCTCTTTCTTCTTTTCCTTCCCTAGTAGTGGGCCATTGACACTTTTGTCTTTCCTGTAGCTCAGAGGCAGTGATCCTGAGCTATAGATGTGGCTTCAGTAGGATAATGGCCTAGAATTTCAGCATAGTAAACTTAAGCACACCAACTTCTAGCTTCAAGTCTCTTCATTTACCATGTACCAACTTATCTCAAGATGACTAAAATCAACACAATATGATCAAGAAACAATACTAAAAGAATTTCACATCAGAAATGAAGTATAAAGGGGTGCCTGAGTGGCTCACTCAGTTAAGCATCCCACTCTTGATTTTGGCTCAGATCATGATCTCAGGGTTGTGAGACTGAGCCCCACATTAAGCACCCCTGATGTGGGGCCTGCTGGGGATTCTCTCTCTCCCTCTGCCTCTCCACACCCTGCCCCAATCTCTCTCTCTTCAGAAAAAGGAAAGAAAGAAAGAGAGAGAAAAGGAGAAAGGGAGAAAGGGAGAAAGAAAGAAAGAGAGAGAGAGAGAGAGAGAGAGAGAGAGAGAGA
>CM052900.1:110784808-110903098 GCA_028534135.1 Potos flavus | reverse complement strand
AAAAAAAAAATCAAAATGACCACTTCCATATTTTCCCTGAAACTATAACTCAGACAAAGCAGATGTGAATTTAAAGTGAATAGACCTTTTTCCTATAGCCAGAGCTACAAAGGGGAGTTACTGACATTAAAATGGGCATGTAAAGTGAAACGCTGAAGTTTATCCTATTATCAGTAAAAGAAAAAATCTGAAATTACAATGCCACTCCAACTCTACCCCATCTTCCCTAACCCTCTCAAAAAGTACAGTTTGGTTGTGAGACTAACTCCTGAAAGTTGTCACTTTTTTCTAGGCAAACGTCTGAAGAAGTTTCAGGGTTTATTAAGGTTATCCTTTCTTTAATGTTCTACTCACAATGAATAAGTCAAAGATGATGCTAAACACAGAAATATTAACCCCTTATCCATGATCTACTATGTCCATTGGAAGGAGTGGGGTAAATTACAGGGAATGAGCCTTTTTCCTAAAGTGACAATCTTTTTTTGAAACTTTGCCCATTGTACTAATATCAAGGGAATTTAACTATATTGATTTATGGAGGCAATGTAAAAAGAATAAAACCAAAATAATGCACATTTTTTAAGCTAGTTATGAAACTGGCTGAAGCACCCTTCTTTTCTGTCATTATTGATTATTACCAGTTTTAAACTGCAAATTTGCAGTGAACGCTCTGTTCCTCAGAAAAACAAAACAAAAAATTACTATTGCATGACTGAGATAAACTCCCTTGGACCTTCCCAATTTGCAAAATTCTCTTCCTAGCTTCTCCCTATCTTCCTCCCTGGCTTGAAGCCATTGCCTGGGTAAGGGCCACCTAAGGCTGATACCAAATGAATTCCAGGCAAATTTCATAGGCCAACCTGACTTTTCCTCCAGTAGAGAGTACTAGAGTAAATGGTTATAATAACTAAAGCAGCATTGTCCACAGGCTCTGAGTGTTTAAGGTTGATGACCCTCCAAAATGAAATAGTGAGCTGAAGATGGAAGTAAAAAAACTTCAAAGGGTCACGTCTAGACGACACCTTCCTGTCTCAGGGAATTGCCTGCAACCTCCACTCAGATGCAGAGGAGAGAGAAGGAAAGCCTGTCAAACCTCATTGACCATAGGTAATGGTACAGGGTAATTTCTTCTGATAATGTCACCCAAAAAGGAAATCCTACAGACTAAACCGATTAAGACCCCAAGGGAAATATCATATGAACAAAATTGTTTTTTGTTTTTCACTTTTGGGGGACTGTGGGGAAGCAAAAGGGATTGTGGATGGGATTTTTTAAATTGACCCGAGTCTTTTTGTACAGTCGGAAAAAAAATGGAACTAAATTTGAGAAAAAAAGATATTGTGATATGTACCAACAAATATGTCTTTTATAAGTTCCCCATTAGATATTTATGAACTCTTAAATCTTTGGTTCCCCACAATCAGAAACCATGTGCCTTTTCTGAGATAGTTATTACTTTTAGAAGAAATAAAGTTGATTTTGGTAAGATGGGTATTTAAATCTTACTGTGCGTTTCTGAGATGAGATAGGAAGATATGACTTGTGATTGACCTGGTCTTATGTGAATATATATTTAATATGAACACATGTTTACAGTATACATGTATTCATCTTTAAACAGAGTGACTAAAGAAATAAGTAGGAGTATGGGACGCCTGGGTGGTTCAGTTGTTCAGCTCAGGTCATGATCTCAGGGTCCTGGGATTGAGTCCCACATCAGGCTCCTTGCTCAGTGGGGAGCCTGCTTCTCCGTCTGCCTGCCACTCCCCCTGCTTATGCTCTCTCTCTCTTTCTGATAAATAAAAAAATAAAATATTTTTAAAAAATAAGTAGGACCATTTAATTCTAGTATTTTCAAATTATGAAGTCTTATGTGAATAGATGTCTTAGCTTATTACAGTACTACATATTTTTATGTGAAATTGATTTTATAAAACAAGACAAAAACTTTATGCTTTAAATTATTTTATAGTCTCCTTTTGTCCAAATTTCCCTTTTAAAAATAGTTGTGACTATTATATCTGAGTCTTATTTTGCAGAAAAGTACAGTCTCCTGGGGGAAGTGCAGAGGTGGCTATTTCACTGTCCTAGGATAACACATGGATATACCTACTACAGTGTCAAACTGAGTGAGAAGAAAGGTACACCAAAGCCTGTTTTCAAAGAAGGCAGGATAGTGTGGGGCCCACCCTGGGAAACAGGAAGATAGACCCACTTGACTAACTACCATAGGCTGTAGCTAGCTACAGGGTCTGAAAAATGTCGATGATATTCTGGAACTGTAATGTAGTGAGCAGCATGAAACCAAATTGTCAGGCGCATTTGCTAGCCTTTTGATCTGGTTTTCTCCTTTCCTTTGAGTATGTTTTAGAACAATGTGACTCAGGTATCAACATTCTAACAGACCATCAGTTATTTGTTACTAATGAAATTACATGCTTAACCTCCCTAATTCAGGTTTAAAGAATACTTATCACCACTGGTAAAAGTCTGATTGGAAACTTCAAAGCTGTTATTCTTTTTAAGTTACTACTTTTCAAGTTATTACTTAAGTTATAAATAATATATGTTATTAAGTAATTACGTTAAGGTTAACAAATTTTACCCAGGAGAAAGCTTAAAAACTTGCTTATTAAAGATTCCTGTTTTCCCCATTGTAAAAAAGTAATTGGTGACAAATTTGGAAAAAAATTGAAATGTGGAAAAACATTTGAAGAAGAAAATAAAAACCACCAACATTTGACACATTTTATTCTATTCTTATTTTCTTTCCATATATTATTTTGCCTATGGTTGAGATCATACTTTTTAAACTTAATTATATCATAAAATTTTCTCATTTGAAAATCTCTTCAGAAAAATAATATCAATAATGACATAATATTCTATTCTGGAAATACACTATATCTTAATGATTCACCTATTTTGAATATCTTGCTTGTTCCAAACAGCATGTTCTTAAAAACAACAAAAATGTTGCACTCCTTTTGCACAAATCCGCATAAATATTTAAGAATATTTCCCGAGGATACATTTCTAGCAGACAGCTGAGGCAAAGGGTATGGATTTTTTTTAAGGTCCCTCCTCCCTAATTTAATAATAAGATAATGCTCTTTGATCAGTAATAGTAAGTAAAAAAGCAGTAGGAAAAAAAAACTCATAACTTTCCTCCTTGTGCAACCAAATTCTGCCATATTTCCTTCCAGTCTTTTTTCTTTCATTTTAACATACTTGAAATTATTTTGTATATATACTTTTGTATCCAGCTCTTCTCATCTAATGTATCAGAAGTATTTTCATATAGCATTAAAATTATTTACACTTAAAAAAATTATTTACACTTATTATTAATGACTGCATTATACTCCATCATTTGAGTAAAACATGATTTACCTAACCACATCGCTGAGAATGTAGATTATTTACAATTTTTCCTTTTTATAAAAAAGGTCATGCCAAACACCTTTGAGTAGAAACCTTAGTGAAAATTTTATATTATTTTCTTGCATAGATTATTTAAAAAGAAATTCTGGCTTATAAACATTTTATAAAGCCTTTTTGTCACTTATTATTAAAAGCTGAACCAGTTTTTACTCTCAGCAAGGGTATAGATGACCCTCACCCTCACCTTTATCAGCATTAGTATCTTTTACAATTTGCTAATCTGATTTGAGTAATGAATAATCTCATTATTCTGTTACTTGTATTTTTTCAGAAACTATTGTGGTTGAGAAATCTTTTCATATGTTTCTTAACCATTTGTAATTCCCCTTTTATAAAACAATCATGCTTTTTGCCCATTTATATATGAGATTTCATATTTTTCTTACTGAGTTGTATGAGCTCTTTAAGAACAAAGTTATCAATTCTTTGTCACACTTACCGCAAATTTATTTCATCCTGTTACAAAATTTATTGTTTAAATAATGCACAAGACAATTTTATTTAACATGTCATAGTTTATATATAAATAATACATAAAAAGTCTCTGAAATATTTTAAATATTACTAAAATAATATTATGTAAATTACTCACGCATAGTCTTTAAGAAAGGCTAACTTCCATTTACATGATTATCAACTCTAAATTAGCAGTGTTTAAATTAATAAGGCTTTTCTGAAAGAAGGTTAAGTGTACTACCTATCTTTTGTCACTTTAAAGACCAGGGATAACTATAAAATAAACAATAATTTACATGTTTGTTTTTCCACATAGGAAACCCTGTGAACGTACAGAGGTACTATCAAATCTAAACACTCCTATAGGGATTTCTTTACGGATATTCCTTTACCTTTTCTTTCTCTTTTTTTTTTTATTTGGGGAACTTTAGACTTAGGTAATCAAATAAAACCAATTTCTGAGGGAAAAAAATAAAAATCCACAACAGGGAAAAAAAAAGTCAGTACTATCCGGTTCATAATAGAACCCAGAGATTATATTCTTCTAATTGAAAAATTCTAGATGCTTCATAATTGGCCTGTTGATACAAAATGTCCTATTAAATTAGCAATTTGTGGTTCTAGGTATTGAGGTCCACAGGACAAGTTAGGAAGGAGGATAGAAGTGTTTCCATAAAGTAAGAAGCAATGTATATATAGCATCAACTTCAGGTTCTCCACATCATCCTTAATTATGAAAGAGTAAAATAAGCAAACAAGTTTTCATATAATTTTTTTAAGTGGAGAAAAATCTAAACAAATTTGGCAAAGCTCTTCCTTTCATTACATTAATAGTAGGAAATAAATTTCACAAAAATACTATTTAATTCACTCAAGATTATAAAGTTATTTTAATCAAAAACATCGATATTAGGACAATATAGGCATTTATCATGATTCAACAAAATTCTCAAGTAACAGATTGTTTTTCTAGCTTCACAAAGTCTTTCTGAATAACTTTACTAAATTGTATTATACATTTTGAAAATTATTTTGTAAATTCTAGAGAGCTAATCAAATTAAGTTATTATTCACGCTTCTTATGTTGATGCTTTGGGGGGGTTGGCAAATTTTGAGTAAAAAATTACATCTTAAAATCTACTTGGGAAAGGACTTTGAATCATTCATTTTATAAGTAAAATATAATTATTTCATTTTATTAGGAACCAAGCTGGCCAAAAAATAAATTTAACCCAGCATACATATCAGAATGCATTAGGTAAAACTTTGCCAAAATAATCCACATTATATTAAGAAATAAGGCAATTCCAAATTAATTTACATCATTTTCTTGGTTGAAAAAAAATAAGATGCAAATTAAAGCTAATTCAGATATTCTCTATCAGTAATAAATTGGAGGAAGGGGAATGATAAAAGGTCAGCACACGTGTAATCAAATTTCAAGATATGGGTCTCCCTAATTTCTTCATAAAAGATTGGAAAACTTCCATATTTTTCTCTCACAAACATGCTCATATATTAACATTTTACTGACTGAAAGCATGGTCATTTTTTTCAACAGTGAAATCAACAAATTGATTTTAAGAAACTATATTTTTTCCATAGGATACAACAAAGGAAACAAATCACCTTTTATTATTTAAAAAGCAACCCAGTCTGCATGTGTGAGATACTGTGTGGGTTTTTTATTTGTATGTTTAATATTTTAATTTTACAATGAATGTATATATTTGTAGTTAGAAAAATAATAATTTTTAATTAGCCCCAAAACATTTTTTTTTCTGATTTAGCCTCATAAAAAAATAAATAAATAAAAGTTTTCTTAACCCAGCACTACATGTTTATATCTATTAGGGGAGAAATGTTCGTAGTCCTAAAAATGAAGCCATGAAGTCATCATATCTACTGTTATAATTAATCAAATCAAATAGTTAACAAATGACAAATAATCTGGCTCAAAATTGTACTTTTTTAAATAATTACTATAACTAAGGATCCATGTATGGTTTTCTCTTCAAGCATATTTGAATCATCTAAGCTCTTCACGATCATAGCTGTTCTTTCCTCCAAAGTAAGTCAAACATAAAACAAATCTACCCTGATTCACATACATACAAGAGCTTTGTGTCTAATGATTTGGATATCATGAAACTGCTGGAGCCATGCCTTTGACAAAACAGATGGAATGCAGCTAAGAAAATAAAAAGTAGCTTCCAACTCCGAATACACTGTTACTTTGTCTAAACATAACTCATTATTTCAAATTATAAAATGTAAAAATATATCTAGTGTTGGCATATCTTATGAAATGCAAAAGAAAACCAAATAACCTAGGCTCTTCATTGCAGTGTCTTTGTAGTTTGATTGAACACATCAATTATTTCAAAATGCCTTTGTCAAGGTTTTTAGGTTTTTTTTTCCTTGACACTGGCTTTGAACATTTTGGAGCAGATTCATTACTTATTTGTGGTCACACAGAGGAATTCATATAAAAGTAATGCCTAAATTGTGACTTGAAATTTTAATGCCAACATGTTGATAATGACCTATAATCTTCATTAATGAATAGGTATTATATTATTCTGTTAATCAGATACAGATATAATTAACAAAAGATTAAAAATGTTAACTATCTTTATAATTCCACTTACATTAAATATTATGTAATCTTATATGACTTAATTATAATTATTTAAGTATATTGATTATAAAGAATGAAACTATATATTCTAATAGTTTTTCAAATATAAAGTAAAATTTTAATTTTTATTGTTACTTAAGAAAAGTTTAAATTTTAGAGCATTGTTTCCTTAACTGCTTAATATGTTGCCTATCAGGAGAGAAATAAACTGTTATGATTTCTACAAAGTCTTTATTTCTTTTTATTTTTTATTTTTTGCAATTTCATTTTAATAATGACTTCAACAGTCTATACACAAAATATCCAAAGAAATATATGGCTATTTTAAATGGTTTTTTTAATATCATTTTTCCCAGAAAATATTTTACTTTGCTAATTCAGTAACAGATTAATCCTCACGGCCTTCATGCTATATTTCCCTTCACTATAATAACAGTTTAACAGAGAATAAAGATAGTAGGTAAACGACTGAAGCCCCTTGCTATTTCACCTTGAATAAAGGCTCACTTTCCAAATTCTTTATTAAAAATAAGGAATAAGAATGTACTTGGAACAAAGAGTCGATTAAAATCTACCTTCTTTACACTGTAATTCTGATCAATTATTTTTATACACTCATAGATAATTAATTCAAGATATTACTAACCAGTCTTCTAAAAACACTATAATAACATATTTTCTACAATGTGGCTGTTTTGAAAGCTTTCCAAATAGACTATCGACTCTTCATTTCGGTAATTTAAATGAAATTTTGGTTATTCCTTCCTGCTATCATTTTTGTCATTCATAAATCTCTACTTAGCATTTCTCTTTGATAATTTAAGATGTTTTCTGAACAGTATTATTTTAAACATTTTCTTGTTTTCCAAGAAGACAAAAAAAAAACCTAAAATTAGAGATGTTTTATTTGAAATTTAAATTTTGCTGAGACTTTGGGCTTAATGTTCTCTTAAAAAGAAAACAAAATAAAACAAAGCATAAAACAAACCAGCCACAATTACCAACAGATACAATAGCAAGGCAGCCAAAATAAGTTATACTTGAGTATTTAGAGTGTGTTTTTTTATTTCCCCTTTCCCCCAGATGCCTAGAAATCCTTTCTAAAGACAAAATGCTGATTAAACTATAATATCCTAGGTGCATCTAACAGTAACATTGGCTGAAAGATATATAATGGCACTGTACCCATTACATTTGTATTGAACATAAAAGATATAAACTAAGTTCTTGTGAACATTTTAAATGCATCAGATATAATATTTACTTATAAACTGCTAGATTGGTAATGAAGCATTTTCTTACACTTAAAGATTTACAAGGAGGAAAAAATAAAAGGATACTAGACCTCTAACCTAAAAAGATCAGCAGTGAACATGTTTAAAATTGCATGTACTATACATTAGCAGCTTACTTTAAAACCACCAATATTCTGGAAAGTCTCTATTACTAACTACTACTACATAGGCTTTTAGTCAATGACTGCTGGCCATCCAAGAGATTAAGAGGTTGCCAATCCGTAAGCCCTAGATGAGCAAAGTGAAAAGAATCAGAGCCAAAAAAAAAAAAAAAAGTGCCATGTAAGTCCAGGAAAGTCCTCTATCCTAACTGCGTGCTCTAGAACTCAGTTTTCATGCTAGAGAACGATAGACTTTTCCACCTAACCTGACCATTAAAGATTTTTCAAAACCAGAGCTCAAGCCAAAAAGAGGCAAACACCAGAAGATAGAGGTATTTGTTGTAAAGTTTCTTAAATGTGTTTTCCCCACAATTAAAATAATGAGAAAGGGCTAGATGAATAGAATATATAATTGCTAGAAAGCTTCAACTATCAGAGCTGAAGCATAACTCATTCTAAATTTTTGTTTGGCAAATGTCAATAAAATTTATTTACCCTCTGGATTTCGTCATATTCAAAAGCGCTCGAGTGGAGTTTTTAATTTCCTCTCGGTTCTATTTAGGGTAGATGTACATGTTAAGACACATTCACAAAAATAAAAGATTACTATGTAATCTTTAAAACACAAATGTCCATGACTTTTCTCTCTTTACAACACCAAAATTTATGAAAACATCAAAATTTATTTTAATATATCCTTTATTTCTTGAAAACTAGGAGAAAGTAACCAATGAGGAGTATATGCCCCATGTAAATCAACAAACTGGAAAATATAAACAAAACAAGTGAACATTAACTCAATAGAGAGAGAAGAGGCAACACCCTAAAGCAAACTCCCAAAAGCATTTTGGAGACAGTTTACAGTCTAGCAAAAAAGAAAGACCAAATTCTTTATCAGACACTAACTTCACAACTGAGTTGCATACCCAACAGCTTAAAATTATTTTGTAAAGTAAAAAATAGTGAAGTTGCTGCCTTGATGAAAGTACTTTAGGAAGTACTTTCCTAAAAATGGAAGCTTCAGATGCATCATGATAAACAAGCCAGTTGGACTATTTATTTTTCTCTGATCTAAACTACTAGATGAGCTAGTAGCCAGAAATAATTGAGAGATGTGGAAAACCTCTTTGCAAAACAGCTTTGTAAATAGCATGTTTGTGCTCAAAGTGAGATAAGTAGTAAATACTTAAGATTAAGCATTCTGAGAGTTAGAACTGACTCTCAAGCCAGCAACTTCTAAATAGTGTTTACTTGCCTTTGAGGTTTTTTGGGGTTTGGTTTTTGTTTTGTTTTTGTTTTGTTTTATTTTGTTTTAATTCTTCCTGCCCTGTAGAGTATGAGGTTTTGATACTGCTGTTTGTTTTTTAAACTACACTCATCAGCTCCATAAGGTCATAGCCTGTAGGAGGGAAGTAAAATTACATTTTTTCCCACTGTATTTCCACATTCTTCAGGATCTGACCATGAATTTATTCATTTGTACAATAAATATTTATTAAGTACCTACTACAAATAAGATAAATAAGAATAATAAGTAACAAAAACTACATTTTAATGGACTTTTGACCTTTAAAAAATCCGCTAAGATTTAAATTAAAAATTTCGCAAGAGTGTTTATAGTTAAACTATCATAACTTGGCTTTGTTTAAAAAAAAGTAAAAAAAAAATATTTTAGCTTTGTTCTTAATTCTTTTGCTTTTTAATTATTTGCTTTATTTACTTTGGGACATTGGAGAATTTGCCTATGTCTACTTTCAGGGTTGAATTAAATTTTAAATCCTTAAACATTCAGACTTAGTAGTAACCTTGAAAAAGAAAAACAAAGAAGTACTTTAAAATTTATTTTGAAGGCTATCACAAAATTCATTTGGAGAGAAAAAATTGGAAGAACATTATTACTCTACAGTAGAGAACAGGTTCATAAGTATTTTTCTATTATCATCTATTCCCAGGTACGGGAAAAATTATTTGTGAATTGTTTAATGTCTTCATCAGCAACTTGACTATAAGCATCAAGAGATCAGGAAGGACGATGCCTGTTCTATTCATCAGTGTGTTCCGTGTCTGTCACAGTGCTTGGCACACAGCAGGTACTCAATAAATATTTTGACAGAACATCTGAAGGCTATTTTTACCATTCTTTTGCTGCCAGAAGACAAGGTCTACTGCTGCTCTGCTCATCACTTACATTATCTACACTCTATGTTTTTAAAAACAAGTTCTGTCTATCTACTCTCCCTCTTGGGGGAAGAGAACCTTAGTGCCACAGCTTTTTCCTTCCCCATAGAAAGGTTTTAGGCTTCACCTTCCTAAGAGCCTGGCTGTGAAGGAAAGACCAACAATCAGCACAAATCTGGGGAGAGAAATGTAGCTAACCCCTAGGTATGTAAGCTTCTAATTCAAGCAGTGTCTTAATCCATTTGCTATTCCACCAGGACTTTCCAATGAGTTTTCTCTTAATAGGAAGTCTTTTGGGATCTCATTTTATAAACTCTTTAGAAAATCCCAAGCAGTTCCAAATCCCTAGGTTGCACACTACAGTACCAAAATCAAGTCATTTAGATTTAGATATGAATTACAATAGAAACCTCTATCAGAACTCTTTGTTATGTTCTCTAAGTGCTAATGAGCCCTTATCACTGTGGCTCTTTTTGTTTGTTTGCACTCAGAATGTCCCCCATAATTTATGCTTCTAGAAATTCATAGGGTTACCTAAGAATTGTTTATTGCTATACATTTTTTTAGAAATCTCTGCTACATTATCTCATTTGATTGTCACAACGACCCTATAAGTTAGTCAAAGAAGTTATTATTATCTTCATTTTCTAAACAAAAAACAGGCATAGAAAGGTCACAAGGCTAGCAAGTATCAGAGCTGAGTCTTCTAACACCAAGTTCAGATTTTTTTAAAAGATGACCTAATGCAGGGATCCCAAACTAGCAATCTTCCTAAGTATCTTGACACTCAGTTTTTAAAATGAAAATTAATTTGAATCTGCATAAGCAAGGTATGTCACAGGCTAACCACTCCCTATTGAATTTTATTGGGCCCCTACCCAGATTCATGTTACTGCCTGGTTACTGAAGTTATTTGCATTGAGATCCCGTCAAAAAGAACAGCCATTCACTTACTCAATGATCCATCCACTTGTTCTTCACAGTATAGTCACTATCCGAAACATTAGGAATCTCAAGTTTCATAAGACAAGGTCACTGCCCTCAAAAGTTTTCAAGCTAGTGAGGAACTCAGATAAGCCCACCTGGACAACTGGGTAGCAGACAGAGGAAATGGCAAAGTGACAGCCAAGCACAAAGATTAAGTACTTAAATCAGAATGTGGGGATCAGATCATGGAAGGTAATCATTGCACAGAGCTAGTATAAAGTCTCCATTATCTCTCTCATTAGGTTTTCAAGGGGCATTCCAGATTGCAACTTTCGAAATTTCAATTCTGAGTATTTATTAACATTCTGTCATATAGAATGAGAACTATAGACATAGCTTCAGGTTAAGCTCAAATTGTTACAGATTTGTGTTAAATTTTGGTAAAGAGGTTTTGGAGGAGAGCCTAAGGTTACACTTCTACCACAGTTTGAAGAATTTTTAAAAATAGATCTTCAAAATACCATGAAAAGACAGATAAGAGACATGTCTTATTTCTGATCAATAAAGAAAATTATATTCAATATTTTTGTTAGATTAAAGCCACCTCAAATGTTTTATTTAGCACTATGTATACCACTGTGTTCTAAGTACACATGATCTTATACCAAATTTAGGGAAGGTAAAAAGCTGTATAACAAAATTTACCTAAAAGGAACATATCCAGTTTTCTGTGTATTATTACCTAATACTCTCTAAGCTTCTGAATGTAGAAAAACTAAATTATATTTTTAAAACTACTTGTTGATTTGTTAAAGGGGCTCTGGCTCAACAACAACATGAAAACTGTATAGATTTCACATGTCTTAGAATTTTTATCAGAAACCCTAATTCAAAGATTGGCATGTGATAGTTTTATCTTCAAGTCTTTAAATGCTTAGCTTCAAGAATCAGTATGTATAGAGAAAGAAGAAGGTGCTAACTGTTCTTTGCTATACACCCTGAATCATTCTCAATACATCATTCTGAATGCTCTTGGTTGAACCAAAAATATCTAATTCAAGATAAACCATAGGAGTAAAGTAGACACACAGGTTAACACAGATGATGTTTCTCACTCATATTCTGAGCTTTGCCCCATCTCTCCTCCCTGTCTCAGTTTTATCCTTAGGCACTTCCTTCATGGCCACAAAATGAATACATTTGCTACAAGCTTCCTTGTTTATACCTATAGAAAATAGAGACGCTCCAATATTCTAAGGATCAAACAAAACTCCCAAGGATCATTTTGATCAATCTTGTTTCATTCATTCTTTCAACAAACACTTATTGATCACCTACCATATGTCAGGTGCTATTCTTGGTAGTAGGAGTATAGCAATGAACAAAACATATTCCCTACTTTTTGAACCTTAAGTTCCTGAAACCATCCTTGAATCAATCACCTTAAGGATTGGTTTACCTCCATTAGTTTGGCACTTAGGGTTAGGATCAATCCTAATCAAATCACATGGCAATCCTAAGGAACAGATGTTGGTAAGACAATTGCATTGTTCATCACTTGACCTGGTAATATTTTGGCAATGGATATCAATAATTACTGAGATCAATTAATACACAATTCTATATGAGTTTAAAATATATATGCAGAATTATTTTAAATGGAAATAACCCATACCTTGAGGAGAATGGAAGTAATCTCCTGCAGTTGTGAAATAGGTTACAAATCCCATCCCCAGGATGATGAGACTTCTGTTTTACCCAGCTACTACCGAGATGTCGGCCGCCTAAAATAAAATATTAGCCACGCCAGTGTTTTTACCACCATAATTAATGTCAGGAACTATACTGTAAAACTTTTTTTTATATATTTTAGATATATAAAATATATATAATATATATTTCTAAAATATATATTATATATATTTTAGAAAGTAAAATATCATCATGCTCCAGAAAAAGCCTACATCGTTCTAGTTCCCCCTTCAGTTTCTTCTGCGGCCTAAGTCTTCATCCTTGACTGTAGTCCACTGCCTAAGGAGGCCTGAATAGAGGATGGCCAGATTCATTATAACTACCAGAAAACAAACAAAAAATGCATGTCATACTCATGATGAGTGAGAAGTCTTCTTGAAATAAAGGACACAAAGAAGAATACGTTGAGCTTATTATTAACAAATGACCTATCAGATCATGTTACCAATTTTTAGCTCTGCCTCATCTGCATCATTAGCAGGGTTTATTTACATCAAACTCTAAGGCTGAATCACCAATAAGATGCCAGAGTTATAACATTAGGAGAATCACATTCAGCTGTGCCTGTAGTGGACATTAATTAAGCAAGCTAGCAACTGCACAACTTGATGACTATGATTGCTCAAAGAAAAATCACCTCCAGTTTGGATGGAAATGCTTGAGGAGAAGGCAGCATTTAAGCTAGGCTTTAAAGATTAAGGGAGGAGCACTGGAAGAATGATGCCTGTTTGGGAATCATCTCGTTTTGTTAGATCTGGATTCTTACTCTTGCCTGGAGTCAGCTAACTTTTCCTTAGATAATTCTGCCTAGCTTTGGAGAAGGAACTGCGGCTGGTCAGAGATCAGAGTTTAGTCTCAGTAAATAACCATGATATGATGGTACTCTTAAACAGAGGTACAACCTGAAGAAAAATTTCCCTCTGGAGGACAGTCATAACTAAGATTTCAAAGCTGTTTTGAGAAAAGCTCTTGAAAATCTGTGAGCAGGGATTTACCATTACAGAGTAGAAAGATTTTCAATGATAAATTACTCTTATGATCCTTATTTCCTCCCCAAAAAAACTGGTAAAACAGGGGCTCAGAAAGTTAAGTGATCTGCCCAAGGTCATCACACAGCTAAAAATCAAAGAAGCTGAAAGTAAACTGCAGGTCAGCAGACTATAACTGTAAAAGCTTTCACTTCTGCTGGAGTGGAAGCAAGGGATTGAGGAAATTGGAGAGAATCAGAAATGAAATGTGTGACAATACCCAGTAGGAATCAACTGATCACTTAAACAGATCTGTGATTACGGTGAGGCAAAATGAGATGCAATATCCTCTAAAAGGAAAGCATAATACAGACTTACTCCGAAAACCATGATTAAACAGAAGACAATTTAAATGCAATGTCTCCTCAAGGATAAAAGGCATTCAATTAATTCAATCAAATGATTGCGCCTTTCTGTCCTGATATTTTTCATAAATGTATATAAAAGAAAATTATACTCTAAAAATTTATCTCTAAAAGTATTAGAACGAGTAATTAAATTCAACTTGGCTTTAATTCTTACAAGTGCTAAAGAAACTTTAAATTTCCATTTTTTACTCTAAATTCCCAACTAACCTTTTTATAAACAAAACTTTCTAAAGAGTCTGCTAAACAGTCAATCCCCAATTTGTTTTTGTGAAAAATAAGCCCAACCTTGTAGTTTTAAGATAATTAATTCTCAAAGCTAGCAAATATATGTTGGAAAAATAGTAAATTGACTTAAATGATGGTCTTTGAGAAATCTCCTTTCCTTTCCCAATCACCTACAAAAGTTTACAGTGATGAAAATATAAAATTATTTTGTAGGAGAGAGCGAAGTGGTAAGAAGAAAAGAACTATTTTAGGTTTTAGAATTAAACAAACTAAAAAATGTCTCTAGCTCAATACAGGGCCCCACCACTATTCTTTCAGCAGATTCTACAACAGACCCAAGAAATAATTATGATGCAAGACTCAAAATAACAGAGCAGATGTTTCAGGAACAGGAAGTTAATACTGTCCCTTTCCTATACCTGAAAAAGTACAGAAGATATAAGTTATCTCAGAAGCTATACTGCCTTCTGGGGATAGTTCATTTTTGTTCATTTTGTTCCACACACATGAAAGCCTTTAAAATTTTTTAAATATACACAAAATCTCATGATAAGATCATCTACTTTACCAATTCAGAGCCCAAAGAGTAGATAGAGACAATTATACAATTGCAGGGATGAGCTAGTTGTATTTTTGTCAGTCTCCTTAATGGACTGGAAATTTTCTGAGGTCAAGGACCACATATGTCTTACTCTTCTTTATACCCCCAGCACTGGTACATTGTCGGTATTTGATTAATTGAACTCATGAAGATGTATACAGTGTTCTTTCAATAATTATTGACATTAATTTTGAGAACATCTCCCTTTTATACTGATGTAACTGCAAAAAAAAAAATTTAAGAAAATACACCTAGTTAATTATTCTTCTAATCCCAGGTTTTATATGAGTATAACTATGAACTAAATACGTGTAAGAAAAAGCATCAGACCTTAAAGAAGTGCATAGAAAATTGGTGGTGCAAAACTCTAAATTGACTAAATCAGGTTTGTTATTTTATCCATTAAATAATCTAAGCAGATTAATTTGAACCAGACATATAAAGATTCATAAAGTTTGCTTTTCTTTGTAATATCAGTTATTAAAGACAAAATTTATAGGTTACATTTCAGCACATCTAACTTAATAGTTTAAGGAAAATATAGATCTTGATAAATACTTTCCTAGAAGTGTATATAGGCAGAAATGTTATGAGAATGGTTCCCTTTTCTACAACCAGATTTATCTCACAGTAACAAATTGAATTCCAACAATCTTACATAAATAATGCCAATTACCTATATCACCACAGATATATTTTATATACAAATTAAATAACCAAAACAAAGACTTGTTTTCTTAAAGAAACAACTAGAAAGAGACTATACACCTCTAAGCAGTTATCAAATGGGCATACCTTTAATCATTACATCTACAATAAAAGCAGTCTGTCTAGGTAACAACTTAAAGAATGTGACAACCTCTTTTGGGCAGCTTTCAGTCAAAGCAAACTTCTTTGTCAATTGAAGAATACTGATTTCCCAGAATGAATGTCAGAAGCTTATTAATCCAAATGTCAAGGCATATATTTCTGGGCTTATAACTAACATATCATGTAAAACTATTTTTAAAGCTTCACACCAGGATATACAAATTAGGTGTAAACAAAATAAGTAATATATCAACAGGAATGTTACATTTTAGAAAAGATTTTTAAAACATGCAGCCAGTATTTACTGGCTTGCATTTGTATTTCCAGGCTTATATTTGTGCCATTATTAGCTACATATGCTTAGGCACCAAATATGACACTTGAATATTTTTTGAATTGTCACAAATAGCTCTACTGTTAGAGTTCAGAAGTAGGTAACATTGCCTGTTAGCTTTTGATAATACTGTGTAAAACCTGTATGAGTGGCCATAGGATAAAAAGAAAAAAATACCACTTTAGTCAGGCTCAATGATTAAGTTTATCTGCATTTGTTACACTTAACATATATTTGATACAGTCACATTACAATGTTATTCTACTTTATTATTTAAATCAGTTTACATCCTTGTGAATAGCGTCAAGAACATGAATCCTAGATTTAATATATATAGTGAAATATATATATGACATATATATTTCAGATATACACAAATCATCAAAACTGTACATTAACTCTCCGTAGCCACTGTGTCCAAATTTCTGTGTGTGTGTGTGTGTGTGGCAGTTGTTTATTTGGGTGATTATTTGATTTTAATAGTTTTGTTTCCAAATATTTTTATTTTTAACATCTTCACTATTTTAATACTGTTCTTCCTATCCAACATTTAGCTAAACCACTGTTGACCTGCATAAATGTGTTTCTGATGTCTGTCAGCAAGTATAAAAGCATAATTTCATTAAAGTGTATTATATATGCTCAGGACTGAGAGAACATTACAAAATGAAGAAGTTTGGCTAAAGTTCAACTGGGCATCAAATAGCACTGGCAAGAATTTTCTTAAACAGATGGTGTAAAATCTTGCTAACACAATAGTGTGTGCTTAACACAGGAACAATATCAGAAACAGATGTGCCTCAAATGACCAAAGTACCAAACAGAAACAATAAACATGGATATATATTAAAAACGATGTTCCTGCCAACTGAAAAAAAAAGAAAAAAGAAAGAAAAGAATAAAAAAAAACTGAACAAATACATTTTCTTGTCAAATAAGAAATGCTACTGATATTTTTCCACACCAAGGTTGGCACACACATATTTCTTGCTTTGGTTTCCGTTTATGCATTGATATTGTATCTCTGTCAGGGTGGCCAAAATTAGAACATAATTTTATTGGACACATTAAAAAAACTAATTATATTAAAAGAAAATAAGAGAAATTTAGATTTGTGGGCTCCTCCTAGCCATCATTTGAAACTGAAAATATTCTCATCAGTCCAGAAATTAATCTGTCTCTTTCTTTCCCCCTTTCAAACACACACAGACACACCCCTTTTAGAAGAGTGCATGCAAGTGCCTGGTCAGTTAAAATTATTTGCCCAAGCGTTACACAACAGTATTAAAAGTACTAAGGGCCAAGCGACTAGGACTGGCACAGAAACTAAAGCCAAGTAGAAGAAACTCGAACCCCTGCAGAGGCCCTCCGAGGCTGTAACCATTCCCCCGCCCCCCGCTGGGTTCAGGTCAGGCCTACTGACCCTGGGACCTGGCTCTCCAGCGCCCCGCCTGCCTGAGTCACCCCCGCGCCCTGGAGGAAGACTAGTGGGCCAGGGAGATCGTGTGCCTCCCGCTCCAGCCTTCATTCCCGACTGGGCATCCTCAGCCTGTCCACTTTACTGAACAGCTCAGACACACGTTGTTCTGGCCTTGTCAGGCCTTGCCCCATTCCTTTCTTTGTTGTTGGCTTGGGTTTTTGGTTTTACCTTTTCATTTAACTGCTTTCTGTGGGGTACTAGGATGAACACTCCCGGGACTTTTGAAGAGTTGAGCAAGTTACCTACCTATTTATGGGCAGATACAGCGGAGGGCAAGAAGGGCTTGGGCCTTCGGTCTCCTCCAGACGCTGACTTTCTCAGGCAAGAAAAGTCCTAACATCCTCTGGAAGCCGGATCTGATTCCGGGAGACGAATGTCTCGCATTTGAAACCCAAGCCTCCGCCCTAGGGTCGCCCACGGAAAAGGGCGCGAGGAGGGCAGCGGGCAAACCCACCAGGGCGAGGAGCCTGCCTCAGAGCCTGGCCTGGAGCAGGCGTTCTGGCGCTCCGGGCCGCGGCCACCCTCCTCGCCGAGTTTGGGTCAGTGAGGTGGGGGTTCACGCAGGGTCCCCCTCCCCCCGCCTGCCTTTCCGACCAGAGCACGTTTCTGGGCGTCTGCCCGTTTCGGCGCGCTGCGCCCACACGCCTCGGCGCCTCCCGGAGTGCACCGCGCGGCGGCGACGTTCCGGGCTAGTCCCGGGCTGCAGCCAGGGCTGGGACCGAGACCCAAGGGGGCCGAAAGACCGGGTCCTGAACGCCGTGAGGACCTGCGTGGGGAGGTCGCCTCCAAAGGCCGCCGCCGGCGGGGAAGGGCCTCACACCCACAGGAGGCAGCCTGCAGGCCTCCGCCTCGGGCTGGGGGGTTACCAAGGAAATACAACAATATTTATGACCAGCAGGCGATGAGAAAGTGTTTTCCCAGCACGCGATCTACCCCCATCCTCCGTCAACTTCTCATCCCACTGGTCCGCTTTCCCCGCGGGCTCCACGAGAACGTCTAAGCCTTACATAACTGACCAAGGGCGGAGGTCAGGTCCCTCTAGCCACGTTTCCGCACCCGCGCACCCCGCTCCTAAGAGAATTCCGGCTTCCAGGACTCCAGGAGAAAGGGAGGAGCCACACATCCAATCAGCCAGGAGTGGGGGCTTCACTTCACACTCTAGAAGGCTCACACAATATCCTTTATATAAAGCACAATGGTTAAGACCTTGGAATAGGTTTGCATCCGTATCCTGTCTTTAATTAGCCCGACAACTTGGCCCTTCTGTCTGAGCTTTAGCTTCCCCATCTGTGAACTGGGCATACGAATATATACCTCATAAATAATTCTGAAAAATATACATTACAACATATTTGAAACCTGGGCGATGTGAAACAATAAATGGTATTAGTACATGCATGTACACATTTATCTCTAAAAATTAAGTCTTTTTAGGAAACAAGATAGCTGCGGGGGGGGGTGTAAATAATCAGATATTATGACTTGGTTTACTAACTGCTTTTTCCCCCACCCGGACCTTTAAAAGATTTACATGGGTTGGTGCAGATTTTTTTTTTAATACAGGAGGTTTTTCCCACAATATCCCTAAAATTAATTATTGAAGCAGGGCAGAAGTATTCTGAAAGGAGGAGGAGGAGGAAACCTTGAAAAGAGACCATGTGTATTAAAAGTCTCCAAGAAACTGCTGCCCATTGTGTCCAGTGACTTTGAAACTCAATATTAAAGGCAAACTATAAAGCGCTGAAGCAGGTAAAGGCATTATTCCTGAAAGATGGTGCAAAATGAAGGAGCCCTTTTTAAAAATGCCCCTCTGAGTTCCTCCAGAGGAAGGGGTGGCTACTCAAAGGAAATTGGTGAGATTACACTCTTTTGAAATGATTTTGACACATTGGTATTCCATGTATCAGCTATGACTCAGTTTGCAAAACGTCTTGATGTGTCTGGCAAGAGACTCAAGTCTTCAAGATAAAGCCCTAGTGTTTTCCTCCCTTAGAGTCCAGGTAAATTCAAGACCAAGGGGGCTGGTGCAAACATCCCAGGTCTAGAGACCTCTTCCAGCCCTTTTCCAGGACTCCAGGCTACTCTCTGAGTCCTGGGGCTACTGTTCCTGCTCAAGACCTGTTCCTGCTTGAGACAGGCTGGGTCTGGGAAGAGACTAGGCCAAGCCACCCAGGCACCCAAGACACATGGTTATGACCTGGCAGAGACACCGGGTCAGTCCTGTTTAAGACTCCATCTATAGCCCACATGTCTCCTCCGTGTTCTTCTGCCTTATTGAAGACTGAAGACAGGCATACATCTCCTTTCCAAGCCAGGGAAGTCTGAGAGCACCAGTATCTGGCTCTGCATGACCTCAGCTCCCATCCTGGTTGTCAACCCAGGCCCCCTTCTTGTTCTGGGGCAAGCCCAAACTTATGCTGACTTTTGTATGGCCAACACGCACAACATTTCCATGTGTGCAATCAAAATGGGGCCATGGAAGCTTATTCAGCCACTTTCACAATATTCAGAAATTTGCACAAACTGACAGGAGTCAGGGTGTCATGGAGACTTCTGAGGTCCAACATGGTCCTACTCCAACTCTCAACAGCCTCTTTCTCTATAACTGAGGTTTAGACCTATATGGTCTCTTAGGCACCCAGAGTAGATTTCCCATTTAAGGTCTGAAGAACCCTCAAGAAGGGTCAAAATGAACCATTGTGCCAGAAGAGTCAATAGAGGCTGCAAGTCCCTCATCCTAAAAGAAAAGTGAAATCCAAGAATTCCCTTAATTTAAATTGTCAGGATCTCCATGCCCTTTCTTGCCTCACTCTTCTATGGGACTAAAAAATTTAAATTCTGGACAAGAAAGTGCCAATGTGAAGAAGTAGCAAGCTCGAACTAAAAATACACAGACAGACTTGAAACTCTCTGTACTTGCCAGCACGTACTTTCTTTCATTCAAAAAGCCATCCTTTATTGCCCAGTGCCAGGCACTGAACTAGGTTCCAGAGTCAGGAACAGCACAAGTTTCCTGCCTCCAGGGTGCTCACAGCCTGCGGGAAGGTCTGAGGGGGTCAACTTTATTCACCTGTTTGTGTCTGGGAAAACTATTTCCGAAGATTTCTCTGAAGTGGTGAGAGAGGGTGCAAGAGGGTGCAGTGAGACGAGTGCCCAGCCAGAGCCAGGCACCGAGGCCTCTGCCAGACTCCATGCAGTGACCCGAACTTTGGTCCAAGCCAAAGAAAAGTTCCAGAAGTGAGCGCAGGTCTTTGTAACACAGGAGATACAGAGAGCGGTGTTCACTTGTTTAATCCAGGCTTTGATCCACTTGCTGATGATTAGTCATTGGATTCTGTAATTTGCAAGAAGAGAGAGATTTTACTGCCAAGGTAAAGGCTCAGTGGGCTCCCTTTCCCCTTTTGTGGCTGGTTTGACGCTCCAAATCCTTTTATGCTATTTAACCTCCACACAAGGAGAGTGGGGGTAGGAAGGGGGCACTCTTTCCTCCTGGATACCAGATGCCTTGCATCTGGGGAAAGCCCGAAGCTGGGCTGGAAGCCCATGCCAGCAAGAGGCCTGTAGCGGGAGTACCTGTGCGGGAGCTGCAACTCAGATCAACTGGACTATGTAAAGAACCATCTTGAGATGGGTAAATGAATCCATTCACTGAAGGTGTCTGTTTTTGAACTGACCGCGAATAGGGCAACACCGGGGTTAAAAGGCAACCTGGAGTCTGGCCTCTGGATTTGAATTCCAATCCACTTTGGTGATACGGTTGCAGGCAAGTTACTCAAGTAGGGTTTTACACCTCAGCACCAGTGGGGGCATTTGACAGGTAATAAGCAACAACTATGTTACTGCCACTTTCACAATATTCAGAAGTTTATACAAACTGACAGGAGTCAGGGTGCCAAGCATTTAAATGTGCCAGATTAACCCCCAAATAAAGGAGTGCCTGGGTGGCTCAGTGGGTTAAAGCCTCTGCCTTCAGCTCAGGTCATGATCTCAGGGTCCTGGGATCGAGCCCTGCATCGGGCTCGCTGCTCAGTGGTGAGCCTGCTTCCCCTTCTCTCTCTGCCTGCCTCTCTGCCTACTTGTGATCTCTCTGTCAAATAAATAAATAAAATCTTAAAAAAAAAAAAAACCAAATAAACATGTGACAAAAGAGGAGGAAAAGTTTTTCACTGTGCCTCCTTGGGACAAACTGCCATAGTAGAGTGGCTTTCAGCTGCCAGCTCTTTTCCAGAGTCTGCAGCTCTGGGAGGCTTATCTGGCATTGGCTACAGGATCTGTTGAACTCCCAGAAATAGCCAACTGGAAGCCAGGTGGGTGCTGAGGAGAAGCATTGTCCTGTCCCCTTCACCTGGGGAATGAGGCCTTTGTTGAGGCCTCTGCATCTAGACCTCTCTTAACCAAAGCAAAAGAAGGGTGCAGGAGGAGCATAAGATTGAGAATCTACTGTGCATCGGTGAACACTTTTCAACATCATTGGTGCTGTCATCTCCATTTTCTGGATGAGAAAACCAAGGGGTTAAGTTGTTAAATTGCTCTGAAATCCATTACAGGTTTGACTAATTTCAAATCTCATACTTTTACTCTAATAGCACGCTGCCTAGCTTCTTAAACCTTGAGTTCCCATGAAGGCAGACAGGCAGTCAAGCTAGTAGGAAAGGAGGAAGGGAGAGGGAAAGGAGAGGAAGAAAAGGAAGAAAACTCTGCCAAAGTTACAAGTACCAGTATCCTGAAGCAGAGAAACCATACAAAAAAAAAAATTACTTAACTTTAAAAAAAAAATATGTTCCAAGATTATTCCGACGATTTTTTTTTAAAAGCAACATTTTATAGGATACATCGGTAAAGCAACGACGAGATGTGTCAGCGTTGCCCGGAAGATGTTGGTGCCGAGATTGTGGGCGGGACGAGAGTTTGCTTGGGGCGCACTCACAAGGGCTAATAAACGGAGCCGAGTGTTCCCTTATCAAAACCGGATTGAAGGCTGCGAATAGGAGGCTCACACAACTTCCCGCAGCCACCACCACTCCTCCCCACTCCACTTGACACTCTCAGGCACCCTTGTTTTTACACTCAGATCAACTTTGGCTTTTTTGCCTCCCTGGCCGGGTTTTAGTGAGCCCCTCAGGGATCTCAGGGGAAGGGGAGAGTGGAGGAGGGAGATGTCTGCGGGGCTAGGGTTTCCGTCCTCCTTCTAGATTAGTGAGCTCCACTCTAGATCCGCCCTGAGAGCCTACTAGGATGTGTAGGAAAACCCAGGGCGGGGGAATTGGGGGTTAGAGAACTGTTGGGTTTTGCGATGTCTCCCCCCCCCCACCCCCCACCCCCAGCTCGGTTTTTACAGAGTTGTGTGGGCCGAGGTCTGTAGAAACAGGTTAGAATCGGGTTTCCCCTGGTCCTGCCGCGTTGCTTATTCTGAACGATAAAATGCCTATAAAATTAGCAACTCTAAACCACAAGTGTGCTTAAGGCGAAGATTGTGGGCTTGGAAATGTTACAGTGGATAAATAGTGTAGTGGACTTTCGCGCTTTGCCCACTAGCATTTAGTCTGGAGCGTCCCAGACTGCCTCTTGACTAATTTCAGGCTCCAGAGAGCTCCTAATTCTCATTCCTATTATCCGTCCTATGAGGCGAGAAACGCTTCCCCTCTCTCCTTCCGTAGAGGACTAAGCAAGTTTACTCGCCTTCTGGGAGGACAGGCGCACCCGCTGAAGAGACACCGAATCCACACGTACAGCCCTCTCGGGCGCAGAACGTGGTTTTCGGTTGTTGGGTCTCTAGAATCGCGGGAGACCGCTGGCCCCAAAAGGCGCGCACGACTGCAGCTAGCGCAACAGACGCCCGGCGCGGCGACGTACCTCAGACCCCGCCAGCGCAACCGTGCGTCCCCGGCTGTCCCAGGCCGAGCACGGTAGCCTCGCGGGGAAGTTTAGTGAGTCTCAGCTCGGCCCGCAGTGGGGCAAAGACCAAGAGGCCCCAGACGGAGGTCCTCGCCACCTTTGGGCGTCCTCCACTGGCGTGAATAAACACGCCCCTCCTTTTCCCTCAGAAACTGAGAAGGAGCCTGGGACCGGTAAGTCCCAAGGTGAGCGCGTGTCCCGCTGCGCGATCTCTGAGGGGTGACGAGGGTTCTGAGCTGCGCAAGTTGGTGGGAGAAAGTCTCTGGAAGCTATCTCCTTCAGTCTCTTTCCAAATATGTATTAATAATGGTTAGACGGGGTGGGCAAAAACCAAAGGACACACTCCTAACCCTGAACCAAGTGAGACCTTCGCAGCTTCAGGGCGCTCTTGGCTGAGTTTTTACCTTCATGGGTAAAGAGGTCGCCACAAGAATCAGCCAGAAGCTGCGCTTTCGTATTGGCGCAGAAGTCTCCCATGCCTCATCGTCCGACAGGGCTCCGGGCCGGCCTCCGGCGCGGGGTCGCAGGAGGCGAGGGGAACGTAGAGGTGCCATGGCTGGCGCTGGCCCTGCGCCTGGCGTTCTGGTGTAACCGCGTTTCCTTCCAGGCCCCAGCTGTCCTCGCCCAGGTCTCCACAGGTCTGACCCAAGCGGGTCCTCGAAGGCTAGTAGAAGGGCTGGGAGCCAGGGCGCACGCGGATTCAGGAAGCGAGATTCCGGAGGTTGGTTGAGTAACGTGGAAACTCCAGGTTAAGTTCCCTCAAACATGTGGTTACTCACCGCGAGGAGCTCAGAGGTAAAGGGTTCAATAGTCAAGTTGGTGGGGACTTTCCCTACTTAAAGTAATAATTTGCTAATTCTGATCTATTGCTTTTAAATATCGAGTTCCAGAGACCTTTGTCAATGCAGGCTTAATTTCATCCTACTGATGAAGGATGTTTATAAACGGCTCCTGTGGAGGAAGCCGAGTGTGAAAATATCAGTTTTATGCCTTTTGATAAGAATTACCGAGGTGGAAGGCTTATTAGTGGATTACAAATTTCGCAGCTGCTCGCAGCCCAATTAGGCAGCTCTTCGAGGTGAGTGGAATCTGTGGGGGTGAGAGCCGGTTGGTGTTTCCGCTCTCCATCCCTGGACCTCCAATTAAGGCCTGGCCCCAGGGGACCAGACCCCTTCCCTAACCCCCTGAGATTTTAGGGAGACACACCCAGAGCCTCCCAACTTGCCAGGACGTCCTCCCAAGTCTCTCTGGGTTTCTTCCTCGGGCCTTGCAAAGAGCCTTTGCAGTCCAGGGGTGTTGGTTAGTCCCCTGGGTGGGCTTGTGGTCTCTGATTTTCATTTAAGGAGAGATGGCCATCTAGAAATTTTAAGTTAGTAGGTACGAATCGACCCAACGCGGGTGATTCCTCTCCCACCTGCAGAAACACAAGATGATG
Organism: Potos flavus; assembly: GCA_028534135.1. Classification (NCBI taxonomy): domain Eukaryota; kingdom Metazoa; phylum Chordata; class Mammalia; order Carnivora; family Procyonidae; genus Potos; species Potos flavus. Next base: position 110,878,128 of record CM052900.1, on the reverse strand, counting down.
TTTTTTGGTATGTCTTCCTTCGACCAAAATTGGTTTCAATTGGAGTTTGGGCTAAAAACCCTTATTAGAAAGACAAAAAGAGCTCTGATTTTTAGCACAGGGACCCAACTCTGCGAAGCAGCGGGCGAACTTTTCCCTTGCCCTAGCGGGGGAGGAGCGTGGGTAAGCGGTGTGACGCGAGCGCCAAGAAGCCGGGCCATGTTCAGGGGGCAACCCCTCCGTGTGCTCACCTCTGACAAAGGGTCAGGAGGTCCTTGGGCCCATCACCAACAGGACGTTCAGCCCCGACATTCTCAGCAAATACTTGCACACACACCCCCTCCACCCACCTCCGCATACGACCGCTGCCAAAGGCTTACAATGCCGAGGACACAGAAATAGACTCACCGCCGGGAGGCCTACAGAGCAAGGCTGTGTGCACACAATCACACCCCGGGAAAAGGTCCTTGTCCGGCAGTGCGTCAGCAGTAAAGCGAACGCCAGACCAGTCTTTCAGGTCTTCTGAGGTCTGAAGATCATTCTTCTTCCCTGTGCCCAGAAGCCTCTAAAAATGATCATTTCCTCCACTGATGTAGAGATAGGGGCTCTTAGATCAAGATTAGTATTTTGAAAACCTGATTGAGAGCCGAGCCGACTGATTACGCGAGGGTGGGTGAAAAGACCGCATAAACGCCCGCGCCCCCGCCCTACTTCCCCAAACAGCTCCAGCGCTCTCCGGATCTCCAAATGACCCGAGCGATTAATTCTCCCGGAGAGTAGCCAAGCAGTACCCCAGATTCATTTTGCAGACCCTAATGAATAGTAACTAAATCTCTGAACTGGATCTTTATTTTTAATTCCACTTTTTTTTTTTTTGTTTAATTCCACTTTCAATCTTGGTCTCTATGAACACCCTGATAGAGCCATTGTTCTGACGACTCTCTTTCCACTCGGAAGAGCAATCTCGAGACCGATGCTATTTCATGGAAAATGCATTATATGTATTTCCCCCAATACTAATTTTTGCCCTTGATGAAAAACACAAAACTTTCTGTTCTCCACGCACAGGTTAGCTTTTGGAGAAGTAGGTCCTCCCCAAGCCTTCAGTTCTGTAAGAGGGCACAGATCCCAGCGTCCTCTACCTCGCAATTCATAAATTTAAGCGAGATCTCCCAGAAAGGACCGGAAGGGGGATGGCTTATATTAACGTGTCCGCAGCTGAGCGAAAAGGCAAACAATGGCAATAGGAAAATGCTCTGGGGACCCTCCTGTTTATGGGAGAAAAATGTACTTGAGGGAGAACTAAATTTGCAGTCCTTGCTCAGTCCTAGCTCTGCCCACTGCCCCTAGTCTGCTGTTGACCTGTCTGGGCGAGAGCCCTTCGAACTTACTCTTCTAGACAAAGGAGGCAAGGAGATAAGACTATATAAGATTATAGATAGATAAATAGATATGTAGGTACATATATGCGTCTAACTGGAGCAACATCACACGATTTTACTAAAGGCCTTTAGGAAACAGAGAGTTCCAGGTACTCTTACGTTTTGCTTTGTTTCATTTCTTAAAAAAAAAAAAAAGGAAATAAATATATTGTTAGTCTCTTACTAAATTCCCCTTTACACAGTAAATAATGAAGTAAAATTTGCACCACCAAGAAGCTATTTAAGCAAACATACCCTCCAATTCTAATAAAAATTATGGTATTCTGCGAACACCCCCCCACACACACACACACACAAACCCGCAGCCAACATTTGAGGCAGGAACTGGCCCCTTTTAGGGCTTAAATTTTGTCTAGGACGAGATGAAAGAGCAATACTATTAGCAACATACTTTTGTCTTTCTTGTAGCCTTGATTTCAAATCTAGTCGCAAATCATAAGCTTTTGTGCTGCTCAGATGTTCCTTCTTTATCTTAATGAGAAAACTTTTCGCAAAGGGAGCGCGAACCGCTAGATAAGTCAGCCCCGAGGCTGCGAGGGAGCGGTCGAGTTCCCCGGCTAGACAGGAGAGCTGCGTGTTTCAGGAGAATGACTAAAAAGTTTAAGTCACTCAGACCTCCGCTTCCCCTTCTGCTTGCTGCAGAAAGAGATGTAACCTGAATCTTTGTTTAGGTTTTGGTTGGGGAGCGAGAATTAAAAAGCCACGGCAAATGCAGAGAGCAGACTTTTTTTTTTTTAAGTCAAAAGTTAACAGGCCATTCCCAGTGTTGTTTTTTTTCCCCTCTTTAATACTAAATCTGGAGTAAGTTGGCTTGCTCTGATAAAGATCTTAACATGTACAGAAGGCGGGTTTTCCTTAAGGAGGTGAGGCTATTCCTCCAGGAGAAGACTCCCCCCGCACACACACCCCCTTCCCTCCCTTTATGTAAGGTTCCACCCTCTGGAAAACAAAACTTTTTTTTTTCCTTTTCTTGGAGGGACAGACCTCAGTGAAGTTGGGATAAGAACCTTAAGAACAGTCCACCAGAGTGGTAACGGCCACAGCGGCCTCTTTGGACGAAGACTTGCTTTTGTAGCATTCTTGCTCTTCTCGGCGTCGGCTTTTATTAGTGCTTTGGGGCGGGGGAGGGGGGAAAGATCGGCAGACCCGGACGGCCGCTGACCCTCTGGAGTTGGTATGTGATAAGCAGCCTTAGCAGTGCCATGTATTGGAAAAGCGATCAGATGTTTGTGTGTAAACTAGAAGAAAAGGACGTGCCGGACTTGGCAGTTCCCCCTGAGAAGGTGAGCGAGCCGACGCCTGGCCAGACCAGCTGAATTGCAGTTCCCTTGAAACACGAGCTGTTTGGGCTCCTAAACGAGGTTCAGAAATTACCTGTAACGGCCTCATCTTTAGACCTGGCTTTTTTTTTTTTTTTTTTTTTTTTTTTTTTTTTTTTTTTACGTAGTAGCGTTAGTCGGTAATCATTGCCTCCCCTCCCCACAAGCTCACTTAACCTGAGGCATGGAGACTGTAATTTGGGAGACGAAGCCTCGAGCCTAAGGCGTTCTCGGGTACATGTGAGTCGTGCTTTTGTTCTATTTCGGTGGTGATCGTGGCGGTGGGAAGAGCGAGTCGGGAGGTCCGGGCGGCTGTCAGGGCGGGACCAGAGGCTTGGCTCCTTGCGTCCAGCCGCTCGCGGGCGTTTGCCAGCCCAGAGGCGCGCGGCTGGACGACCCGCGGCGCCGCCGGCCCACGGCGAAATAGAGGGAGTCGTGGCTCCTAGGGTATCCCAGGGCGGGCCAGGAGGGCCATTTTACTTAAAATACCCCCCCCAAAAAAGGCAAAACCCAGGGCAAGTGAGTCACACCTTTCGTAGAGTAGATGGGGAAGACTGACAAGCGCTCACCTCACTCTGGAGGCAGGACCCGTTGGTGTCTCGCGTTTTAAGTTTGAAAATCATCTGCAGCCTGTTTGAGCTCCTCAGAGGGCCCCGCATTGGGAACCGCTGACTTTGTCGGACGCTGGGGGGGAATACCCAGCGAACGCGGGACTTTTCTGCTTAAATTCTCTTTGTGTCTGAGAGAATGCGGCCTCTGAGCGGCGGCGCTGGGTCCAGCCTAGGGAGCGCACCGGAGGGTCCCCGCTGAGGGCCGGGCGGGGAGGGGAGTGTTCCCGGGTTCGGACTGTATCTCGCCTGGCGCAGCCGGAAGGAGGGAGATGAAGAGTCAGAAACGCAGGTGTGGGCCGCTTGAGTTCGGCATCCCCTCCCCCCAAACTGGAGTTTTCCTAAACGAAGGCAGAAAAAGCCTACAGAGGCTGCGTTTTCATTTAAGAACAAAACTCCAGCAAAGGCTTGGAAACACTTGAGTAATGCGCGCTGTTGCTTTAAAACATTTTGACCGAGGTTGGGTGAGTTTTAATGGCACAAATTAAATTCAGCTGGATATTTTCCATTATTCGTCCCGCTTTTTGCGCTGGTTAAAAATAATCCTTTAGTAGCTCAAATGTTGACTTACTGAGCAATAAGTGGCAATTTACACCTTAAAGAAACGGGTGTAAATCACTCGCAGCTCTAATTGCTGTAAGTTTACGAAAGAGCTGCTGGCTTGGTTTAATCTGAAGCATTTTCATTCAAATTGTCATCGGAACAAACACCAGGCTTCTTAAATCCCGCTGTAATTAGCTTTCAAGTATCCTATTAAACCTCTTCACCTTTCGGGCTATCCAATTCAAAAAGCTCCCTTTTAAAAATATATGTGTGTCTTGCTCTTTTAATTGAGGTTATTAAAGAAATCAAGTTTCTTCTCCCACCCCCTCCTCAATCCTCTTTTCTTCTCTCCCACTCCCCCCTCCCCTTGCACCCGCTTTAGCCTGGTGATCCCCGCTCCGCCGTGATTGACGTCTAGAAAGAAAATGCTTTGTGCTGGGATGATTGTTATTAACTTGTTACCCCCGGCAGGGGGGCGGGGAACTGACTTGCTCCGGTGAGCGCTAGGGACCCGCGGCCCCGAGAGCGCCGCAGCGCGCGGGGCGAGCCCTCAGCGCTGCGGTGGCCGCCTTGCCGCACGCTCCGGCAGCGCCGCCGCGGCTCGCGTTCTGACAAGGGAGGCTGCGCTCCCGCGGGTTTGCCCGCGGCGCTGGGGCCCTGGAGCCCTGACGGTGCACGCGCGGCCCGTCGCGCTGGGGGCCTTCATTAGCCCGCTCCGCGTGCCAGAAACCGAGGCTCTCGGCTGAGCGTGAGTCTCTGAACTTCTGCTCTCCGTTTTTCCCCCGTTTTCCCCTCCTCCCACCCCGCAGTGCCAGGGGCTCATGTCGGAGGAGTGCGGGCGGATTGCAACCCTGGCGGCCGGGAGGACTCGGAAAGGCGCCGGGGAAGAGGGACTGGTGAGTGGGGACGGACATGGCTGTTGGCAAGACTGGACGTGTGGAGGCGGCCTAGAACGAAGGGCAGCTGTCCCTGCGCTCCTTCCTGGGCCCCGCTTGCTCCTCGGGGAGCGGGTAGAAGGAGGGCCTGGGGCAGGGCGGGGTGGAAAGCTGAGCCGGCACGACGGGCTGCGCAGGGCTCTAGGGCTCCCTGAGTCCTTGAGGTCAGGGGTCGACAGCCCTAGCGGGTGCGTGGCAGGAACTTTGGACCCGGGGGAGAGAGCGGGGAGCAAGACCTCAAGAACTGGGGGTGGCCCGGGGAAAAGGAGGGGAAGGGGTGGGGGAGACCCGGGAGTTCGGTGGGATGAGGAGAGGAGGAGGGGTCTAGAACCGCCTGCGACTGCGCCTCACGGCTTCTTTCAGGTGAGCCCCGAGGGAGCGGGGGACGAGGACTCTTGTTCCTCCTCGGCCCCGCTGTCGCCGTCGTCTTCGCCCCGGTCCATGGCCTCGGGCTCTGTCTGCCCCCCTGGCAAGTGTGTGTGCAACAGCTGCGGCCTGGAGATCGTGGACAAGTACCTTCTCAAGGTAGGGTGGAGCCGTGAGGCCCAAGGGGAGCGGGGTTACCCTGGGAACTCTGGGAAAAGAGAAAAGTTTTTTTTTTTTCGCCTCTTTTCCTTTCAAGTTCTCGTGCAGGTTGTAGGCTTTCTCAGCAAAACAGCCCAGTCCAGGGCAAGTCGAAAGAGTGGGAGAAGAAATCATAGACTCTCCCACGTTGTTGCAAAACAGCTTGTGTATATGACACGTCGTGGTCTAGAAGTGCCGATACCTCGGGGCGGTTGTACTAGAGAGTCAGCCACCGACTTGTAGAGGAGCAAAAGTGGGTTAATCCTTTTACTCATTTTTGAAACAGGGTCCTGCCTGATTATTTTTACCGAGACTGGGTTGTCCCTCAACCCCCAACAACACCCCTACACCTGCCTGCTTCTAACCGTTTCTGGTCAGTATACGCTGGCTGATTCCCTTTGCAGTGTCTCCTTTGATAAGGACCACTGTAAAGTATCTTTTCTAGACAGAGTTTTTACATAGTTCTATGTTTAGTAACAGTCACTTGAGACTTTTTCAAGTAAAAGATAAGGAACATTTACATAAAAACCATTTTCAGTACCTCCCTCCTTTGATTAATATTTGGAGGCCACACAATGCTTTTTTAATATCCCCTCCAGTGCTTTTAAAAAAAATGGAAATCGATGTAAAGTTAGATTCCACCCCCCACCCAAAAGAAAGAAGGAAGGTAGGAGAGAAAGAAGGCAGGAAGGGAAGCAAAAAGAAAGAAGATAGATGGATAGATGGATGCCTGGGACGAAGTGTTAGTTTGGGAATTGATGGTCTTAATTTGTTTCACTTCTCTCAAAATACTGTGTGGGAATTTTGGAGTAGAAATTCTGGCAGGCCACAGTTAACTATATCATTGAGTGCAGGGTCATGGTCCCATGTGTCTTAATTCTAATACCATGGGTTTTTCAACTTCAACAGCTCTTTAAAACCACTATTTAAAATAATGATCTCTCTAACACTGAATTAGTAGCAAACCAGTTCACTTTCTATTCCCTCCTCATCAATCTTCTGCAACCCCCTTTCCCCCTAAAGGATTAATTATGGAGAGTATGAGTTCAAAATGCAAGTATTGGGCTTCTTTAAATTTCTATCTCAATGTATAAATCTATTTAATCTGTAAACTGGGAATAATAACTTATAGATACAACCCAGATAAAGCACCAAAAGTTTTGGTGGAAAAATTGAAATTAACTAAATTAAGTTTAATTGGGGATTGAGTCTTAAAGCTGGCAAATTAACATGGCTCTCTCTTTAAATCTACATTAAGATACCGTTTTCACTGTTTTTAGACCTGAGCTTTTTTGGATATCTCAAAATCATCTTTCAGATCAAAACTAGTTACTTTCAGTGAGCCCTCTCAATAATTAACATAATAGTTAAGAATGTTTCTGAATGTGTCTATAAAGGCTTTTTAATACTTCATACTAGAGAGGGTTTAAAAAAAGGTATTATAAAGTGACTTTTAACACACCTCTGAAATAGATATTGTTACTAGTATTCACTTTTATATGTTAAAAATATATTTGCATATTATATTTACTTGCATTATATAAAATACCTAAGTTATCTAAATAACTTACATAAAGCTTTTTGTTGTAGGACTCTTGTCCTCCCATTGAAGTCTTCTATGTACAGCCTTATTCTATCCCTGTTTGTACCTATTAGAATATTGGCTCTAACTATAGTTCGACATTATATGATTACATAAAAACTCTGAGTTCTTTTTTTTATTTGAGTACTTATTCTAAAAGAGAAGTTTAAATTCAATTTGAGTCACTGTGAAAAATAATTTTTAGACCTAGTAGAGTTATTTGAGGGTACAACTGTTTTCTATAGAAAATATAGAAACCATTTAATATAGAAAAACATCATCTCATGAGGCAAGTAAAATGGAGTTAAAACAAAAAAGTAGGAGAGGAATTAGATGTGTCTTTTGCCTCATCTAATATTTCAGTGCCCTATTGTTTGGGTGGTTTTTCGGGCTTGTTCCCATACACATACACAGATTGGATCAATAATAGCCATCAGGAAAGTTCGATATTCTCTAGAATTTTCTCTCTTTACCTTAATTTCCTCCCTGGAAAAGAAATGGAAAATGAACTTTTTTTTTTTTTTTTTAATAAATTTTAAGGAAAGGTGGTAAATCAGGCATTAGGCTTGGCTTTAGGGAGTTAGAAGATAGCCATGACTCTGCTCTGAAGCCTGAATCTATACTTGCTTCGAGAGAGGGGAAAAAAAAAAGAACCTGGATAAGATCAAAAAGTCCCTAAGCATTGGAATGCTAAAGGAAGCCTGTATTTTTAAACTTTAATTGTCCCACATTAGGAAAAAAATACAAGGAAAATACATATTTATTTCTAGGATAGTATTAACCATTGTTAATATTTTTTATTCTGACTTCCTCTGTTTGCTTGTTTGTTTCTTCCAAGTTTTCTTATGTAGTAAGCATGTAATCCAAGACCAAAACTTAATATTTAAAAAAATTTCACCAAAATGTTACTCTACATTAATGCTTTGGAAAGAGGCCTATAACTACAATTAGAAGCAAGTGAAACTTTTCCTTCAGCTTCAAAGTACCTTTTATATTTTGTATCACAAACATTTTGAAAAAAATTTTTTTTGAACAGTAGTGCTAATCTGATAGAATCATTGGACAGATAGGGTTTTTGCTACACCATTTCATAATAAAGACTATTTCACAATTTCCTAATTACTATTTTAGACATTAGATCCATTTGTAGGATGTAACTAGTGTTTTTGCATCATTGCTGTTCTTTTACATGAAATGAAATTATACTTAATTGGTTAAACATAAACTCAATTCTTGTGTCCATTTAACAAAAACAAACATTGGGAGCCTCTGTTGTAAGCAAGATCAATCTAATATACATCTTCATTCTTGAAGGCTGAAGTTGTGGGGCTTATCGTATTATGGCAACAGTTTGAGGCGAGGGTTATTATGATTTGTTCCCTGAATTGACAATATTTCATGTGCTTATTTAGGAAATATAAAGTGTGATTTATTAGACAATATTTTATGCCTTACTACTTAGAATATAAATGGCAAACAATGTTTGGGTGCCTTTTTAGAACCACTTATAATCAGATTAATTTTTTTCTCCAGTAGCCAAATCATTAGCTAGGATTCCAATAATTTACTCCTTGATTCTATTATTTAAAGTTAGAAGGTAGCCAGGATTTCTGCCATATCAACATTTAAATCTACCATAGCAATTTCTCTTTGTTAAGGGAAATGGATTGCCTGGCTTCTTTATAAGGGTAAGTATCTTACAAAGCTTCTTTTTTATTTTCTTTCTCTCTCACTTCAACTAGTGCACCATATATAATTGTTTGGCCAAAAAATAGATTGAGATGGTGTGTGGCTTGACTTCTTTAGCTATCAAGTTTCCTGGTGGGAAGGATTTGGTGAAAGAAAAAAATAAAGCAAGCCTGTATGTAGGACTTTAAAGTGACAGAAATTTTCCATGTTCATAGAAGTTCGACTTCAATAAGGAAAAAAAGCACACACCCTGAATTCTTCAAAGGAATAAAGAATTTAACACACAGTGTACAATATGTTATTGTGATTTTTCTGGTTGGGGTCTGAAAGAGAATACATCTAGGCACATATTTGTGTAAATGACACCTTTTAGATAGAAACATTCAGAGCATATGTTAAAATATCAAGGAGCCGGTTTTTTAAAATTGCTTAGTGCACAAAACCAATGAATGATACTGTAAATGTGGTATTAAAATTGTTTCTTATCCTGCCCCTTTTTCCTTTCCAGGTGAATGACCTGTGCTGGCATGTTCGGTGTCTCTCTTGCAGTGTCTGCAGGACCTCCTTAGGAAGGCATACCAGCTGTTACATTAAAGACAAAGACATTTTCTGCAAACTTGATTATTTCAGGTATACTGTGGAACATTTTTTAGTAGACACTCCAAGATAATACACAAAGAAAATTTTGTAAACAAGCTTTCTTGTCCAGTTTTATGTATTAAAACCCAGTTTTTCTTATATAATGGATTTCAAAATGAGGATGCTTCACATTTTTGAGGTATAACTTCTATCAAAACAAATAAAATAACCATGTTTGTGTGTTTTAGGAATTCCGTATACAAAAACTAATTTAAAATAATTTTTATTTCCTCTTTGGGAATGAAAAGTTTAGATATTAAAAACAGGGAAACTTCTTGCCGTGCATAGGTAAAGTATAAAATATAAGATGACTTATTGTGGCAAAGTCCATTATTTGCAGGGGATGCTAAGATGAAATGAAATAATTATGGTTGGAAAAAATCATGGTTTTGTTAAGTGTTTACCAGTTTACTATAGAATGATCCCAGTTATACCTACAAAATGTCAGCAGTTTGGAGACTGTGATAAACCATGTAATTTAGAGGATTCCAGTATCAGAAATATACCAAGTCTGATTATTCTATCTAAAAATCCTGTTTCTTTTTGTCTGTTCTTTGATATTTGTTTTGTGAGATTGTATTTGCCTAAGATATTAAATGTAACATTTTTTTCTGTGACCTCTTTATAAATTGTTTAAATGCACAGTTTCTTCTAGGATATAATTCAGTTCTTAATGGACAGCTGTCTAGAAGTTGAAATTATTCCTAAGCATGACTTTTTTAAATTACCATATTTTTTTCTTTATTTGAATTTCCAAGTGAAGAGAACTGTTTATCATGAAATTGGGAAATTAATACTATATAATGAAGTTTGTAATACTAATTATGTTTATACTCAGTTTCAAAAACTGGTTTCAGAGAGTTTAGTGACTGAATAAAATTGCTAATTAAAAACACTTCATAAAACCCAGATCCTTTATTTTATAAAGTCAAAGAATTTTATAATTACCAAAACCATACATTTCTCATCAGGTTTACTCTCCATTTCCTCAAAAATCATAGCAATTTGCCTCCTCTTTGACTTAAGATATGTAAATCTTAATTTTTTAATGATAATTTAAAGCTTTTTGAAAGGTTTATTGAAAGTGTAGTTCTTCAGGATTTTTTTTATACTTCATATTATATTCTGAAATTTAGTTTTAGGATTCACTTTTTCAGATTAACTTAAAACTGGCAATACCTCTAAAGATATGCTAATGATTAGAAACAATCACATATCTTGTTTGATGTGGATATGCAAGACCAGGACTCTGATTATGATAGGAGACATAGCAAAGAATGTCCAGTTACTCAGACCAGGAGAAAAAAGAAATATTTACATCTGACATTATGTTACAATTAACCTGCATTTAATGTCCAGGTAGGTCTCTGAAAGTTTTAGGTATTTCTCCCCTGCCTATGACTAGCAGTGCAATAGCTTAATTAACCAATGGAAACATATCTAGGTTTTCATTCCTCACTCTCAGGGTGAACAGTTTGTTCTACCCATTGTTTGATAATATCAATTTTAAATGTTTAAATATTTTAACTTAAAAATGATATTTAAAATATTTCTGAATTATCTCAATTTGGTTTTAGGAAGTCATTCTATTTTCAATGTATGTTTTTGCACTTTTAGGTTTCAATCTGGAGTGTATGTGTGTTTGTATCTTGAATCTCTAGGTAATTTATAAATGCATTGACATTTGTTACAAAAGAGATATTGAAACTCATACTGCATTTATTTTAAAAGAAAAAAATCCAGTCTTCCTTTAAAGTAACAATGAGAAGTTTTTGTTTTATAAACAGATTTGAACTATGGCCCTATCTCAAGTTTTGATTGCTTACCATATTGACTTTAAGAAAAATAATTGATTCCTGTTTAATTTTCAAAAGATGTAAATACTTAGGTTAATCCAATGAGTAATATAATGTATTAGTTTACTCAGGCTGATGAATATCTCCCCAAATAGTAAAATCTTCACCTCCTGCTCTTCTATTTATGTAGAAGGTATGGAACTCGCTGCTCTCGTTGTGGGAGGCACATCCATTCTACTGACTGGGTCCGGAGGGCCAAGGGGAATGTCTATCACTTGGCATGCTTTGCCTGCTTTTCTTGCAAAAGGCAGCTTTCCACGGGAGAGGAGTTTGCTTTGGTGGAAGAGAAAGTCCTCTGCAGAGTGCATTATGACTGTATGCTGGACAATTTAAAAAGAGAAATGGAAAATGGTAAATATATATGTAAAATACTTTGGAGTCTTTTGGGACAGTGAATACAGGGAATAAAAATGATTTTTCCTAAGGCATTTTAATGCATTATTTTGTGCAGTGTAATTGTGGTAAAACTCATTAAGCATTCTACTGTTAGTGATGATCTCCATGTGTTTATATGCAGGAAAAGCCATGGCATGTGTATTAGCCTTGTAACATATTCTCAGGCAGCAGCCTTGAATTTAAGGCTGTTTTGCTTTTCGTTACCAGTTGTTTTCCTGTATTTGCCTTCTAAGCATGAACCTTAGATGTGTGCTCTTCTAACTTTTTGCACTTTTGAGTAAATATACAAGCCTGTATATTGTTTCCACAAAATATTTCTAGTGTGTTTTAAAACTTAACTGACAGACTTGGGCAATCCACAATTTCACACAAAGCCAAGAGATGCAAGAAACATATTATTGTTTGGTCAGTGGACCCATTTGAGTTACCGACATGTATGCTGTTTTTTTAAATGCAGGCAATGGGATTAGTGTTGAAGGCGCCCTCCTCACAGAGCAAGATGTTAATCATCCAAAACCAGCAAAAAGAGCTCGGACCAGCTTTACAGCAGATCAGCTCCAGGTAGACATGACAATGAATTTATGATTTTTGAAATCCCTCCTGACCAAAACAAACAACACACAAAAAAAAAACAACAAAAAACCCCCAATTCTCCTGGCCCCTCCCCAAAACACCGAAAACAATTTCATGCTGCCTAAGAACGTTTTCATGTTTTCAAAAAGATTAGCCTGTGCTTTTAATGAATACTAACTTGGTGAATGTATGAAAACATTTATAGCCCTAAGATGTTTGTTAATAATTCCAGAGTCATGACCTGGTATGAACTAGTCATTCAAGCTTTATTTCCCTGGGTTTTATTGGCATTAACGTCAAAGTGCAGACTAAATATTGATCGGTCCTGACTTCCTGATAAAATCAGTTTAACCCAGGCATTTACTTACGTTACTACATATAATGGGAATAGAAGACAAAATATTTTAAGACTATTAACAGAAAGAGACATACAGTATGTGGGCCTATGGAACACTAATGTGTTCACCTTTTTAACAAATTACTGGCTTTTAATGGCTAAGTTTGTATAATTTTCTGAATAGGAAAGAATTGAATATGCCTTACAATAAACAACAGGAATCTAATTATTGATTCCACAACCAAGTAAACCTTTTCTTGTTTTTAAAAGGGATAGAGGAAGCTAATTTTATAGTTCGATGCTGAAGGTTGATTATGTCCCCTGAAAAAGGAGGGATTATTTCAGTTTAGTTGCCCTAAATGTAATTGTTATAAGTTCAATTCATGTCAATTGTCAAAAAAATAATTAAATAAGTACACCTTACTTTATCTTTAAGTCTACACATATAATGATTCTTTCTGGCATTTTTTCAGATAAAGAAATCACGTTTTCTAAAAGATTAATGTGGATGAGGTATTTGTTTTATGGTAAGGTAAAGTAACATTTATTGAGCGCCTACCATGTACTACTGGGTGCTTTACACATAGGATGTATCTTAGCTCAAACTTTAAAGGATATTTATACAACATTAACAGTTGAGTAAAAGTAATATTCTGAAAATCACATATGGTATCTAAGACTTGTCAGTGTTTAAGATGAATACAGTAAAGGGGTTTCAAGAGAGAATTTTTATTTGGGGAGTTGTTAAGAAAGAAACCTTGATGTGATACAAATATTTCAAGGGAACTTAGATCACATAAAGCCCTAAATTAGGAGATATGAATACCTGTGGAAGACCTGGCAGCAAAATATGCAGAAGCTAAAAGATGTCTGAGTTAAAATAGAATTTCTAATATAAATATATTGTTTTTAAAATGGGCTATTTCCATGAAGGGCTGGCTATAATTTTGATAATTATGAAGCTGACACTAAAAGTTTATATAAAATTAAAGCTATTAAAACTATAATAGTGAAAACTTGAAACAACTTTAGGTAGATATGCAATTTCATATAGGAAGATAATTACAGATACTAATGAAATAGAGAATGATATTTGTGAAGGTTTTTGTGTGTCAAGTCCTATGCTAGGCATTTATCTACATTCTCTCCTTTAATTCTTAACAATAATTCCTTGATGTAGGTAGCCTCATCCAAGAAGTGCAGGAACTCCCCCTCAAGGCAGACTACCAAGGGAATGGCAGAGAAGAGATTTGGAAACTTCCCCAATCCTCTGGTCTTTTCATTTTGCTTGACCACCAGACCATGAGTGGAATAAAGTCTCCACTTAATGGCAGCAGCAGCTAAAACAAGAGTGAGATTCCAAATCTTGTAGATAGCTTTATAGTTTTAAATCGCAAACATACATAAGCTGTTTGCATCATCATATGCATTACTATATGAAAGTGTGATCTGAATCATAAGTTTTTAAAGATGTATATTGAAATCATAGGTTTTAAAAAATGAAAAGAAAAAACAAAAATAGAAGTGATATGCCTTCAAAGCATATATTCATTTTTTCAATATTTATTAGTATCTGTCTTATGCCAGGGATGGCTGAAACAAATGAGACACAATCTTTGTCCTCAAGTGGTTCTTTATACCTTAAGAATCTGGAAAACATAGCTGTAAATTTTTTACAAACTTAAATCATTATATTTTGCTAGAACCTCTAATAAATCACACAATGTACCCTCCTTGTCAAATTGTCCTTTCAGAAAACTGAATATATTCAAGTAGTGCTTGAATTCAGCAAAATAATAAAATATTATAGGTAATCAATAAGTCAAAACTATTCATAAAGTACTGCTTTGGACAGAGGAGAGTTAACATGGGAAGAATAAACAAGATAATTTCCCAAAATTATTTAGAAATTTATGGGAAGAAAAAGTAGTTTAAGGCTCACAACAGAATAACATTTTGTGTTGGCAAGAATATTTCAAATATTGTCCCATTTGTAGAAAGGGTATTTAAGAAGTTCCTGCCAATATTGTGGTTTGCTTATTGTAGTTGGAAGCTCTTGCTCAATGATTAAGAATATAAAACATGCCAAGGTAGCACCTATTTGAATCTACCTTCAGATTGACTTGGTCAGCTGCTACTATGCAGATACCTGTCCTTTCTGGGATTTCCAGAAAATGATGAGTGTCTACAAAGGCTCACTCCTTAACCCTGTTAAAAAGAAAAGAAGTGGGGTGGGTTTCAACATCATTAGTGACTGGAGAACAATGAAATTAAGTAGAAATTAAAAGGCTTTTTGTGTATGTGTATGTTTAAACATTGATAAGCATGTCTTACTTTCTCTTTAGCATATACCAATTCTAAACCATCAGTGTTCATTTAAGTTTTGCTTTACTCCTCGATGAGAAATTGCTTTATTAAGTATAACTTGGTTTCATTATTAGACTTGCAAATTTGAAATGCATTTGTGAAAAAGCATGCTGTTTTTTTTTGTTTTATAAATTATCAATAATGGCCTAATAAGCAAATCCTTAAATATCTGTTTAGCTTTTCCTCTTGAAAAATTAAAAAACAAAGACCATTAATTTGCTCATTCTTTTTCTCTTTGGGATATTACATGCTCAACTATATATGAACACAATTATTTGTACATGACAATATTGAAGTAACACATTTGGAATAAGAAAGGAAGAATGAGGTGAACTGAGTGGACTTACAAACTCTTAGGCCAGTTCTTCCCATTTCTGAAAGTAAAAATACATGTGCTATTTACAATGAGTGTGTGAACAAATATGTTTGGACAGGAAGCCAGGAATACCTTATTCTAGAAGTCACTAATCAGAACTTAACTGAAAAAATTATAGAATTTATAAATTTCATAAGGTTTCCTGGAACAACATTGGTCTTTTTCTCCACACTATCTTCAACTTTTCCTCACATTGTCAGGGTTCATTGTGTTACAAACCCTTAAGCACATACTATGTGATAGGAAGAGGTATTAGCTCCTGGGAATATGAAGAATAGGACATTCCCTTTGTCCTTAAGAAGCTTACTTTGCTTTGGAGAGCTAGACTTGCCAATGAATTAGTTAGCTGCCTGTGATATGTGCAATGGCAGAAAACTGTATTATGTGAGGAGCATATGGACAATTGCAGTAATTTTGCATGTGGAAAATGGTGTTGAGGCCAGTGGTGGCTTAAAGTCTTTAGGTAGATTGGTTATCCCCATCGCACACCCATAGACATGTACAATTACGTTGGATGACCGACTCCTCTCTCCCATTTTTTATAATACTTTATATTTTATTCTACTTTCCTCAGTTGATTGACTTTTAAGTAATAAAATTCAAATATCCCTCTTGATTCCCATGATTTCCCCTTCAGAAAGAATCTGAAGCCCTTGGCTTATGCTTTATTTGGTACTCCCTCCTGCTCTATGCTTCTCCCCTTACCTTGTATTGTAGTTATTGGCATGTCCATATCTTTGTCTCAAAAAGTTGAGACCGGGGACAGTTTTTTCATGTATCACTGTCTTATGGCACTTAGCACAGTGATTCTAATCCAAAGGTTCATATCAAATCACCTGAGATCTTTTTCAATATACAGATGTTTAGATCCCAGGAAATTCCTATTCACTGGGCTGATCAATATCTTTTTTAAGATCCTTGATATTGTTTTGCATGGAGCGAGTGCTCAAAACAATTAATGTTAGAGTTATTACAATTAAATGGAATCCATCTGTTGCACTGTATACTATTTGCTGACTGATAAAAATTATAGTATGGGCCTATTTAGCTTAGTAGAGATTGGAGATAAATTTGATAGGATTTTGTGTTTTTAAAAGTTTTCTAATGCAAGAAATTTTTAACAAAATGGAAGAACTAGTAAATAGACATACCATTTATTCATTTCCTTTGTGCATAGAAGAATGGAAGAAGAGCAAACGTGAGCTCATTTTTAGCAGCGTAGTTGAGAGACAAGTTTTATGTTGAAATGGATTATTTTTTTTACAGATCTCAGTGTAGTGACTTGTTTGTAAATTTACAACATATGCTTTCTTTTCATTTATACGTATTCACCCATATTGATTTTCAAGTAATAAAATACAAGTATCTTATTTTCTTATGCATGTCTTATCTCTCCTGTCATCAAAATGCAGAAGATTGAGTTTCTTATATTTAGCTATTTACTACCTTTATTTATTTATTTATTTTTAAAAAACAGGTTATGCAAGCACAATTTGCTCAGGACAACAACCCAGATGCACAGACCCTCCAGAAACTGGCAGAAAGGACAGGCTTGAGCAGACGTGTGATACAGGTGATTATTTTAAAGGTTAATCAAGAGATACTAGAAGATCTATTCTAGGTCTTTATGAATGTTCAGAGTGTGTGTGTGTGTGTGTGTGTTTGTCGAAATATCAAAGCATTAGCTTCCCATTTTAGGTTCCTTTATACTCTATATCAATTTTTTTTTAAACCTGATAATTAGCCTGCTTGGACTGGGCTATCAATTGTTAAATGACTTTGTGTACAAGTTACTTCATTCTGTGCTCAGATCAACCCTAAGACACTCAAGCTAAAAAAGACAACTGTGGTTCCACGCTAGATCTGGTTCTGAAGCCAGTAATTTTTTTCCACTTTTCTGTGATTGTATATGTGAGTGTGTGTGTGTGTGTGTGTGTGTGTGTGTGTGTGTGTGTGTCTAGAGGGGCTTGATGACCTTCGTTAAAGATACAGGTAGAGAGAGTGGCGTAAACAAAGCTAGGGAAGGATGAATTAGAGCAAATTTGTTGAAATGTTAATTTTATATCTGCAAATTGTGAGAGACAAAATTGTTGGAGCTGAACTTATAGGGACCTGTGACTATAGAGTTCCGTCTTGAGCAGGAAGAAGCCATGGTAGCTGGTGGCAATAGGTGGCAAGAATTAGGGTTGGAAGAGGCTAGATTAGAGATACACAGATTAGTTGGGACACCCAACAAAGTAGTAATTTTTTTTAAAAGAGACTTAAATGGGATAGTGACCTAGAATTCATTGAGAAACATTTTACTGTGTGCATGTTGGTGGCAGAGAGACAAGAAAAGGACCTGGACACTATAATGGGGAGGGAGAGAGAAGTGAAGGATGACTCTTAAATTTGAAGTCAGAGTATCCATAGGAATAGTGCTATTGACAGGAATATTCAAGTCAAAAGGTGATTTGGTAATTGAGAGGGAGATGAATTTCCTTTTAGCTCTGTCTTGGGCAGTCGGGCATATAAACATGTGTTTTAAAAGATGAACAGGACTCAAACAAAAATATCCAATCCATGAAATTGGGTAAGATCCTTTAGAATGAGATCATAGACAGTAAAAAAAGAAGAATGGACTTTAGCGAGACGAGGGCAAGTGATGCTATTTGAAAGGGACATAGTAACAAGCAGGATTAAGGAATGAGTCAGGTAGAAAACATGGAAGCCAAAGGAATGTGTTCAAGGTGGAGCTGGCCAACTGTGTCAAGATCTTATAGAGAAATCAGGGAAATGGAAAATAATTTTAAATAACATTCAGGTTCAGGGGCGCCTGGGTGGCTCAGTGGGTTAAAGCCTCTGCCTTCAGCTCAGGTCATGATCTCAGGGTCCTGGGATCGAGCCCCACATCGGGCTCTCTGCTCAGCAGGGAGCCTGCTTCCCCCTCTCTCTCTGCCTGCCTCTCTGCCTACTTGTGATCTCTCTCTCTCTCTCTGTCAAATAAATAAATAAAATCTTTTTTAAAAATAACATTCAGTTTCAAAAAAGTTTACAGAATTAATGCAAGTAACCATAACCAGCAAGATGAAATTTAGTTGGGGGTGTGGGGGGGTAAAATCCAACGTTGTATATATATTTTATTTCTTAAATTGGGTGGCTGATATTTTTAAATAGAGTGCTCATTCTTCAATTCATTATTATTAAGCCTGAGGTATTTTGTAATTAAATCATCTATACAAAGAAGCTGATTGGGAAAGACCTGGTGGTTACTGCAGCTTCTCTAAAGACTTAGATTCCCAGTAGATTTGGCTGACTGCAGTGTAATGAGGTTCTCTGAGGAGTTAGGTCATAAGACCTCAGTGCTGTTCAAATGTCCAGGGTATTGTGTTTATTTCAGAGTGCCAAATTTTAAAAAGGGTCTAACAAGAAACCAATCTGAACAGACTGCTTCCTTTAGAGACAGGTTAATAAGGTCATGAAAGAACCTGAAATCATATGCTAATATTAACAGCAATAGGAATATTTGTCTGGAGATGGGATAGTAAGAGAAGGATTGGTATAAACAGAAAAAGTATCTTTAAATATATGTGAAGGCTGTCCTCCAGATAGCAGAATCAGGTTTTTGCAAGGGAATGAAGGAAAAGGCAGATTTCACTCACGATGAAGAATTTTCTTAGCATGAAAGTCTACAAAAATGACATGGGCTGCCATTGGAGGTAGTGAGTTTCCTGAGCCTAGAAATGGAGTTTCCTTTGTTGAGGTAGTGCAGACTCAGTGTGCTGAGGGTTCCTTCTAATCTAAGAGTCTATACTTTCAATGACAATGACTACTCCAGCTTAGTCAATTCATGACTATTAAGTTTTAGATTATTTTGAAATTGGAAGTAAAAGAAAATGAAGGATTTTCTGAGAGCTTTTTTTATCATTTGAAGAAGTAAGGACCCCAGACAGTGTCACAGAATTTCCAAGTATTTACATCACAGTATTATGGGCAAGTTATCTTGATTCCAAGTACTAGAACTTGAAGGCTATATTGTTGGATGGTGGTTTTTAATATGTGAGGATTGAATTTAACTATTTTAGATAGGATAGCAAAGAAAGGAGTACTAGCATGCAAATATATATATTATTTGTGTGTGTGTATCTCCAAATTTTCATTATCCTAAAAATTCTGTAATGAATAACACTGTATGTATACCTTGCTACTTGTTTCTTAGTTTCCATATGATAAATTTCTAGAAGTGGGGTTGTTGAGTCAAAAGATAAAACATTTTTAGGGCCTTTAACTGATTAACTGATAATACAAAAATCACTGTCTAGGAAGTTCATACCAGTTTATTCTGCCGGGAGCTACACGTGCAAGTTCCCTTTCACCAACTCATGCAAGTCCTGAATATGGTCATTCTTTTACATTCCTTCCAGTTTTGGTAGAAAATCATTTTTATTTATATTTCTTTGACTATCATTGACCTTTCACATGTTTGCTTATTTTGTAATTTTAGAAATTATATGTTTTTAGTCCACTTTTGGGTGGTTCCTTTTCTATCTTACTGATTTTTATTCTGTTTATCATGTTAAACCTCCATAGTGCATCAGGTTTTTTTTTCATTTATTTTCTCCAAGTAGAACTTTTATGTGTGTGTGTGTGTGTGTGTAGATATATATATTTTTTAATACTTCATTTATTTATTTGTTTATTTATTTATTTAATTTTAGAGAGAGAGTGAGCATGAGTGGAGGGAGGAGCGGAAGGGAATGGAGTGGGAGGGAGAAAGAATCTCAAGCAGACTTCTCCCTGAGCGTGGGGCTCCATGTGGGGGTTGATCTCACAACCCTGAGATCATGACCTGAGCCAAAACCAAGAGTCAAATGCTTAAGTAACTGAGCCACCCAGGAGCCCCGAAAGTTTTATATTTTTATGTATTCAAATCTCAATATTTTTTTCTTTTAGTTTTGGCCCTTTTTTTGCTTCTTCATCTAGGGAGTTTATCAGTATTGACTATTTCCCTTAAATATTTATGTTTCCAATTATTTACATCTAATCTTTAAGTTATCTGGAATTAAACTTTTGGATATTATTGAGGTAAGGATTTTACCACTTTTTTCCTCACAAATGATTAGCCAAGTTTTTCTAAATCAGTATTATGCCATGCTTTCCCAATAAGTTAAAATTCCATCTTCTTCCTACATTCAAGTATGATATTTGGCTCTTTGGGCTTTCTCAGAGATACATCTTATGGATTAGTCTTTTCTTTTTCAGAATGTCTACATATCCTGTTCTTATATAGTTCATAATTTAGAACTCAAAAAATTTTAAAGTATGTTGCTCAGAAGAAATTTTAACTCTTCTTGGAGGTTTGCAAAACAGAAGAAATTTTAAGTCAGTGACGAGGGTCAAAATGACTTGTATTTGAATTCTGAAGTTGGGTTGCCCTCATGCCAGAAGTTATTTTCTGATGGTCTGGAATTGTCAACTATATTTTTCTGTGCAAGTTACATGACATTTTCTGTTTATAAACCTCTCTCTGCTTGATTACCTGTTGATGATCTTTCCAAGGAGCTATTTGAATCAGCATTAAGGTAGTTTTTCTGTTGATATGTCATGCCTTTTTCATATTATTTCCAAAGTCTGGATTTTTTTTAAACAACTGAGTAGGTTCCTTCCAGTATATAATTTATTGGAGACATAAGATACTTTGGAGAAACTCAGGGAACCATAGTGCCATTAGGTTATAGTAGCCCACTGGGGTACATGTCTTCTGGGTACTGTTGGGGAAAATGCTGGTGGCAGTAGTTCTCTTTTACAAGTTGGAGAACATGTGAGTATATCTTCTTAACTGGGTGAGTGACAGTAGTGACACCTATTATTAAGGAGCCTGTCGAGAGAACTATGACTGAACACTTTGGGTTTGGTCTCTGTGTAAGTGCCTAAGAGTATAATACCCCAGAAATGGAAGAGAAGGCTGTGACTTCCCACTCCTTTTTCTTGATATTTACCTAAATCTTGTTCCTGAAACATTGCTCAGGTATTACCTTCCATCCACCTGCCCAGGGCTGCATACCCTATTACCTGATCACTTTTTATTACTTTAGTTTTAACCCCTAGAGTTTGTACTTTGTCAGCCTTCTGTTTTTGAGTCCTAAGGGCAGAATGTGTCGTTGAAATCAGGTCAGCTTTTTTTGCATAAATCTTTTTGCAGATTCTTTCTGTAATATATTATTCAGCCCTGATTCCCTTGTGCCATCGAATAACTTCCTACCAGCTTCGGGCAGAGATTTATGCCCCTGATCTCTCCCTGGCCTTCTCCCCTGACACTAAAATGTTATCTTTATATCCTTAAACTTTTTATTCCTTCACTTCTCTTTTTCCTCATGACAGACTTGTTTGGAGTGATAGAAAATGAGTGCTATGATATCTTAATAGAGTAACACTCTATAGTCAAGTTCTGTCTAACAACAGGGAGTTAAAACATAGACGGATTAATTACTGGGAGCATTCTAGGCAGCCTAGATTCATTCATCCTGATCTGGATCCAAAACTATGCTTGCCTTGAATTTGTTTCCTTTATTTCTGCGATAGAGTAGACAACAGGATGATTAGCTCTTTACATTTTGTGAACTGTTTCACCAGTGGATATGTTTGTATTTTATTCTGCTTAAGTATTACTCATTTTTTCTTATTATAAGCCTGACCTTAACATACTTTTTAGGAAATAGTCTACGTATTCACTAAGAGAAATTGAACTCAGCAGGCTAAAATGTGATTGGAATAACTGAATCAAGAGGTTTGTAGAAAGCTTTAAGTTCTCAGTGGGGATATTAGTCATTTGGAAAAGGATTTGAAATAAGTCCAGCAGGTGTCTAAGAATACATTTAGTTGGATTTTTTATTGTTGTTGTTGTTAAGTTCTGATTTAAAGGGCTTTTTTTCTGTTTTTCTTTTTGTCCCAAACGCCAGTAGTGAAAGCCAAGGAAACTTCTCTGGAATTCTTGAACTTCTTCCCTCCCTTTTTATTTTGGAAGATATTGGTATAGTATAGAATTGGCTTTTTTTTTTTTTAAGATTTTATTTATTTGACACAGAGAGAGATTACAAGAGTTAGAGAGGCAGGCAGAGAGAGAGAGAGAGGGGGAAGCAGGCTCCCTGCTGAGCAGAGAGCCAGATGCGGGGCTCAATCCCAGGACCCTGGGATCATGACCTGAGCCGAAGGCAGAGGCTTTAACCCACTGAGCCACCCAGGCGCCCCTAGAATTGGCTTTTAAGTAAATCACCAGATAGTTATTATATGAGCAAAGAAAATGACCATTGATATTTATGCAAATGTTTCTCTTCTGTCTACAGAACTGCTTAAAAACTTGTTTAGATTTATACTGTGCTTATATGGTAGAGAAATTGAGGATTTATTTCTTCGTAAACTGAGTTGATAATGTACTCAGAAGTTGACATGTAACGTACCTACATTGCTTTTCTTCTCCCTCAGGTGTGGTTTCAGAATTGTCGAGCACGCCATAAGAAACACGTCAGTCCTAATCACTCCTCCTCTGCCCCAGTCACAGCAGTCCCGCCCTCCAGGCTGTCTCCACCCATATTAGAAGAAATGGCTTATTCTGCCTATGTGCCCCAAGATGGGACGATGCTAACTGCGCTGCATAGTTACATGGATGGTAGGTATCCCAACCTTTAACAGCTGTTGCCCAGGCATAATAACTGATAACTGCTAATATTAGCTGATTCATAGGATTCATATTTTGAAATATTACCTCAGTTGTAGCTGAAAAATGGGGGGGGGTGCAGGAGGGAGCAGAAATGTCCAAACATTCTTATTTCTGTGACTACATTTGAAGGGACAAGTTTAACACCCACTTCACAGCTAAAATACAAATATTGATAATTTAGTGCTTGATTTTTTTACTTAGAAAAAAACTTTTTTTGTTGTTTTCACCTAATAGTTAAATAATTTATTTTCCTATGGCCAGAGAAAGTATTCACACTCAGAGTTTTATTTATTTATTCGTTTATTTAAATTCAATTAATTAATATACAGTGTATTATTAGTTTCAGAGGTAGAGTTCAGTTTTGCATACAATACCCAGTGCTCATTACATCACAGGTCCTCCTTAATGCCCATCACCCAGTTACCCATCCCTCCACCCACCTACCCCCTGCAATCCTCAGTTTGTTTCCTATGATTAAGAGTCTCTTATGGTTTGTCTCCCTCTCTGATTTCGTCTTCTTTTATTTTTTCCTCTCTTCCCCTATGATCTTCTGTTTTATTTCTTAAATTCCACATATGAGGGATCATATGATAATTAGCTTTGTCTAATTAACTTATTTCATTTAGCATAATACCCTCTAGTTCCATCCACCTCGTTGCAAATGGCACACTCAGAATTTTAGATCAGAGTTAGTATACTGAGTTTTGTTAAAGAAACTTTTTTATTGAAGCAAAACATACACATATAAAAGTGCACACATAACAGGTATCCAGGTTGATGAATTATTAAAGTGAACATATCCATGTAAATACCAGATGAAGTAGTAGAACATAATTAACACCCAGAAACCTCTCTATGTCCTCTTCCAATTATTATCCTCTTCCTCCAGAGTATCATCGCCTTGACTTCTAAAATAATGTTTTAGTTTTGCCTGTTTTTGAGCTTTATATAAACTGAACCATATGGAATGTATTCTTGTGTATCTCACTTCTTTCAACTACGTTGTTTGTGAGATTCACTTGTATTTGTTGCAAGAATCAGTGATTTGTTTTATTGTTATATAGAATTCCACTGTGGGAATATACCACAATTTAACCATTTTATGGTTGATAAACATTTGTGTTTGAGCATGTTTAGGCTTTTATGAATATGCTGCTATGGACTTTATTGTACATGCCTTTTGGTGTACACTAATTCACACTTCTGTTTGGTATGTACCTGGGAGTGGAACTTAGGGTCATAGGCTACCCATACATTCAACTTCAGCTGATTCTGCCAGTTTCCTATAGTGGTTGAACCAGTTTACACTTGGACCAGCACTATGTGAGAGTTCAAGGGGCTTCACATCCTTGCCAACACTTGGTATGGTGTGACTTCTTAATTTTAACCAATTTGACGGTTGGGTAGTGCTCATTATTTTAATTTGCTTTTCCCTCCTGACTGATGAGATTGAGCATGTTTTCACTGGGCATTTGTGTATCCTTTTTTTATGAAGAGACTTTTCATGTCTTTTGTCTGTTGGTTTATTGGCTTGTCCATTTTGTTTTTTCC
The DNA here is from genome assembly GCA_028534135.1 of Potos flavus. Classification (NCBI taxonomy): domain Eukaryota; kingdom Metazoa; phylum Chordata; class Mammalia; order Carnivora; family Procyonidae; genus Potos; species Potos flavus. The sequence continues at coordinate 110,853,676 of CM052900.1, read as the reverse complement.
TTGATTTCTTAGTTCTTACTATATTTTGCATAAAAAAAGTTTTTTGATGGTGTCTCTTCCTACTCATTGGCTTGCCTTTTTCTACTGTCTTAAGGGTATGTTTTGTTGAGCACAAGTTCCTAATTTTAATGTAGTTCATTTCATCAGTTTTTTTTTTCCTTCATGGACAGTGCTTTCTTTGTAACCTATTCAAGAAATTGTTTCTCCTCAAAGATAGTGAACATATTCCTCTTATGTTATCGTCTTGAAACTTATCTTACCTTTGACATTTAGATTTAGAGTCCATCTGGAATTGAATTTTGTATGTAGTATGAGATAGGAAGCAAAACTTTTTTGTTATATTGATAAAAATACCAATTTCCCAGCTGTTTTGTAGTGACACATTTTTCATAAATCAACTGTTCGTGTAACATAGGTGTTAATTTCTGTACACTTTATTTTATTGGACTATATATTTTCATATTGATACCTTACTATTTTAACTATTCAAGTTCTACAATTCTTGATATCCAGTAAAAAGTCTTCCTACTTTGTTTTTATTTAAGTTTGTATTGTCTATTCTTGACACTTTCATTTCCATAAATTTTACCAGCTTATCAATTCCACCAAAAAATAAATTTGAAATTTTCATATAGTCTATTAGATCACTTTGTAAGAAACTGCTATCTTAATAATATCACCTTCCATCTTATGCACTTTGTCTTTCTATTTATTTAGACCATCTTTTGTTTTTTTTAAAGATTTTATTTATTTATTTGACAGAGACAGAGATCACAAGTAGGCAGAGAGGCAGGCAGAGAGAGAGGGGGAAGCAGGCTCCCTGCTGAGCAGAGAGCCTGATGCGGGGCTTGATCCCAAGACCCTGAGATCATGACCTGAGCTGAAGGCAGAGGCTTTAACCCACTGAGCCACCCAGGTGCCCCTATTACTACGTTTTTATATTCCAGAGTTTTTGGCTCAGTAATCTTGCACATCTCAGTTTCATAAGTATTCGTTTTAATGCAGTTGTTAATGGTATTTCTTGTATATGTGAAACTCTAGGCCGGCAGCTATTTTTTTTTCCCCATCACTTTGAAGATAACATTGACTTCTGGTTTCTCTTGTTTCTATTGTTTAGAATATGGATAGTTAATCTGATGCTACTTAGTGTGGTAATCAGCTATTGGTTTTATTCTTGCTCTTTTGAAAGTAAATGTTGTTTTATCCCAGCTTTTCTCTTTGTGTTTGGTCTTCAGTTTTATTATAATGATATGCTTCTTGAGTATGTAGTTTGATGTATTTCATTATGGAAAAGTCTGTTTTTGTCTCTTCAAATATTATTTCTGCTCCTTATGAAAAAATTCCATATTTTCCAGCTGTTGACCTTCCATGCTTTAGTCTAAGTATTTTCTTCTGACCTATCTCCAGGTCACTAAGTTTCTGTCTAATATGGTATAAAACTCACCCACTGCGTTCTTAATTTCAGTTATTGTATCTTCAGTTTTAGAACTTCCATTTCATTCTTTTATATAGTTTTCACTTTTTTGCTGAAATCTTCTATTTTTGCCACTTTATTCCCTAATAAAATTATTGTTATATTAATTATACTAAAGTTTATATCTAATAACTCCAATATCTGGATCTCTTTGTTTTCAGTCAAGTCATGTCTTCTTATTTGCCTTTTTATTTTTGTACTGCACTTCAGATGTTGGGTTGGGTATGAAAAACTAGAAATAATTTGAAGCTCTGGATGGTCTCCACCAGAGAGGATTTGGTTTTGCCTCTGGCAGGAAGTTAGGTTAGGGTAAGATCAACTTAATCCAATGACCATCAGTCTTCATGAAAGCTGGTATATTTCTGGGTCACTACTTGGATTTAGCCTTTTGGGATCCCAAACAAAGCCTTCATTTTGTTGTGTTTTGTTCCCGTTGTTTTAAACCAGGCCTTCTCTTCAGTGGTCCCTGATCTTTCATGTTTGTTCCCCATCTCCCAGCCAAAGTCTAACTCCTGAGAGTCTGCTCAAATTCTCAGCCTCTCAGACATCCCTTTTCTTTTAAAATTGTCACTAAATTTGGGGGGTGGGGTGTGGAAAATTGCCTCATTTTATTTCCTTCTCTTCTGGGACTTGCTTTGCAATTTCTCATTATCTTGGTATCTTTCAGATGCCTTCCAACAGATTTTTTAAAAATTTTGGCCAGCTTCCTAGTTGCTCTCAGAGGGAGGTTTGGTTTGAAGCGTCATAGACCTTGCAGAGAATGGAAACTTCATTTAAAGTTTTGGTTAAATAAAAAACCAGAACCTATACCATTGTTGCTATTATACTAGCATTAAAATTGTGTGTGTTCACATGAATGACTATAGTGTTGCCTGAGTTAAATGTGCTTTGATGTATGTTTAGGGAAGAGGTGGATAAGCATTCATAAAGGAGAATTTGGGGGGCATCCTATAGACACCTTTATATGGAAGCTAGCAGCATCTCTGCAGACAAAGCTTTTGTGTTTTCTAGCTGCAGGGTAAAGTGCAGTGAATGGGGTATGGATGGAGGACATTAAAGTGTCAAAAGCTTGTGGCCCCAAAAAAGGTTTTGGGGGTAAACTCTTCCTGGATTCTCATTTAATACTGTGCTCACTATGCTGAATAAGTTAATACTTCTGCTGAGGTTAGTGGAATGAGTGTAGCTTCGTGCCCTCAGCTATAACGAGTAATGAAATCACATTGCCTTGGATTGCTTTTGTTTGTTTTTAAATCAGTTTTATTGACCCTACAAAACTGATCCACAAATTTCTTTCTATTTTATAGCTCATTCACCAACAACTCTTGGACTCCAGCCCTTGTTACCCCATTCAATGACACAACTGCCAATAAGTCATACCTAATTCCTTTTTTCAGGGATAGAAATGGTTAAGGATATAATCTTGTCATTTATTATGTATAAAATACCATTGAAAAGATATTAATGTTAATTTTTTATTTAACACTCAAATCATTTTCAACATCACTTTGCTAACCAGGTATGTATCTATAGTTGGCCTGCAAGACACTTTTATTGAGTCTTCATTTTTTGTAAAATTTATGTTTACAAGAAGAAAATAAATCAAAACTTTTTTTTTTGTATTGTCTGGAAATAGTTCATGCTAGTGTGTATCTGTTAATTTATTTGTCATCAAAAGAGCACTTTGCCTAAAAGAAAGGACTGACAAGTGTGCAAAATGTTTACAAACCTTTGTGAAATCGTAGTTTATCATTAGTTTGTATCTGTAAGTTATTGTTATAAATATTACCTGTATTTTTTGTTATATACAACTTTATACTTTGAAGCTTGTATCTGTGAATTTGCAACTGAAATTTATTTTGCCAATGTTCTCTGAATGAATTGAATAAAGCTTCTGTTGTAGCATGCCATGCAAACACATTATTGTGTTTGTGGTTGATGAATTATGGCTGTAAATAACACTATAGTTTAATAAGCCCACCAATCTTAAGTTTATTAAACATTTTCCATTCTTGTGAAAGTTTCAACCAATTTGTCCTTTTGTGTGTGTGTTTTCAGCATTAAGTTGATGTTAGTCTCAAATATCACAACTCAATTTTAGAAAGTCATTTTGTTTTGAGCTGTGTTTTGAGTACATTTTAATAGGAAACTTATTTGTAGATGATTGCACTTAACAAAAGAACACATGAAAACATCTAATTTGGCAAATTATCCCTTTTAAACTAGCTAATAAAATTAATGTGAAAGAAAAGACAGCACTTTTCAAAACTACCCTTTTGGGTATCCCAATTCAGAAATGAAATATGGGCCATGAGAATATATTCTTCAGGGGTGAAAAAGGAGAACTAAAAGTATTTGGAGTTTATGAGCAATGTTTCTAGAGCAGACTCTTTACTTTTTCTTCCTAGTGAACACTCTTTAGGGATTGTGATTCTGAGAGCTGAAATCTAAACCCCAGGACTTTATCATATGTAGCAGTGGACGCTTGTCTTGGAATTGCAAAAGTAAGTGGTGCCACCCTCACTAATTTTTGGGTTTAAAGAACTTAATCAGTACTCACTTCTTGTTTTTCCTATACCAGTAAGGGGGAAAAAAGGTAATGGGAAAAAAAAATCTTAAGAATCTTAAGTTTAAGTCTTTGTTTAATTTAGCAGACTCACATCTGGCTGAGGACTGGAAGTAATAGTGGAGTACTTGTAATTCTATTCTAGTAATCCTAAATGCAACCAGAAAGCAATCACGTGGATATAAGTAACTCACTATCTGCCTCAAACCAGAGGCAATAAGCCTAAATTTCACTACAGGAGAAAGGAAGAAAAAAAGCTTTTGTTTTGTTTTGTTTAAACCTGCTACTCCAGTTAGACTTTTTTTTTCCCCCAAAACAAAGAATGTAGCCAATAGTCACTCTATCTGATCTTGTGAAATTGATGCTAATCTCCTTGGGTTTTGGTGTACCTGTCCCAGGCACGAAGTGGTGAGGTCAGCTTTACCTCTACCAGATGTCGAGGAAAGCTCTTGTAGTCTAGCCAAGCTCTGCACTGTTAGCAGCTTATAGCATTTCCCAGTTGGATATAATTGGCATCATTTAGCTTGGGAGGTGCTTGATTGGAGTGTTAGTTCTCCTCCTCTCGTCATTTTCCTGTGCTCACCACCCTCTAACTGTTCAGAGAGTTTTTATAAACCACATCACTATACTTTTTAGTTCCAAAGATGAATGCCCAAAGTTGGAGTAGAACTTCCATAACAAAGAGGTTCAAAATTGTCAAAGTGAATGAGATTTATGTATCCTGCATATAAAGTTAATATTAATAATGACATGAGATAGATATGAAAGTACTAAAAAATTCCATGTGATACAAACATATGCCTATGTTTTCTTTTCTATTGGTGGAAGTCAGAGGTCTTAATTTTGTAACATTAACAAAGAACTGAAATATTTCCATATTAGTAATAGAGTACACGTGTAGGCACAGTACTTATTTGCTTGAAATTGGGGGTGATCAAGCAACTTTTGTGAGGATTGGAAGAAGACTTTTTATCACTGGATTAGCAAAGACCTGAGTAACAAATAGTTATCTCTTAGGGACTCAGAGATTCATAATCTGTGAGAGAGTAAGAATAACTTTTTGGTATGTAGATCAATAGAATCACAAATTCAAACACTGAATCTTTTAAGTTGGGCAAGATAGCATTCATATTTAGCAGTACTTTTATATTGTGAAATGTCCACGTTATTATAAATTGTATCCATTATTAGTATCTCATAATAGACATTATTAGAATAATAGATCATGCTTTTAAAAATTGTTATAGCAACTTGAATGCTGGTAGCTGTAGTATTTCTTGACTTCGTAAATTATGTATATAATTACTCTAGTAGTATTATGACACTAGATAGTATCTTGGGACTTTGTTACGGCGTGGAGGACTGCACCAGTTAGTGAAAGAAATGCTTCTACTTTATTATTAGAAGTCATTTGGATTGCAGCACACTAAGTACCAAAAGGATAATAGACCAGAAAAAATTCTTATTGACCCCCACCTCAGGAGGTAAAGGAACTGAAATTAGCACTATTTGATTTTTGCCCTTGTGAAATACAACTAAATTTTTAGAGACATAAATGCATTTGAATTCAAAACAAGTTCAGGTACACTAGATAATGTCTGATAAACATCTGTTTGGACTCATTCACATAGTAAATACTATTTTATAGCCTTCTTTTCCCCTTTAACATAATAATTATCTCTCTAAGTCAAATATTCACCTACAGTATCATTTTAATTGATATATAGCACTACATTGCTAGGATGAAACAATTTATTAGATATGTAGATTGTTTCTAAGTGCCTTAGATGTCTTTTGTTAAATAGTCATAGCCACCTCATGAAACAGGTTCTGTTATTATCAGCTTTATTTTGCAAATGTAGAAGTTAAAAAGTAATATGTCTAGAATCTCAGTAAGAAATAACAAAATCAGGGTTTGAATCTAGCAGCTCAGTGATACCAGGTACCATATTCTTAACTTCTGTACTTTCAGCACTATTTTAAATAACACCATGATGAGCATCTCCTAGCTACCTTTTTATTCACATCTGTATTTCCCAAGTATAAATTCTTAGAAGTGGCATGGATGTACATGCGCAATTTAAAGACTCTTGAAAATCATTAATTGTCCCCAAAATGCTGCATTAATTTACATCTCCACCAGCAGTGTCTGATTTATTTTCCAGAACACTTGTCTCTCCTGCCTACCCGTGAAATTAATATCTTAATTATTTTTCCAATTTAATAGATAATTTTTAAAGTCTTATATTTCATTTATTTCTTCATATGAAATTTTAATTTACATTTCAGGGAACTAGTTTCTTATAAAAGGGGTAAAGTTAAACAAACACAAGCTACCACTTTTGTGACCTTTCTTCCTTTAGTTAGTTTGCATACATGGCTAAGTGAACATTCTTTAGGATTTGTTCAGCTGAGATTTCATTACTTGATATCCAATATTTTATTTTAGTACCTGGTACTCTTTATACTGTGATATTTTATTAGCTTTACTGATCATGACATTGGCACCTTTATTTACATGGTCTTCCACACCTTTCTAATGCTTTTCTGTACATCATGTCCTCATTCAACAAATGGGGACCTGAAATTTAAGGAACATTGATTAATATAATTAGGCCTTTGGTTTTAATATGCAGGAGTTCTCCAGAGCACCAGATTATTTTTATAAATCTGTGGAGATCTCAGGAGAATAAATTTGTAAGTGCTTTCCAGTTGTTTGGGTTTCATAAGCAACTCCAAAGAAGATAGGTTTCGAAAGGCTCAGAGGATGTGAAGCCCCCTGCAGGGAAGGCTCTTCTCCCTTTTTAAATTGTGTCAACATTTACAGTACTTACCAAGGATATACCTAGAATCTAGCTGGTGGGGGCTGAGAGCAGAGTTTAGGGGTGGACAGTGTGTGTGTTGTGGGGGGAAGATCACAGCAAGAGAAAAGAATGTTAAAAAATAAAGGATAATGAGCCCTGGGAGGGACTTGCTTTCTATTGTATTCCAGTGTGTAATATGGTAAACACTAGATAAACACTCAGTTAATTGAATAATTTTGAAAGGAAAATAATCAGAATAATATATTTGAGCATCCTAAGAAAACTTCGAATTCCAAAAGAGCTCTTGTTAAATTCTCAAAATAGCCTTCCTTTTTTCAGCAAATATCTTTTCTATACCTGTGACATTTTACATATTCATATATCACTTAGTATGAGATGGGACACTTGGATTTTAGTGCATTCTTTGACATCAATAAACTGTATAGAAAGGATCCACTAACCTCACTGGAAGCCAGTTTCCTCAACAGTAGAAGGAAGATTTTTATGAGGCAAAAGTGGGATGGTGAATGTGAAACACATAGTAAAAATATGATCTATTAATTTAGGAGGGTGGAGCTTGTGGCAGGAGATCATGCAGGGCTGTTAGAGCACCAGAAGTCTGGGAAGCCCTGCCCTACCCCAGGCAACCCCAGGAGGACAGTGCTCTATCCATTTCTTCAAATAAAGTCAGAGGTAGAGTATCTATGCTGGTAATGAGTTCCATGTTCTCAGATGAAGTTCTTCTCTTATCCCAACCTCAGCGTAAATAGAAAACATCTATTTGCTTTCCACATAAACTCACTTCTTGATCTTATAGAGTTTTTCGGACTAGTAGAGGTGTCACCTTCTGTAATTTGGGTATAGAAAAACTGTATATAATTTAGATTGCAGAGGTGATTGGAATGTTTGCAAAAAAAATTTTTTTTTAATCCAAAGGAGTTATGATGCTATATTTGAGAATGGAAACCATTGTTACAAATTCAATTTCAAAATATTTACTTCCCGGAACCAGGGTGAAGTCTCTAGAGAACCACTATTAGTTATTAGCTCATTTCTTTCAGATGCACTGGAGTGAGTCTGCTACTTTGCCAGTATGGTTCTAAACCACAAAATTTCATCTTTGGTTGAAACTCCTCCAAGCAAGACCATCTGCAATTCTCCTAGTTCATCATTCAGAACATGGCCTGGTGCATTTTATGACAACTGTAAAAACCTGTCTTACAAGTCTTGGTGGGCAAAGCTAGCTTCACGGGCTCCTCAGCAGAGCCTGGCACTTGCAGGAGATCAGTAATGGAAGGAAGGTGGAATAGGGATCAAGAAAATTCTAACAAAGACATGAATCCCAGCCCCTGGCAGGCTTGCACTCCTGTTATGATGGAAGGAGGGAGACCATAGTGGAACTAAGTGAAGGCAGTCAGAGTCTACAGGGAATTCATGGGTTGTGAGGAGCACACTGAGCTCACATAGGGCTGGGAACAAGGTGCCAGGTACCAAAGAAGGCAGAGTTCAGGTAGTGTTGAGCTGACTCAGGAGCAGGCAGGCCATTAGGCTGCTAGATAGTTCTACTCTAAGAGCAGATTTCTGGCCTCTGTGAAGCATGCGTTTATTCTGATCTGTCATGGACAGATATGGACATTGTGTGGTGATACCCAGGGTTACAAGAGCCACATTCCAGACAACATCAAAATTGAAAAAACTCTGAAGTCCTGGTTTTGCCACACCCCACTGATGTGATTGTAGGCAAATTATTGAACTGTGCCTCAGTTTTTTCATAAGCAAAATAGAATAATAATAGCCCCATTTCCAACTGGTTATTGTGAAGATACAGTAATAAAATGCCTATAAAGTGCTTAGTAAGATGTCATGGGCCTAGTAAAGCCTGAATATTACCTATTAATTATTATTCTTTGGGAATCCAACTTGTACCACCAGTGGGGAAAAATGCCACCAGCCTTCACAGGAGCTTTCACTCTCCCTTTCCCCTCTCTCTTTTCCTGCTAATTACTACTCATCTCTAGGACCCACCTCAGGCATCATCTCCTCCAGGAAGCCTTCCCTAGCTGTTGCCCACCTCCTACCCCATCCCAGTATGGGTCAGTTACCGCCTTTGTGTTCCCACCATTTCTTCAAAGAATATCTCTATATTTCACACGTTTTTTTTAATAATTATCTTTTCTCAAGTTTGTTGCAAGACTAGGCTTTGAGAAACATCAGAATAAGGATTGTTCATCTTCCGGTGTCTAGAACCTGGCAGAGGAGCACTCTTTACTGAGCACTCTTTATCAGAGGTGACTACCTCATGCCAGCCTGAAGGCAGGCTCCTGGGGGCAGCATTTCCCATGCTTCCTCCTCAGCCTGGGCTGTACCATGGCCCATGGAAGGTCTCCAACTCAGATGGACCTGTTTCTTGTTCTCCTCAGCTAAGCAAAACAGACAGTTGGGCCATTATCGAGTAATTCAGGCAAGAGAAGCAGCCAAAGCACATGTTTTTATCTGAGTTACCCAAATTGGCTAACTCCCAGCCTGCAGTTACTAGGTAATTGCTCAATCTTCCACTTGGCTTTTGCTGTGCAAATGTGGCCACAGTCTTTTCATTTACTGAGTGGCTCCTCCCATCCTCTGCTGAATACAGCTTAAAACATAAAATTTACCTTTCACCACGATCATGGTACTGTTCTAGGTTGTAGCTGACCTCCATTAATCTTCAAAGTAAGCTGACATGTTTGGTTATGGGGTTGGTAATTGGTTTTTTTCTGTGTTTTGGATAATCTGCTGTCAACTCTCCTTTTTTTTTTTTTTTTTTTTTTGGTATGAAGGGAGAAGATCCAGGGACATACAGGATACATACACATGCATATGCACAAAACCAAACAACTCAGTCATAAGTGTTACACTCTGGAAGCTTTATATTTTGGCCTCAGGTTCGGGAAATCCCTTTCTCATTAACTTGTGACCATGGCTCACTGTAGTCAGGGAAAGATTACAGGGTTTGGTTTCAGATAGTCAGAGCCTTGTTCTGAACCTAGCCTAGTCCAGCCTTATTACCTGTGTGACCTTAGACATATCATTTACCAGTTCATCACATGCTGTTTAACACTAACAGTGCAAGTCACCCTCTCTCATCAGGGTTATTAAAATAGCTACTCAATTATTTTCCTGGCTTCCACCTCTTCTCCTTAAAATACATTCACACAGATCTATTTGAAACCTAGGTTAATACTCTTTTGCTCAAAATTCTCTAGTGACTTCCTTTCATATTCAGAAGAAAATCCAACATTCTCCATGGCTTTGAAAGGCACTTTCATCAGGTGGCTGCCCCAGTTCTAACCCGTTACTTTTCGACCTTGACTTTTTCCCTTGTCCCCACTCACTCCCTTGCTCTCTTGCTTCCAGTCACTCGGGCTTCCTGGTTTCAGACAAGTAGGCAAGATAAAATAGTGATTCAAGAGTTAGAAGACACATTGGGTCTGCCACTTTTTGACTCTGTGACCCCGGAAAAGTTACTTATGCTCTTGGAGCCTGTTTTCTCTTCTATAAATGAGCATACCACTACCCACAATGCAGGGCTGCAGTGAAGATTAAATAAGTGAGAAAGGACAGATAAAGCAGTTAGGCCAGTATCTGGCATATTGTCAGCCCTAAATCAGGAACTGGTGGCGATTGGAGTGAGAGGTGAGGTAGAGGGGAGAGGGTGCTCTGAGGCAAGAAAGCAGCACTAGAGCTTTCACTGAAACACTAAAAACAGAATATCACTCTCCCTTGCAACCAGGTCTTCAATTTCAAGCCCAATTTCTGCTCGAGTTCAGCCCAAGCTGCTTCTTTTGATGTTGTTAGTAGAAACATTTACACTCCTAACTATCAGTTACCGATTTAAAGGCACTGTTAATCTCCTCTGCGCAGCCATCCTCCCAGCCCACAACTCATTGCTCTGGTCTAAAGGAAGCCAATCCTTCCAAGAATGTATTTCTCTCATGCCTGGTTGATCTTGATGGCCTTTCATGGCTCCTCTCCAAGTTCTCCATATCTCTTCAGCTCTGGGTCCCGTTCAATACAGGCTTTACCAATGCAGAAGTGGAGCTCCTAGTTTTCGCCAGTAACATTGGCTCATATTTCAGGCTTCATGGTGCTTTCTTGGTTTCACTGCTACATGAGCACTGGTAAGCTGACATCTCTGCCAACTTCGTTTTTGCTTTTTCCAGTAGATACCCTGGGGCCACACTTCTCCATTGCCAAAGGAGTGGCCAGTGTTTGCTGTTCAGACTCTTCTTACCTTCGTGCTAACATGTATCCATCCTAGCCCAATGTCTCCTGTGTGCTGAATAATTTTCTCTACTGAACTGTAAATTCAAGACTTCAGTGCTCCTGGGTCAAATGTTTCTTTTGGACTATTGAGTCCAAAAGTCAGTGGATTTGAGACCAAGTGTCTTCTATAACAGTTGGTGTTCTATTAAGCTAAATGAGCAAATAATATAAAATTGTGTTTAATAGCCCAGGGAATTGAGTAAGTGCTATCCATTGGGCCTAAATAATAGCACAGAATTACTCAGTTGGCCAGCAAAAAGAGGAAAAATAAAAAGACAGCTTTCCTACAAAGTACCTTTACTAGCTTTTTAAACTTTCCCAAAATGACATTATCTAATCTTTCAGAGTACTGTGGATCTCAGGACTCAGAGAGTGCTTTTAAATCATTGAAACATATGACCTATCTATGTCTTTACAAACCAATGACTAAAAAGGATAACAGATTTTAGCTAGTGCTCTAAATCAGTGGTCTTCAAATTTAAGGTACTCAAGTGTCATCTGGAGATTCAGTGGGGGGAGGATGTTAGATATGGTGATACCCAGAGATCCTGATTTACCATATCTGGGATGGGGATCAGAAATCTCTGTGTCTTACAAGCACCTGAGGGATCCTGCAGCAAATGGTCAGAGATCACACTTTTGAGAAACCCTGAGGCAATAGGAAGGGATTTAAACAGATGAGTGATTCTGCCCCGTGCAAGTACTCATTTACGATGTTTGCCCTTCTTAAGCTGCTGTTTATTTATCGAGGGTCTGCTGTAAACTGGGGGCTTCAAGTACCTTATGTTTACTCCTCACAACAATATCACAGTGTAAACTATTCTCATTCCCACTTTACAGAAGATAACACTGAGATTCAGGGTAACCAGAAATGTTCCTAGTAAGCTGGAATTTGAATCCAAGTCTTAGATTTTTTCCATTACATATGTCACAGTAAAGGTTAACAAAAGTGAGAGAGGTGGCCTGCGAGCAAACCGACCAAGGCACACTCAGAGCTAAATCAACCGTGGGGGTTCGAAAAATTATAACAAACAACTGAATCTATTTTGTTTACAACAAATATTCCTTTTGCTGATTTTTTTTAATTCCTTGAAATTTTTGACCGAGATGTTATTTGGCATTACACATTTGCCAAAATGTGAGTCAGTCCTTTGGATGAGTGCACTTGGTACCCTACATCTACATATTTTCAAATATTCAGACATTTTGGCTAGTCACAGAGACACTGGTTTGAGACTAGTTTTCTAATTTTCAGGTAGGAAATCTGAGTCACTGAGTGACCAAGAGATGGGGCCATCTTTTTTTTTTTTTTTTTTTTTGGTACATTTTCTCTACCTGATATGAGTGAATATAGCCACTTCTTTCAAAAATGGTAAGGTCCCAATATGCTTGGTGTTGTTGGAGGTCATTCCCATATGAGAATCCCTTTCCCAAAGAGGCTGACAGCTGGAGATAAAGGGAATCAATGTTAACAGGCATGTCCTCTGTTTCTAAAGAAAAGTTTCCCCAAGCTGGAGTCATAACATTAATGGTCTGCTTTGCTTTTTAAAATTGTGCTATGCTTTTAAGACAGTGAAACTTGGTGTGAGCAGGAAGACAGCACGGGGGAAGACTGCTGTCTTGTCTCAGATTTCAGCTGATGCCTTTTAACATTTCTCTTCCCTTTCCTTCTTCTTTCCTCCAAAGAAAAGAATGATAAGCAGGGTGACAAAGGTCATATTAGAGACTCAATGGCTAAGAGAGAAAGAGCATGGTGAGTCTGAGGCTTTGCTGAGCAAGTGAATAGAGAGGCTGCAGCTCCTATACGGAATGTGGAGTCAACATCTTGGCAGAATGATTGGTGTTTGTGTAGGTCAAGAGATTGTGAACTGGAAACTTCAGGGATGCTCTGGTAAACTAATAGCATAGAGATTTGTACAGCAGCTGCTTGTCTCATCCCTGGACTTGCCAAAGCTTCCCCCATCTTTCATCTCTTGAAGCACAAGAATTCCTCTCTTGCAATAATACTTTAATTCCATTTTAATATTCTTATCCATCAAATCAAGCTTTACAGTCTAATTTCATGACCTTATAGCACACAAACTATACTGCATATCACAACTATTTGGATTGCTTCTTAGAGACATGTGGGACCATTACATTAGTCCTGAGATCTTCAGACAGTCACAATTAAATATAATTTGTGAATTATTTTACCCTTGTAAGTCTGGGCATAACAACCGTTGCCTAAACAGGAGATTTTAAAAGAGAATAGGGATAATTTGTATGTAGCCACTGTTGAACTTGTCCATCCAAATCCTTTTAAAGCTTTCTTTGACAAAACATAACTTTTAGTCATGGTGAAATGAGACTGGCTGGAAAAGAGGCTTTCCTCTCTGCCAATGTACGACTTTCCCCCAACCTTTTGTGCTTCATTTTATTTTCCGTAACTCTGGTTATGAATCTCACATCATTTCCTTTACCAGGGTATTCCAAGGCTCAGCAGGAATTTGGTTGGGACATATTTTCCTGAGCATCTGCCTGAATTCTCCTGCCTTGAATATTTTTTAATCCCCTTTCTTTTAGTCATGCTCAGAGACTCAGTGCCTTGCAGAATGCTGGAACAGTCTTTAGAGATCATCTCATCTAATACCCCCATTTTACTCTCTGAATCCAAACGCCCCTCCCTTCCAGCTCCTCTTTGGAAATGGAAACAAAAATAATCCAGTTCAGGCCCCCTGCTTGAATCTCCAAGGAATACCCTGGGCTCTGCTAAATGATTTGTTTGCCAGTGGTGTCTCTGTGGGATCACTGAGCTGCTCCCAAGTCTTCATGACACTACCTGCTTGTACCTTAAAATAACTCTTAGCCAGAAACCCTAACGTCAAACTCTGAATTTTGTCATTCTGACTCTTTTCATCTCAGTCTCTTCCTTTTGAAGAAAGGCTCCATCATTAAGAGTTGATTGTGAGCATGTTCAGCCTATTCTGGGAGGCTTTTGGGAACCTCCATTTCCATGAGGGAAGGGAAGATCTCTAGGAAAAAAAACAAGACCATATTACTACCTGACATTTAGTGAACATTTATTATGTGCCAGTCACTATGCCAAATGCTTGCATGTGTTAACTTTCTTTAATCATCCCTATATTCCGTGAGTTAGTTATTAGGATCCTTACTTCACATTTGAGGAGACTGAAGCATAAGTCACAAAGTTTGTAAGTGGCAGAGCCAGGATTTAAACGCAGGCAGTTTAACTCCAGAATAGATATTCTTTTTGTTGTTGTTGTTGTTGTTGTTTTTAGAGAGAGAGTGCATGCATGTGAGCTGGTGGGGAGCGGCAAAGAGAAAATCTTAAGCAGGCTCTACGCCCAGTGTAGAGCCCAACACTGGGCTGGATCTCACAACCCTGAGATCATGACCTTAGCTGAAATCAAGAGTTGGCTTCTCCAGGGCGCCTGGGTGGCTCCGTGGGTTGAAGCCTCTGCCTTCCGCTCAGATCATGATCTCAGGGTCCTGGGTCCTGGGTCCTGGGATCGAGCCCCACATCAGGCTCCCTACTCAGCAGGGAGCCTGCTTCCCCCCCCCCCTGCCTGCCTCTCTGCCTACTTGTGATCTTTCTCCTCTCTGTCAAATAAATAAATAAAAATCTTAAAACAAAAAGAGTTGGCCTCTCAACCAACTGAGCCACCCAGGCACCCCAAGAATGTATCTTCTCTCTCTTTTTTTATTTAATTTAATTAATTAATTTATTTGAGAGCAAGCACAAGCAGGGGGAGTAGCAGGCAGAGGGAGAGGGAGAAGCAGGCTCCCTACTTTGTAATGGGCTCCATTCCAGGACCCTGAGATCATGACCTGAGCTGGAGGCAGATGCTTAACCACCTGAGCCACCCAGGCACCCTAGAATATATATTTTTAATCATCATGCTATCCTGTTTTCAAAAAACTAAGATGTGAACAAGAAACCATCTTAAGTTACCAACTCAGGGAATTACAAAAGGACCTGATCTTTCAAATATTCTAATGAAATAACTCTAAGACCTCCTTCTAATGTCAACAAGTGTGTCTTTCTTCCTTCCTATCATAGTAGCTTCTAGATTCCCAACTATAGTTCCTCAGTCGAGGAAGGTCTCTATATTATTATGGTCCTGAAAAGAGAATATTTTTTGTTCTGTCGAAGACTCCCATTCTTCATATGGTATAATCGAAACATTGGTAGCCATGAGTTTTGGTCATGAATCCTCACCTTCCCCCTCTCCGCCGCCTCCAGCCTGGAAATCCTGGAGCCTGGTATAACCCATGTCCACTAAAGAAGGGCGGTAACAGCAGGCCTGTTCTGTCCCTGGTGTAGCTGGGTGTCCTCCAGGTACAGAGAAGAGGATGCCTCTCTTCTGATTCTCCACCCTGGGTACACTCACTTATAGAATCTCCCTACCCCCAAAACCCCAAGTTCTCAATCATTTTGTATGCTTGATTCTGTAACTTCTACACACACCCCACACACACCCCACACACACTTGGCAACCATTTTCCCCAAGATAGGTCTGCAAGGGCTTAGAGCCTAGACCAACTGCTTCCTCTAATTCTGTACTCTAACCCTGAACTCCAGCCTCAAAATCCATCCTATTTCCTGTTTCAGGATAAGTGACATTTCCTCTAGAGAAATCCCTTCAAGCCCACCCCAACAACTTTTTATTCGAGGTAGGACATGATACAGTGTTACAAAGTATGGTAGCAGATGGAATATGTCTTCACCACTCCTGGTCTTCATGAAAAGGCACTTTCTCTAAACATTGCTGGCTGGTTGGCCCACCCTTTACATCTCCCTTCTGAAGCAGAGATACTAAATGAGTAAGGTTAGGAGGAATGCTGGGAATGCCCTCCTCATTCCTCTCTCACTTGGGGGCCAGCTGACCTTAGGGAATAGCCATTCTGCTCTGCAGATATTACAACACATGGCTTATGTGCACAGCAGCAATAGGCTTGGCCCCAAAATTAGACAGATTGAGTCATTTGGTTATTGGCAGCCTCAGAAAACTTTAGCCCCTGCTCCATGTGGGGCTGCCCCTATGTACTTTCTGCAGGGGGTAGCCACAGCTATAGTTGTCATTCATTAAAAGCATCCCCAAGAGTTGTGCGCTGTCCCATCCAGTACTCATAACATTAGTACAGAGAAAATGCTCTTATGGTTTCCATGTTAAAGATGAGGAAATTGGAGCTTAGATTGGTCAAATGATTTACTAAGGTCATACAGATAGTGTCTTAGCCCAGGTCTTTTGAAGACAAAAATTGGACAAAACTTATGTGCCAACACTTTGGTTTGGGGGGGGGTGGTTGTGCAATTCCAGGGGATCATAAATGAAGGAAAAGAGGCAGAAGAAAGGGTAGCAAATTCAAAGTGATGCTTTACTATGAGCTTTTCTCTACAACTGTCTGCTTGGTCACATGGGCTTCTCTAAGGAGTCTAAACATCCATGTGTAGCCATTGTATATCAGACCAACACATCTTCGAGCAACAATTCTCTGTTGGCTCCTTCCTATCTGTAGTCTTTCTTTTTATCAATAACTATCTCAGGTGACATTAATTTTCCTACACTTGCAGTTTGTGTCACCTGCTCCCTCTTGGCAACCTCACTGGGAAAACAGAGTCTCCGTAAGTCCTGTCAGTTGGGCCTTAGTACTGAAGTCATTGTGACTTCTGCCATGAAGGGCTTAATGTAGGCAGAGACAACATTAGGGAATGACCTAGGCTATGTGTGGCCGAGTTGCCAAAAAGATGTAGGGCTGAGCATAAAGATGAGTCAGATATAGGTAGTACGTGGCAGGGCAGGGTGAAACCTAGAGCAGCACTTTTCCAGATAGAGTATAGACACTTAAGTTCTAGTTCATGTTCAAGGAATGATGAACTTCTCCCAAGAAAAGTCAGTTCAGCACTGTGCTGGGTACTGTAAGAAGTGCAAGATGGGCCCTCTATCAGTCAAGGTCCTCCAGAGAAATGACCAATCAGATATATACAGATATAGAAAGAGAACTTTATTTTTAGGAACTGGCACATGTGATTGTTGGGGCTGACAAGTCTGAAATAGGTTTAAGAGGCCAGAAAGCTGGAAATGAAAGCAAGATTTGATGTTGCAGTCTTTGAATCTAAAATCTGTAGGGCAGGGCAGGCTGGCTGGAAACTCAGGCAAGGTTTTTATGCTGCATTCTTGAGACCAAATTTCTTCCTCTCCAAGAAACCAGTTTTTGCTCTTAAGGCCTTCAAATGATTGGATGAGGCCTACCTCATTTATTTAAGGCCTACTGATTAAATATTAATCACATGCAAAAGAATTTTCACGGCAACATCTAAGCCAAACAACTGGGCACTATAGCTTAGCCAAGTTGACATGTAAAATTAACCATCACAAGATCCATCCTTCATCTGGAAATTATCCTATTGGGAATTACTCTTTGGGGACACTAAGAGATGTTGGAAATTAGCAGACTTGAGGTGACTGCAATTTCCAAGTAGAATCTATAACAGTTGTTAATTCTTTTATCATAAAGCTTTCTTTCAATCCTTGAGGCTGGTCTGCATTCAAGTTAAGGAAGATATTTCTGGGCTACCAGTAATGATGTTTGCTCAGGTTTCTGTTTAGGAACAGCTGCCCAGATGGGCTTTTTGTGCCTGTACCCATGACAAAAGTCTCCAAGGAAACTCTCTGAGAAGTTTAAATCTCTCATTTAAGGAATAGGAGAAGGAAATGGTTTTAGAGGACACGGTGTCCCCTTGGCACAGGTATCACCGGGGCAAAGTCCTTCAAACTGATAACATAGTAGAGGATGGTTTCTAGGAACATTGCTCATTGACTTCCCAGGCAACTTTGAGAGGGCAATATAAGTGATTTCCTGAGTACCAACAATGATTATGAGATCATGTTAGGCACTCGATGTACACAATTCAAAAGTTTACCAGATAGGTTTTTAACAGATGAGAAAGTTGAGATTTAGAGAATTCCAGTAACAGGTTCAAGTTCCCCCAGCAAGTAAATGGCCTAACTAAAAAGAGCTCTTTTTCATTGTAATTAGAATTGAAAACAGCCAATTAGCTGTGCTAGTTTAAGATCAGAGTAAACTTGCCTAAACTGCTGTCTTGCTTAGAGTAGGCAAATAAGTGAATGAGTCATCAGTCAAGATGTTTTTAGCAGGCAAGCCACCTTTTATTTGGCAGCATAACACTCTTCCAATGAAATTCTACATAAAATCTCAATATATCAGAAACGTAATAGTTGAGATTCTCCAGATGATGCAAGGGTGAAGGAGCTAGAGTAACATTTGAGACATTCCTCTTTTTTTCACCTGAGGCACTGCCATAAAATTATAAAACAAGGCCAAAATAAAGTTTGGAAAGTACCAACTGACTCCAGCCCCCAACTTAGCATCGTAGTGTACTACATATCTGAAAAGTCCTCTCCACCAAACTCCAAAATGAATTGTGAGACAGACTGCTGTGGCTGAGAAATTGGTAGAGGACTTGTCTGCAACATACAGGGTATAAAAGGGTCAAGTTCTTAGAAATTGGAAAGGATCTTGTGGGAGAAAGTTTAGAGAGTCTCCTCTTTACCATCATCTCAATTCAGGGGAAAGGGGCTTCAGTGGTCCACTTGCCTCCTCCAGCTGGCAGGGGCAGGGACCAAGGGAGAGGAAGAGAGAAAACCCTGGCCAGCTGGAACAGGGGAGAAATGCTGCTGCATGGGGAAAGCCTGCACATTATGTGTGTGTAAAGCAAGCCATCATGGGGGTTTTGTTTAGTGGCCGCCCCAAGGGCACTAAAACCTTAGCAGAGAAGAAGCTGTGAATATTGAACCACGCTTACATCCAAGGAATAAATCCCACTTGATCATGGTGAATGATTGTTTTAATGTATTGTAGGATTCAGTTGGTTAATATTTTGTTGAGGAATTTTGCTTCTGTGTTTCTCAGAGATATTAGCTTGTAGTTCTCTTTTTTGTAGTTTTTTTTATCTGGTTTTGGTATCAAAGTAATACTGGCCTCATGGACTGGATTGGAAAGCTTTCCTTCCTCTTCTATGTTTTGGAATGGCTTGAGAAGAATATGTATTAACTCTTCTTTAAATGTTTGATAAAATTCACCTGTGAAGGTGGCTGATCCTAGAGTTTTTAAACTACTTATTCGATTGCATTGCTGGTAACTGGTCTGTTCAAATTTTCTATTTCTTCTTGATTTAGTTTTGGTAGGTTATATGTTTCTAGGAATTTATTCATTTCCTCTAGGTTGTCCAATTTGTTAGCATATACATTTTCATAATATTCTGCTTTGCTTCGTATTTCTGTGATATAGCAGTTGTTATTTGTTTCATTTCTGATTTTGTTTATTTGAGTTGTCTCTCTCTCTGTCTTTCTGTCTCTCTCTCTATGAATCTGGCTAAAGGTTTATCCATTTTGTTCATCTTTTCAAAGGCCAAGTTCCTGGTTTCATTGATCTGTTCCACTGTGTGGTTTTTTAGTTTGTATTTCTTTTATTTCTGCTCTAATCTTTAGTATTTCCTTCCTTTCCTTGGTTTTGGGTTTTCTTTGTTTTTACTTTTTTTTAGGTCCTTTGATTGTAAGATTAGGTTGTATATTTGAGAGTTTTCTTGCTTTTTGAAGTAGGCCTGTATTACTACATACGTCCCTCTTAGAGAGCAGCCTTTGCTGTATCCCACAGATTTTGTTGTGTTTTCATTTTCATTTGTCTCCATATACTTTTTTATTTCCTCTTTGATTGTTTGGTTGACCTATTTATTGTTTAGTAGCATTTTATTAAACTTTTTGTGTTTGTGTTCCTTCCATATTTTTTCTTGTGGTTGATTTCTAGTTTCATAGTGTTGTAGTCAGAAAGGATGCATGGCATGACTTTTATCTTTTTGAATTTGTTGAGACTTGTTTTGTGGCCTAATCTGTGATTTCTTCTGGAGAATGTCTCATGTACATTTGAGAAGAATGTGTACTCTCCTTTTAGGATGCAGTATTCTGAATATATCTGTTAGAATCACCTGGTCTATTGTGCCACTCAAAGCCACTGTTTCCTTGCGATTTTCTGTTTGGATAATCTATCCATTGATGTAAGTGGGGTGTTAAAGTCCCCTACTATTATTGTATTACTATCAATTACTTCCTTTATGTTTGTTATTAGCTGTTTTATGTGTTTGGGTGCTCCCATGTTGGGTACAAAAATATTTACAATTATTATATCTTCTTGTTGGATTGTTCTCTTTTTGATTATATGGTGTGGTTCTTTATCTTTGTTACTGTCTTTATTAGAAAGTTTATTTTTTGTGGTGTAAGTATTGCTACCTCAGGTTTTTCTTTGCTTCTGTTTGCATGATAAATGCTTTTCCATCCCTTCCCTTTCAATCTGCATATATTTTTAGGTCTGAAATGAGTCTCTTGTAGGCAGCATATAGATTACCATACATCTTTTGATTGGAGCTCTTAGTCGATTTGTATTCAAAGTAATTATTGATAGGTAAGTCCTTATCACCATTTTATTACTTGTTGTATCATTGTTTTTGTAGTTCTCCTTTCTTCTCTTGCTCTCTTCTTTAATGGTTTGCTGGCTTTCTTTAGTGATATACTTGGATTCCTTTCTCTTTATTTGTTGCATATCTATTACTGGATTTTGATTCCTAGTTACCATTAGGTTTGTATATAACGTCTTATGCATATAGTGGTTTATACTAAGTTGACAGACATTTAAGTTTGATTTCATTCTTCACTCTTCTCTCCACCACCATGTTTTAGGTATACAGTGTCATACATGACATCCTTTCATTTTGTGAATCCCTTGACTGATTTTTATAGGTATACTTAATATTACTTTTTCTGTTTCCTAATTTTCTTACTTCTACTTATGGTCTGTCTTTTTGACTCAAGGAGTCCCATTTAATATTTCTCATAGGGCTGGTTCAGTGATCATGAACTTGTTAAACTTTGTTTGTCTGGGATTTTCTTTATCTCTTCTATACTGAATGATAGCCTTGCTGCATAGTGTATTCTTGGTTGCATGGTTTTGTTTTGTTTTTCTTTCAGCACTTTGAATATATCACGGCAGTCCCTTTTGACCTGCAAAGTTTCTTCTGAAAAATCAGCTGGGGTTCCCTTTGTATGTAACTGTCTTCTTTTGCAACCTTTAAAATTCTTTCTTTGTCACAATATTTTGCCATTTTAATTACTATGCGTCTTGGTGTGGACTTCCTTGGGTTGATTTTATTGGGAGCTATCTGGCTTTCTAATCTGGATTTCTCTTTCCTTCCCCAGATTTGGGAAGTTTTCAGCTATTATTTCCTCAAATGAATTTTTTGCTCTCTTTTCTCTGTTTTCCTTCTGGGATCCTTATAGTGCAAATGTTACTATACTTGATAGTGTCACTGAGATCCCTCAGTTTATTTTCATTTATTATTATTTTTTTCCTCTCTCCTGTTCAGCTTGATTGCTTTCTATCCCTCTGTCCTCTAGGTCACTGATTCTTCTGCTTCCTTTTATCTATTATTTAGTCCATCTAGTGTATTTCTAATTTTAGTTATTGAGTTCTTCATCTCTGATTGGTTCTTTTTTTTTTTTTTTTAAGATTTTATTTATTTATTTGACACACAGAGAGATCACAAGTAGGCAGAGAGGCAAGCAGAGAGAGGGGGAAGCAGACTCCCTGCTGAACAGAGAGCCCGCTGTGGGGCCAGATCCCAGGACCCTGAGATCATGACCTGAGCCGAAGGCAGAGGCTTTAACCCACTGAGCCACCCAGGCACCCCTGATTGTTTTTTTTATATTTATTTTTATTTCTTTGTTAAAGGTCCTTCTTCCACTCTTTCTCAAGTTCAGTGAATATCTTTATTTGTTGAGCATATTGCTTATCTCCATTTCACTTAGTTCTCTTGCTATGATTTTTGTCTAGTATTTCATTTGGGACATATTCTTCTGTCTCTTTATTTTGTTTAACTCTTTGTGTTCTATGTGTTAGGAGAGTCACCTATATCTCCTGCTCTTGAAAATAGTGACCTTATGAAGAAGAGGTCCTGTAGTGCCCTGCAGTGCACTTCCTCTGTTTCTCAGAACCTGGCACCTCCAGCGTTTCTCTTATATGTATCTTCAGTGGACTGTTGTAGGCAGTGTTTGGTCCCTGTGTTGTTAGTGGTCCAGTCCCAGGGCAGCCTTCAACTTGAGTTGAGTCAGACCAGGTGTTTGCCAGAGATGCAGTAGCATTGAACTAGGAGACCATGGGGGTGGGGTGCACAATGCCAGCAAGGTCTGCACTAGCTGGGGGCACCTGTGGCTGTCAGGACAAGGTGGTCCTGTTTGGACATGGTGGATCTACAGAAATGTGCAGGCGCAGGATGCATGGTATTAGCAAGGTTTGCACAGGTCTGCTGTGGGAAAGGACCTAGAGATGACACCTGGCCAGAGGGAGCTTGTCTGTAGGAGAATGCAAGGGCATGGTGCACTGTTAGCAAGTTAGGTAGTGTGTGTTGTCCACAGGTGTCTGTGTGTTTATGCTAGGGGTCAGGGGAGGGAAATAGTGCCCATTAACTCCTTTGTTCCTGGCTCTGAGATTAGTAAACAAATCTCTCTCCCATATATTTCAGGTGTTTTTCAAACTACTGCTTCCATGCCATATCTCCACAAGGCTGTTTGTTGTACTATCTTTTTAAAGGTGGGGACTTTGTTTCCTTTCACCTTCCCAGCTCTCCCATGAACTTATTAATTTTAAAGTTCTAGGTGTGAAATCCCACTGATTTTAGGAACTCATGAAACTTGGTCCCTGTGGTTTAAAAGCCAAATTTTATAGGCATTTGTCTTCCTTAAATGGGTTCCCTGGTGTCAGAGTCTGTTTCTCTCCAGCTCTCCATGTCCACAGCATCCTTCTCTCCTGTGGACAGTCCCGTGGGTCTGCTTAGCTCAGGACACCAATCTCAGCCCTTCCTACCTACTTTGATGTGGTCTATTCTTTATATTTAGCTGTGGAGAGTCTGTTCTGCCAATCTTCAGGGTTATTTATACTGATGTGGGTGTTATCTAGTGGTATCTCTTGGACAAGGTGAGCTTAGGGTCCTCCTACTCTGCCATCTTCCCTGGACCCCATCATTTCTAATTACTGGTTTGGGGTTGTATCTTTTTTTACTTTAAGTAGCTGTAGAACTTTATTTTTACCTAAAAGGGAACAGAAAAATCATGGGATTGCCTAAGTTTTCATCCAGGGTAGAGAAAGACTACTCTCAAAGAGCAGGTTTAAAGAGACGGTGTGAAGTGAAAGTCAGCTTTCATTTGTGTTTATACCCCCACACTTTGCTTATCCAAGATATTGGTTAAACATAAGTTCAGGTGAATTATCCACATTATGACTTCTTTGTATGTATTCTAGCCCAGCCTCCAGGAACTTACAGACCAAGACTGTATATGACAGCTCTTAAAACATTTATGGAGCTTGTCCTGTTTCTCCTCAATCCCTTGTCTCCCTGTTCCATTCCTCATGGACTTTAGCTTCACAGTTCCCTCTCCCTGGGAGAGGAGAGGGAGAAAAGCTCCCTTTTCTGGAACTGCTGCCATCATTTGTCTTGCCTGTCATCCAAGTGGAGACCAGGTCTGGATCCAGTGCTGCATATGTGGAAGCTTGATTCTTCTTTGGTGACTGTGAGAATTCTTAATGTTCTTCAGTGGAAGATCAATGAAGGTAAAATAACCTAGTTCCAATCATGTGAAGACTTTGCTTTCTCTTTCCTCCATCATCAAAATTAGTTCCCTAGCCCCCATTATCAAAACATCTGCTACAATCTGGCACCAGCGACTGTGGCCACAGCTTTTCTACTTTCAGCCTCACTATCAGAAAGTTTTACCAGCCCCCCTCAACACACTTTGTGGGCATTGCCTGCTTTTAATCATCTTCTGAACCTTTCCTCTGTCCTTCAAAGAAGATTTTATGTTCCTTACTACTTATTTTGCACTGACTTTGGCATCAGCACATATATTCCTAACGTCTTGGTCTGTTCTTTTTTTCTTAAATATTTTCTTTTATGTCATGTTAGACACCGTACAGTACATCATTAGTTTTGATGTAGTGTTCCAAGATTCATTGTTTACATATAACGCCCAGTGCTGCATACAATAAGTGCCCTCCTTAATACCCATCACTGGGCCAACCCATCCCTCCACCCGCCTGCCCTCTAAAACCCTCAGTTTGTTTCTCAGAGTCCACAGTCTCTCATGGTTCTTCTCCCCCTCATATTTTCCCCCCTTCATTTTTCCCTTCCTTCTAATGTCCTCCGTGCTATTTCTTATGTTCTAAAAATAAGTGAAACCATATAATAATTGACTTTCTCTGCTTGACTTATTTCACTCAGCATAATCTCCTCTCATCCCATCCATGTTGATGCAAAAGTTGGGTATTCATCCTTCTGATGGCTGAGTAATATTCCATTGTATATATGGACCACATCTTCTTTATCCATTCTTCTGTTGAAGGGCATCTCTTCTCATTCCACAGTTTGGCTATTTCTCTGATGGCTAATGATGATGAACATTTTTTCATGTGTCAGTTAGTTATGTGTATGTCTTCTTTGGAGAAGTGTCTGCTCGTGTCTTCTGCCTATTTTTTGACTTGATTATTTGTTTTTTGGGTATTGAGTTTGAGAAGCTCTTTATAGCTCTTGGATATCAGCCCTTTGTCTATAGTGTCATTTGCAAATATCTTCTCCCATTCTGTGGGTTGCCTCTTTGTTTTGTTGACTGTTTCCTTTGCTGTGCAGAAGCTTTTTATCTTGATGAAGTCCCAAAAGTTCATTTTCACTTTTGTTTCCTTTGCCTTTGGAGACATGTCTTGAAAGAAGTTGCTATGGCCTATATCAAAAAGGTTACTACTGCCTATGTTCTCTTCTAGGGTGTTGATGGATTCCTGTCTCACATTAAGGCCTTTCATCATGAGCTTATCTTTATGTATTGTGTAAGAGAATGGTTAAGTTTCATTCTTCTCTATATTGCTGTCCAATTTTCCCAGCACCATTTATTGAAGAGACTGTCTTTTTCCATTGGATATTTTTTCCTGTTTTGTTGAAGATTATTTGACCAAAGAGTTGAGAGTCCATATCTGGGCTCTCTACTCTGTTCCATTGTTCCATGTGTCTCATTTTGTGCCAGTACCATACTGTCTTGGTGATCACAGCTTTGTAATATAACTTGAAATCAGGCAACATGATGACCCCAGGTTTTTCCTTTTCAGCATTTCCTTGGCGATTCGGAATCTTCTCTGGTTCCATATAAATTTTAGGATTCTTTGTTCCAGCACTTTGAAAAATGCCGTTGGTATTTTGATTGGGATGGTGTTGAAAGTATAGATTGCTCTGGGCAGCATAGACATTTTAAGGATGTTTATTCTTCCGATCCATGAGCATGGAAATTCTTCCATCTTTTTGTGTCTTCTTCAATTTCTTTCATGAGTGGTCTGTAGTTCCTAGAGTATAGATCCTTTACCTCTTTGGTTAGGTTTATTCCTAGGTATCTTATGGTTTTTGGTGCTATTGCAAATGGAATCAATTCTCAAATTTCTCTTTCTAGAGTTTCATCGTTAGTGTATAAGAAAGCAACTGATTTCTGTGCATTGGTTTTATATCCTGACACTTCACTGAATTGCTGTATGAGTTCTAGTAATTTGGGGATGAAGTCTTTTGGGTTTTCCACGTAAAGTATTATGTCATCTGCGAAGAGAGAGAAAGTTTAACTTCTTCTTTGCCAATTTGAATACCTTTTATTTCTTTTTGTTGTCTGATTATTGTTGCTAGGACTTCTAGTACTATGTTGAACAATAGTGGTGAAAGTGGGCATCCTTGTCATGTTCCTGATCTTAAGGGAAAGGCTCTCAGCTTTTCCCCACTGAGAATGATATTCACTGAGTTTTTCATAGATGGATTTTATGAAGTTGAGGAATGTTCCCTCTATCCCTGTACTCTGAAGAGTTTTAATCAGGAAAGGATGCTGTATTTCGTTAAATGCTTTTTCTGCATTAATTGAGAGGACCATGTGGTTCTTCTCTCTTCTCTTATTAATTTGTTCTATCACATTGATTGATTTGCGACTGTTGAACCACACTTGCATCCCAGGAATAAATCCCATGTGGTTGTGGTGGATAATCTTTTTAATGTACTGTTGGATGCTATTAGCTAGGATCTTGTTGAGAATCTTGGCATCCATATTCATCAGGGATAATGGTCTGAAATTCTCCTTTTTGATGGGGTCTTTGCCTGGTTTGGGGATCAAGGTAATGCTGGCCTCATAGAAAGAGTCTGTAAGTTTTCCTTCTGTTTCTATTTTTTGAAACAGCTTCAGGAGAATAGGTATTATTTCTTCTTTGAATGTTTTGTAGAATTCCCCAGGGAATCCATCTTGTTTTTTTGGGAGGTTTTTGATCACTGCTTCAATCTCGTTACTAGTTATTGTTCTATTCAGGTTGTCAATTTCTTCCTGTTTCAGTCTTGGAAGTTTATAGGTTTCCAGGAATGCATCCATTTCTTCTGGGTTGCTTAACTTATTGGTATATAGCTGTCAATAATAATTTCTGATGATTGTTTCTATTTCCTTGGTGTTAATCGTGATCTCCCCCCTTTCATTCATAATTTTATTAATTTGGGTCCTTTCTCTTTTCTTTTGGATTAGTCTGGCCAGTGGTTTATCAATCTTATTAATTCTTTCAAAGAACCAGCTTCTAGTTTCATTGATGTGTTCTACTATATCTCTGGTTTCTAATTTATTGATCTCTGCTCTAATCTTAATTGTTTCCCTTCTCGTGAGTGGATTAGGTTTAATTTGTTATTGATTCTCCAGATCTTTAAGGTGTAAAGAGAGTTTGTGTATTCGGTATTTTTCTATTTTTTTGAATGAGGCTTGGATGACTATGTATTTCCCCATTAGGACCACCTTTGCCATATCCCATAGGTTTTAGACCGATGTGTCTTCATTCTCATTGTTTCTATAAATTAAGTTCTTCTTTGATTTCTTGGTTGACCCAAACATTCTTGAGCAGGATGGTCTTTAGCTTCCAAGTTTGAATTTCTTCCAAATTTTTCTTGTGATTGAGTTCCAGTTTCAAAGCATTGTGGTCTGAGAGTATGCAGGGAATAATCTCAGTCTTTTGATATTGGTTGAGACCTGATTTGTGACCAGTATGTGGTCTATTCTGGAGAAAGTTCCATGCGTGCTTGAGAAGAGTGAGCATTCTCTTGTTTTAGGGTGGAATGTTCTGTGTATATCTTCAGGTCCATCTGGTCCAGTGTGTCATTCAAAGTTCTTGTTTCTTTGTTGATTTTCTGCTTAGTTGATCTGTCTATTGTTGAGAGTGGAGAGTTAGGGTCTCCTCCAATTATCAATATGTCTCTGTTTTGGCTAACAGTTGGCTTATTTAGTTGGCTGCTCCCATGTTGGGGGCATAGATATTTACAATTATTAGATCTTCTTGTTGGATAGACCCTTTAAGAATGATATAGTATCCTTCTGTATCTCTGACTACAGTCTTTAGGTTAAAATCTAATTTGTCTGATATGAGAATTGTTACCACATCTTTCTTTTGCAGTCCATTGACATGAAAGATGGTTCTCCATCCCTTCACATTCAGTCTGGATGTATCTTTAGGTTCAAAATGAACCTCTTCCAGACAGCATATGGATGGGTCCTGTCTTTTTATCCCATCTGCAACCCTGTGTCATTTTATGGGAGCATTTATGCCATTCACATTGAGAGTGATTATTGACAAATAAGATTTTATTGTCATCATGTTGCCTGTGAAGTCCTTGTTTCTATAGACTGTCTCTGTATATTTCTGTTCTATATCACTCTTGGGGTCTTTCTCCTTTTATAGAACCTCCCTTAATATTTCTTAAAGGGCCAGCTTAGTGGTCACATATTCTTTCAGTCTCTGCTGGTCCTGGAAGCTTATCTCTCCATCCATTCTGAATGACAGCCTTGCTGGATAAAGAATTCCTGGCTGCATATTCCTCTCATTTAGTACCCTGACTATGTCTTGCCAGCTCTTTCTGGCTTGCCAGGTCTCTGTGGACAGATCTGATGTTATTCTGATATTCCTCCCTCTGTACATAAGGAATCTCTTCCCCCAACTGCCCTTAAAATGGTTTCCTTAGTTCTAAGATTTGTGAGTTTTACTATTACATGCCTGGGCATTGGTCTGCTCTCATTGACCTTGGGGGGTGTTCTTTCTGCTTCTAGGACATGATTGCTTGTTTCATTCCCCACATTAGGGAAGTTCTCACCTACAATTTGGTCAAATATATCTTCTAGTCCTCTCTTCAACCCCTCAGGGATCCCAATAATCCTGACATTAGAACATTTCATGGTGTTGTTTATTTCTCTAATTCTGTTTTCATGGATTTTAAGCTGTTTGTTCTAGGCCTCCTCCTGCTCCTTCTTTTCTATCAGTTTGTCTTCAAGATCACTAATTTATTCTTCTGCCTCATTTACCCTAACTGTTAGAGTATCTAGATTAGATTGTATCTCGCGGATAGCATTTTTAAGTTCTGCCAGATCCGCTCTCATATCTGCCCTTAACGAATCCATGTTGCCATTAATAGTTTTCTCCAGCCTGACTATTGTCTTCATAACTGCTACCCTGAAGTCTATTTCTGACATCTTGCTTAAATGCATATCCATTAGATCTGCGGGAGAGGCCATTGTCTCTGGGTCTTTTCTTCATAGTCATTATGTTGAGTTGTGGTTGAGGGGATGTACAGAGAAAATATCAACCTCTATCCAGGCAAAGTGCACCCTGGGAAGTTTCAGAGCAGTCAGAAGTCACCACCTAAAAGAAAAAAAAAATCCAGCCAAAATGAGCCCCAAGAGTAAGATTTATGAAGTACAAAAGAAAAACAAATAAAAAGGCTGACAAAAAATAAAAAATAAAAAAATAAAAAGGTGAGGTGACAGGAAGGTGGTTATAATCCGTTGTTGTGGGTGAGGAAGGGTATTTCAGTTCTTCCTGGGTGTATTTTGTTATCTTCGTTAGAGAACTCTACTTCCCAGAGATACAGGGAAGTTAAAACTGGTATGTGTAAAAGCAATATTGAATAGGGAAAAAAGGACTACATTGAAGTTTATATCTATATATCTATATCTATATCTATCTATATAAGAAAAAAAAAAGTATACGTATGAAAAAGTTCAAGTTAAAAATTTACTATGGAATACGTTGTATTAAACATCTAGTTGAAATGATAAGTAAAAAAAAAGCAAGAATCATGAGGAAGAATTAGAAAAAAGAGAGAGGGAAAAGTTGTATCTAAGAAATATACAGGCTGTGAGGCAATACCAAGAGCTTAATATACTGTTTTCCCCTCGTGTTGGGGTTTTACAGTTTTATGGGGACCCTGTAGTTGTTGTCCTCCTGTTCTTCCAGCTTTTCTTCTGGGGGAGGGGCCTGCTGCATTGTTTTTCAGTCAGTTCTG
The DNA here is from genome assembly GCA_028534135.1 of Potos flavus. Taxonomy (NCBI): domain Eukaryota; kingdom Metazoa; phylum Chordata; class Mammalia; order Carnivora; family Procyonidae; genus Potos; species Potos flavus. The sequence goes on along the minus strand of CM052900.1, from coordinate 110,824,085 downwards.
CTTGGGCAGAGTTGCCCTGCCCCCTATCAAGGGGCTGGGCTCCGTGGAAACTGGTTTTTTGGGCTTTTGTTCTCTGGAGGCTTTTGTTCTCTGGCAGCTTTTCCTACCTTTTGGTAGGAAAGTAAACTGGTGCCCCCAGTGATCAAGCAAGGCCCCGCTTGTCTCTGTACCCCTGTGCCACCAAAAGCATGAGCAATACCAGTCCAGACAATCCTGACCCCTGCAGCTGCCATTCCTGGGACCATGGTCTCCAGTCCAAGCTGGGTCCTCTCAGCTGCAGCAGCGGCAGCAGAGGCAGCTGCAGTGACAGTAGCCACCGCCAGCCCCAGGGATCACTGACTCAAGTCCGTGCTGGGTCCTCTCAAGCATGGCCGGGCAGTGGCTGTGGTTGGTCCCAGGAACCGTAGGCTTAAGTCCGCACCTGCAGCCACCTGGTCCCAGCAATTGTCCCTTAAAACCTTTGTTCTGTCTCAGCACTGTTATCAGTCCCTTCCCGTCTCCCAGCCACTGGTCTCCAAACTATCAATGGTCCCTAAGTGCAGGGCACTTTTGCACTGGTGTATTGCTTTCCAATGGCTAGCTTCTAGTGGCTCCCTCCCTCTTCTGTTTATCCTCTGATATTTGTCTGGGCCATCCCAACTCCATCTTTTGTACCTCTCAACTGATGAGCCTCTCCTCCCGTAGAGATCCAGATGTGTATAATCTTACATCTTAGGCTGATTTCATGGGTGTTTAGAGTGGCTTGGTAGGTTTCTAGCTAAAGTCAGGGGACCAGCTGAAAAGGTTGAAACGGAGTGCCCCCACTCATCCACCATTTTGGTGGAACTCCTTAATTGAACCATTTTCTAAAAACAAAGTTTGCCATCAACATTTGGTTGATTTGAATGCAAGTTACTAAATCAGCCAAGCAAACCACTAGTTTATAAAAATATCATCATAAATATAACTCAAGCCTTTTGAAGAGAAAGGCATTAGCATCCCATTCTATGGATGTCACTATATCAAGCACGTACAGCTGTGGCTACAATGTAATGTATGGATTGGGTCTCAAAAGGAAGTTTTCAACATCAAGCCTGTCATGCCTCAACCTTCCAGAGATTTTCAAATTTCACCAGAATTTATAGAGAAAATGGTATTAGGTTGAAGTAGTAGTTTTATTTTTCACTTGCACTCATGTAAGTTTAATTTAGTGTCAAATTCCAATATGTAACAAAAATATAAATGGGGGCGCCTGGGTGGCTCAGTGGGTTAAAGCCTCTGCCTTCGGCTCAGGTCATGATCTCAGAGTCCTGAGATCGAGCCCCGCATCGGGCTCTCTGCTCAGCAGGGAGCCTGCTAAAAAAAAAAAAAAATATATATATATATAAATGAAAGGCTCTCTGGTGGTCAAAGCTTGTTTTTTTCCTCCCACCTGCTCTACTAAGAAACTCCTGAGAAGCCTGAGAAGCTTACCTTCTCCATCAAATGACCAATTTGAAGGCCCTCATTTATTCACTGAAGCTAACAACGTCAATGCTGAGACTATTTCTATAATATACATTCTCAAGGTGAAAGTTTCTTAAAACCTTGAAGAATAAGTTATAATTTCCTCTGATTCTATCTGCAGTAGGGGTTCCTAACTCTAAGTGGACAGTCCCTTCAACTGTGGGCATTGTGGATAATGTCAAGAAGTATCTCAAAATTTTCCTTCAAGAACTCAAAGTGTAAATTAAAAGAGAAAACTAAATGCCATTTGGACCTTTGCTCTCCTCTCCCCTTTTCCCAAATAAATTGTAGTTAATTCTAAAAAAAAAAAAAATCTAGAATCAAACTCCTTTTCCTCTCTCTACAGAGTAGCTCCTATTCCCAGATTCCTCATTTATGTTAACTGGGCCAGTGTGCCTAACAGAGAAGACACTCAATAAATAGTCCCTTACTTGAATTGGATAACTTCTCTAAAATTTGCAATATCGTTGTATATTTAAATTTATTAGATGTTACAGTTTTTATCCAGGCCTCATAACATCCTTTTTTAGAGCTCTGTATGCTGAGAAGAGAGAGATTTGTTAACATTTAAGGACACAGAGTTGCTTAGTGGAAGACCTAGAGGTAGAATTGTCATTTCCTAACCTGAACTTTTTGTTCTTATTGCAAGATTCCATTAATACTAAATACACAAAACTTAATATTTATATATTGTAACTTAATAACTCAAACAAGAAAACCGAAGAAATAAAAACACCCAAATATTTTTTGGTTATGTTCGTGTCATATTTAGTAGCCCTTTGTTGAAACTAAAATCTCATCAGAGTAATATCAAAACTTAGTAGTGTCATAAAAATGATAATACAAATTATATTAACCCACTTGATTTAAAACGCATTCTACCCACCATAAAAAAAAACCCTCTCTAAAATTGATGATATTTATTATCATTCTTCTCCCTCACCAGACTTTAACCTCCACAAGGGCAAGGACCAAGACAATTTTTTGTTCATCATTGTATTCCCAACATCTTGCTGTGCCTAACTAACAATATTGATTTGAATGAGTATAAATATTGGCCATTTAATCAACTGCTCAGTGGTATTTATTCATTCATTTTTCATTCATCAACAAGTGGTTTCTTTGCTAGGACTCTGTCAAAACAAGAGTGAATAAGCCATGACTGCTTACTCATGGCGTTCACAGCTCAGGAGAAAGACTCATAAATAGAGGTTTGTTGCACATAATGTTTATCTCTAGAAGATGTTTGAGCTGAACACAGATGAGAGAATGGCTAATTCCTTAGAGAAGGAGAATCAGAGAATCAGAACTGCTTTTCAGAGAAAGTTTTCTCTCAGCTGGGTTTTGGAGAATGAGAGGTGGGAGGAAAAAAATGGATGGAGTGTGCAAAGACTCTTTAATAAAGAAATCTAAGGAAAAAATATTTTTTCTCAAGAACATAAAAGTCAAGACTATTTAAGTTGACTTTCTGAGCTTTGTTTTGTTTTGCCATTCAGAATCGTACAGACTATTCTTCATTAAATTCTTTTTTACCCTATATTTTTTGGCTTCAAATAGAAAGCTGAAAACAGATTGTTCCCCTTAGCCACATTCTCATATGATGATTACTTTTCCCCAAGTCTGGAAATTGTGGTTCAATATAAGAGTCAAACCTGACTACATTTGAGTCCCTTATTTTGTTTTCACAACATTGTGTTTTACGTTATGAGATGTAAACATCATTTCTCAGCTGGATAAGACTTATCTATCTTTCCCTAAATAAGTAACTGCTCAAAGTAATAAAAGCAAGATTCTTCAAAACGAATAATCAAAACACCATTCATACTAACTAGTCCAAGAAATTTAAAGGTACACTTGGTAGAATCAACTGTATTCGACCATGAAAATGTTAATCGTGTTTATTTATATCTGCATATTCAGGAACTAGAAAGTCTTCTTAAAGAGAAACAAAATATTGCAATGTTTAAAATGTCTTGAATAACAATCTTTAGGGAAGGAAAAGCCACCAAGTCTTATGCTAATAATAGTTTTATTATGTTACAAAGTATTAGCATTTTTGTTTAATATTTTCCAAGAGGTGGAGTTAAAAAAAAAGAATTGATTATGCTGGTGGTTACATGACTCTACATTTGCTCAAATTCATAGAATCATAGATTTAAAAGGTCAATTTCATTGTATATAAATTTAATTTTTTTTTTAGTTTTTAAAAAACAAAAAAAGGTGAGAGAGAGAAAGGGAAGAATATAGACTTTGTTCTATAATTTGGAGAAACTAAACTTTGGGTCCTTCTCCTGACACTGCTCCAGACTCTTTTCCAGAAGGCAAACACTTGGTACATTTCAAGCAGAATAATTAAAATCAATCACCCACATAGGCAGGCCAAGAATGAAGAGCAGAAAACTTGGGATTTGACAAGAAGGAAAGAGATCCAAGACAGGAAATTGACTTGGTCAGACATGTGGAAAATCAAGGCAACCCACAAGGCCATTAATGAAGGTCCCCGTAAGACAGTCTCTGCTTTTGCACCCCTCCCTCAGCCCAGGCTCTCTCTCCAGCTGGGAGGATTTATTTCAGGGAAGCTGTGCCAGCATCCTCCAAGGGAAACACAGTCGGAGCACGGTTACCCAACAATGCTGCAAAGGAGGCACAGGTGGCATGCTGGAAGAATCTTCCTCAGGATCGAAAGAGGGAGACAACCACAGCCAGTGCCCCTGATTTCCATCTAAGGAAACTCAACTCCCCTGAACAGATATATCGACTCCAAAGCTGAAGAGGGGAAAACCCAGTTAATAAGGCTTTGTCCTTGGGAAACAATAGAAGCAGTCCTGTTACTGAAACATATCGAGAGGCAAATACATTAAGGTGGTCACTAGAAATGACCTCAAGATAATGGGACTGAAAAGCATTAAAAAGGATATGGAAGTGGATTAACATCACTGGATAGAAGCCAGTGTTAGATCAGCATTGCACACGGATTAACCAAAGAGGATATAGTCTAATGCATGACCCCAAGCCAAGCACTTCTGTTAGCCCAACAGCCTGTAGAGTCAGAACTGATGCTTGCAGAAAGTTCTACATTTTTACATAAAAAAGAGGAAAAACATATGATCACTTCCTAAGTTGTTGCATGTTTGAATCCTAGCTGCACCACTTACTGGTTGTGTGACCATGGGTAGGTTATTTAATGTGTTTGTGCCTCAGATTCTCTATCTGTAAAATGAAGGAGAGTGTCAGTGCCTATTTCATGTAGTTGTTGTATTAAATGAGGCAGTATATATATATATATATATATATATATATATAAACAGTCCCAGGCACATGGTAAGTGCTATATAAATGCTAGTTAGTATGATTATCATATAATAAACTTCCCAGATTAGAATTGGTCTTGGTATGCCAATACTAAATATGTTCTGAAATAACCCTAAAACATGACTAAAGTCTGTGAACCGTACAAAGTGGCTAGTTTACAAAATTCCTGAAGTTTTCTTGCTGAGGCATTTGCTTAGACTTCCATTGATTCTTTTGGGATTTCTAGCCATATCTTCCTGGAAACTAGTTTCGGCATTCCTAGTTCCCAAGGCCGATACTTTTAGAGTAACAGTGATGTGGAATAAGCCCTGGGTGGGCAGTCAGGTGACAAGTATCTGGATGAGGTATTTTTCTGCATCACTTGTCGAAATCACTTCCCCTTCCTGGGCCTACAACTCCTCCCATTACAAGAAAGAGTTGGATTAGATAACAGCTATGTTATCTGTGTCATCCTTTGAGTTGTGACATTTTCTTATTCTATTCCAACACTTCAGGTGATATATATATATTTTTTTACCTTTTTTAATTTCTGTAAAAGGACTTTGCAATCTAATGTGCTCCAAATACCTTCTGGGCATCTATACCTAGGTATTCCCTGCAGGTTCCTCCACCTCTGTAAGTGAAGGCATAACCTTTTCTATCACCCTATGAGCTCTACATCCTTTCCTTCCTGAGATTCCTGAGAAGGACCCCACAATTCTCTTGGTCCCAACGCAAAGCCTCAGATGCCCTAGATGCCTTGCATTGCCTCTCCACATCTCTTCTCGGTCACCTCAGTCATCGTTGAGCAGCTGCTTATGTTCAGGCTCCCCTCAGCCCTCCTTTGACCAGTGCTTCTTATATCTTAATGAGCATGCCGATCACCCAGGGATCCTGTTCAAATACAGATTCTGATTCTGTAGGCCTGGGACAACCCGTTTCCACATTCCTAACAAACTCCAGGTGGTGCCAAAGCTGCTGGTTACCTACCACACTCTGGGGAGCAAGACACTTACTCTTCTAGTGAGAGCCCCAGAATCCAGATGTTTTCTTTTTTAATCCAATTTTCAGGTTAGTATTCCTAAACTTTGATCCTGTTCTTCCTGCTAAAATATTATGGCTTACATAATTGAATAGTAAATAAAATCTCTTCATAATGAAACCTCAACCTGTGCTTCTGCCTTAACCCCTACAATCCCCAGCCTACATTTAACCTAATTTATCTAAGTAGCCTACATTTAATGTGACTAGTTGCTTTCAGGATGTGTTCTTCCCTTTCTGCCTTCAGGCCTTGCTCAGGTTCTATAATTTGCTTAAGATGTCATCCTCCTCCTTTTGTTTCTGTTACTCAGAATCTTGACACAAATACCCTCAGTCCACGAAACCTTTCTGTTTCCTCAAACGTCACCCTCTCCTTTAAATATTCATGGTGCTTTGTCTACTTTCTTTATGATGATTCACATTCTGCTCTGTAATTTCTATTTATGCATCTGCTACCTCTCCCATGAGACCCAGGGCTTCTTGAGGAGACGTTTCAAAGCAGAAAGAACTGTTCAAAACAAATGAATGGAAGTACTCTGTCACTAATTATCTAAACTCATATAGGCTGAAAATATGAAACAAATTTTAAAAAGGCTTAGATAGCTTCATACTGTTAGCCATGACTGAGGGTGACTAGGACTTTTGGGGCATGCCTCCTATCTTTTATTCATTTACCCTGCATTTCTGAGTGCTATCTCTATGTAAGACCCCATCCTGAGAGGGCTGTGGCGGGACCCAAAGAATAAGGCTAGCATTACGAAAGCCGTCATTATCTGAGGGGAGACACAGTAGGGGCCAGGCACTGAAACATTTCACTGTGGGTTGCTTAGGCCCCCACCTGAGGCAGAGTCTTGGTCTGGGTGGGGTGGAGGGGGGGGGCAGTGGTAAGTGTGGTTCGTGACATAACTGTTATGTTCTGAAAGCCTATGGCTCTGGAGATAGTATACTTACTAAACAAACACCATGAAGATTTGTGTAGAAATGTGCTTTCAATGTAATGCCATCTCTGCATTTGATATCCTTCCCCTCCTCATTTATAGCCACCACCTGTGCTTTCATTATTCACTCCAATGTCTCTGTCCGAGCTGACACACTTAACTTTACGGTGCCTCAAGGGAAAGCAGGGAGTTTCTCTCATGGACTTAAGTCCTTCTATTCAGTCATGGGTGATTCTCCTAAGAATTAAGTCTCACGGACACATCCATTACCTGTGTGAGGAAGAACATCAGAAAGTATTGTCATGGCGTTCTTAAAGCTTAGTAAAGAGCCTAAGACTAGTTATTTTGTAATTTTTGCCTCTCCTGAGAAATCACATTGTTAAAAAGCTTAAAAATGTGATCCCCAACCATTCCTCCTTGCATCCTGAAAATTAGAGAATTTTAGAGCTTGAAAGTAGTTTAGAGATAGACCACCCTATTCCTTCATGTTTCCTCAGTGAGGAAATTGAGGCACGTGATCACACGTCAATGTAGTGGCCAAGTGAGATCTTAAACTTGTCTTCTAAGGACTAAGTAGTTAAGTGGGAGAAAGAAAACAATATTTGTATCTCTCTCTATATTTTATATTTATATCTATATCGGTATCTCTATCTATCTATCTATCTATCTATCTATCTATCTATCTATCTATCTATCATCAGTCTCTTCCGTGATACATCAGGTACTGTGTGTTTAGTGCTTTAGATGCCTTATCATGTTTAACAGTTTTATCCCAATTCCAAGAGGCAGGTGTCATCCCAACTTTACTGAGAAACCTGAATTTCAGAGAGGTAGAGTAACTTGTCCAAGAGTGAGTGTGTGGGTGTTGCACCATGCCCCCCAAACCCCTGCTCAAGGGAAGACTTTACCTGGTAGCCAGCAGCAAGGGGCCCTGCCAGCTGGCGATATGAGAGGGAGATAAAAGAAACAGTCTTTATCCTTAAATGATAAGGATATCCTTTTTCTACCTTTTGGGTTACTCTCTCTCTTTCTCTCTTCTGGTCTCTGAATCTTATTGCTCAGTCTTTGTGGACTTCGTGCCAAGATGCTTCCCCAGCCCTCCTGCCTCCTGCCATACACCCATTCTCTGAGATGGTATTCACTCCTGGGGCTTTCATGGTTCCGTTGCCTCAAATACTTTTATGCTATATTTCAAGCCCCTGTAGTCATTTACCAACAATTGTCTGCTACGCCTACCCCAACAGGGCACAAACCAGTTGTTCAAAATGTGGAATTCATTTCTCTTTTTCGCCTTCCTTTTGGAATTCCTATTTTCTTTTTATCTATAACATATTTCTTCATTATCTTATACCAACCCTCCATATCCTTCCAAAGACAATGCAAGTTCTACTTTTTCCATGAAATCTCCCATCTCACTCACTTATTGAAGAAACATTTAATGAGCAGCTGTATATGACAGGAGCAGGAGAGAGTAGAGAACAAGACAGATGCAGTGTGTGCCCTCATCGAGTTTATAATCTAGCAGGGGCTATAAATAAGTACTTGTAATGTCTGCTCTAGAGGGAAAGCAGAGGGCAGGGACAACTTGATATACTTTATTTCTTTTACATTACTCCCATCCAGAAAGAGTTAACTATCAAGTTGAATTTTTTTCAAAGCTGAGGAAATATCTCGTGGCAGGGTCTATTCCCATGCATTTGCCTCTGGGTTCTGTGAGCACCATTGCCAGTACTCTGGGGTCCTTGAGGACTGGAACACCTCATAGATGCTTGATATTCAAGTGGTCAGTGCCAGGTGGGAAAAATTCTTGGAGCAGTTCTGCATGGATGTAAGCACATCCTGGATCAAGCAGCTGCTTCTTCAGGGGCTTACTGGGTGGTACTGGCAGGAATTCCAATTCTCTGGAGCTTGAATGAAATACACATGGCACACTTTAATGTGAAATTCAGCTAAAAGCTGGCTGGAGAACAAATGACAGCCAAATAGCGGGCGCTGCCGTAGCTGTGACTCTTCCCTTTGAAGATGTGTCAGTGCTGGTCTTTCCTCCAAAATCACCATGTTATAAACCTAATGAGGGTTTTCAGTGGCTTGGGGAGAGATAGCAGAGCATAATAGGAAACATAATTTTAGATCAGTTCTTATTTCTCTTCTTAATCTTAAGGTAGTTTTGGTATCTGGCTAAGCTTCTTATAGAGACTGTTTTTGTATTTCTGAGACACTAGCAATAGATAAGACAGACTCATATGCTGTCCTGTCTGCCAGGCACACACACCATACCCCCCTCTTAACACACATACATTTGCCCATCTTGCACATGTGCAGGCACACACACTGCAGGCAGAGTGATCGGAGGCAATCAAGGCCCATCAAGGGGCCTCTCTCTTTGTGGTTTATTTTCTGCTTTTAAGTTCCATTAAGTATCATTTGAGAGTGACTATTTCATAATGGCCCACACTTGATAAAAACCAGTTCAAGAACGGTTTCTATGCCCAAGACTCACATATGCAAACCAACAACAAGGACAATAGATTGTGTCAGGAGCAAACGAAAATCATTTAAAAAAGAAGTTCCAAATAGCAGCAAATATAAAACTTTGTTTTCCAAAAAATTTTCAAATTAAAAATTCAAGAGATAATTTAATTTTGAAATTATAAATTAAGAAAATGTGGAAACATTCTCAATATTTATTATGTTTTGTACCAAATTTTTTGTTCCTTTCACATGTACTTTTTGAATTAGGAAACATTTTGTGCTCAGATATTCTCTACCTCTGTCATATAAATGCTAAATTAGCAGTCTAAAAATACCCTGATACTTTAGCAAGCCTTATTAAAAAGAACACCACTGTACAATTTCCAATATCTTTTAGTAGTTTGATTTCTCTTGATGCCATGTTCCAACAACACACTGGTATTTAAGGTTCCATGTTATAGATGACAAAAGGATTTACCTATTCATCAGTTTATATGGTGCATTGAAATAAACACTGTAATTATTTAAATGACATGGCATAAAATGATTTCTAGCCACTCCTTTTTTTTTTAATGGTCACCAAAAACTAATTAGGACCTGCCAAAAGAAAAGGAATACTTGCTTTTAAGCATGATTTCTTTCTCATCTGATTTTATTAAAAAAAAAAAAAAAAAAGATTTGTGGGGGCCATAGCATTCTGCCTCAGGAAAACAGGAGCTCTCATAGAAGCCTGAAACAGTCTCCAAGAAAGGCCTCAAACCTGCACTTTATTGAGGGCTTCCTGCCTAGGAACCCAGTGTAGGGAAGCAGAATGAAAGATCTTCCATAGATCTATAGAAACTCATGGAGCAGCGTCTGCAGAGAAAAGCCACCAACCAAACATATAAAGTGCAGATCTTTGGCCCCAATTTTGAAGGTTGCAATTGTTTAGTTGTGCAACATTAAGTTGAAATGTTATCGGTTTTCAGAACTACCTATAGAACAAGTAAAGGTTAAGAGACGGTAGAAATGCCATCCAATTTACCAACTTCACAAACCTGGCTTAATGCTGGAATTTAGAGTAAAAGAGGAAAGTGATAGTGATGAAGTATAAGTCAGAAGAGCTGAAATGTCAGTGAAATTTCCCTTGGTTACTCAAAAAGGTCTGCATTAGTGAGCCAAGAATTCAAGCTTTGTTAAGGACATCTCATGTGGGATTTGGAATGAAGCTCCAGGGAAGAATTGAGAGCCACCCATGTACTAAGGACATTTATTCTGGCCTGGCTGGGGGGGTTGGTGGTGAGAAGAGGTCCCCACTATGATGCCCTTTACCAGCTTCTCAGAGAGGCCCAAGTAAGCTGCCTGCTGAATTGACGGGAGTAATCATCAAGGGCATGGAAGGTCCTCAGTCAAGAGAACATTATTAATGGCTACTAGGCAGGGAGTGTTTCTGTGTACCAGGCCCTCTCAATCACAGGCACGATACACATGATGCCATTTCCAGCTAAGAAAGCTTCTGAGCAGTTAGTCCACGGTCATGTAGTAACAGGGTAACTTGGAATCAAAGCTTACCTGATACCTGGTTCTAAAGCCCATCCTAACACCCACTGTGCTCTACTCCTGGTCTCTGTCATTTGCCGTCCCTGGTGCCCTGGTGCTCAGAACTCATTCCATGAGCTTGATATTTTATAGCACAACCCAGGATTCTACTGCACATCTTCATTTTTATTCTTCCTTTTCCTCTCCCAACCCCATTTATTTTCAAAGACCTTATTACAGCCTCAATTTCTTATAGGTAAGGAGAAATGAGATAGAGGGAGAGAGTGAGTTGGAGTGAAGAGAAAAATACACCAGTTTATCATAACAGCAAAACTTTGGCTAACATACAGGAGCACTGAGAAAAAGAGGCAGATGTTTTTTAATCCCTTAATCATAAATCATGTTGGAATATTCTTTTTTCTTTGTTCACTTGGGCTAAAAACATCTATGTGATTGGTTTTATTATAATGTTTCAATGTTGTTTATCAAAAGATGGAAAATATTTTTATTATTGGCTTCTAATTTGTTATTGAGTTTCTTTTTCAGTAGATTTATGAATTGCATTCAGAAGGCACCTCACTTTTGTAATATTGTCTTCTTGAATCCTCCTAGAGACTTTTTAAATCTATCCTTAACTTTTTTCTATTCTCCCCTTGGATGCCATTGCTTTTCCCAATATCTTCCCTTCATTTTCCTTTCTGTACCCTATAGACACTATTGCAATACCACACATTTATCTGGCTGGAAAAACGTAGAAATTTCAAGGTTAATCTAACAATGAATCAAGTCTGGGCTCCATTGAATTTACATGCAAAATGGAACATCTTTTCTTAATATGCTTCTCCTGCCCCTTTTAAATCACAGTGCTTTTTATTTTTATTTTATTTTTTTAAAGATTTTATTTATTTGAGAGAGAGTGAGCAAGCACAAATAGGGGTGAGGGGCAGAGGGAGAAGCAGAACTCCACTGAACAGAGAGCCCAGCTTGGGGCTCTATCCCAGGACCTCAGGATCAGGACCTGAGCTGAAGGCAAATGCTTAACTCACTGAGCCACCCAGGTGCCCCAAAACACAGTGTTTTTAAATAGCAAAGGGCCAGAATATTAAAATGCCCATATTTGCAAGCCTAAAGTAGAAGGGTATTTTACTTCATTCACAAGATTGTTTTCTCCACTTCCTTAAATTATTCCAAATCATATAGTAGATATAAAGGACTGGGCAAAAAGAAATAAGGCATTTAAAAAAGAAAGTTAGTGACTTCAAGTAGTAAAATTGAATTGATTGCTTTTTAAAATTTTTAGTTATGTATAGTTAACATACAGTATTATATTAGTTTGGGGTGTACAATATTTGACAATTCTATACATGACTCAGTGATCACCATGATGAGTGTACTCTTAACTCCCTTCACCTATTTTGTCCATCCCTCTACCCATCTCCCGTCTGGTAACCATCTGTTTGTTCTCTATTGTTTAGAGTCTGTTTTTTGGTTTGTTTCTTCTCTTCTTTGCTTTTTTTTTTTTTCCTTAAATTTTCAGATATGAGTGAAATCGTATGGTATTTGTCTTTCTCTGACTGACTTATTTCACTTAGCAGTATATTGTATATGGAATATTACCAGGCCATAAAAAAGATGAAATCTGGCCATTTGCAGTGATATGGATGGATGTAGGGGGTATATGATGCTAAATGAAATAGGTATATATGTGTCACTTCTTTATCCACTCGTCTATCGATTGACACTTGGGCTGCTTCTGTAATTTGGCTATTGTAAATAATGTTGAAACAAACATAGGGATGCATGTATCTTTTCAAATTAACATTTTCATGTTCTTTGGGTAAATATCCAGTAGTACAATTACTGGGTCACATGGAAATTCTATTTTTAAAATGTTTGAGGAATCTCTATACTCTTTTCTTTCTTTTTAAGATTTTATTTATTTATTTGACGGAGAGAGGGAGAGAGAGAAAGGAGAGGGAATGGCAGGCAGAGGGAGAGGGAGAAGCAGGCTCCCCACCGAGCAGGGAGCCCAACGTGGGGCCCGATCCTCGGACCCTGAGATCATGACCCGAGCCAAAGGCAGCCGCTCAACCGACTAAGCCACCCAGGTGCCCCCCTATACTCTTTTCCACAGTGGCTGTACCAGTTTGCATTCTCATCAATAGTGCATGAGAGTTTCTGTTTCTCCACATCCTCATCAACACTTGTTTCTTGTGTTTTTGATTGTAGCCATTCTCACAGGTGAGAGGTGGCATCTCATTGTGGGTTTGATGTGCATTTCTCTGATGATGAGTGATGTTGAGCATCTTTTCATGTGTCTGTTGGCCATCTGTTTGTTTTCTTTAGAGAAATGTCTGTTCACTTCTTCTGCCCATTTTTAAATTGGATTTTTGTTTTGTTTTGTTTTTTTAAGATTTTATTTATTTATTTGACAGAGAGAGATCACAAGTAGACATAGAGGCAGGCAGAGAGAGAGGGGGAAGCAGGCTCCCTGCTGAGCAGAGAGCCTGATGCGGGGCTCAATCGCAGGACCCTGAGATCATGACCTGAGCTGAAGGCAGAGGCTTTAACCCACTGAGCCACCCAGGCGTCCCTAAATTGGATTGTTTTGAGTTGTATAAGTTCTTTATATATTTTGGAGACTAACCCGTCATTGGAAATGTCATTTACAAATATCTTCTACCATTCAGTAGGTTGTCTTGGTTTTTTTGCTTGTTTCTTTGATGTGCAGAAAGTTTTTATTTTGACATAGTCCCAATAGTCTATTTTTGCTTTTATTTCCCTTGCATCAGGAGGCATATCTAGAAAAATGTTGCTATGGCCAATGTTAAAGATATTACAGCCCGTGGTCTCTTCTAGCATTTTCATGGTTTTAGGTCTACATTTAATCCTTAATCCATTTTGAGTTTATTTTGTGTATGGTGTAAGCCAGTGGTCCAGTTTTAGTCTTCTGCTTGGAGCTGTACAGTTTTTCCAGCACCATTTGTTGAAGAGACTGTCTTTTTCCCCATTGCATATTATTTTCTCCTTTGTCAAAGATTACTTGACCATATAATTGTGGGTTTATTTTTGGGCTTTCTATTCTATTCTGTTGATCTGTGGGTCTATTTCTGTGGCAGTACCATACCGTATTGATTACTACAGCTTTATAGTATATCCGGAATTCTGGAATTGTGATCTCTCCAGCTTTGTTTTTCTTTTTAAGATTGTTTGGCTATTTGGGGTCTTTGGTGGTTCCACACAATTTTTTAGCATTGTTTGTTCTAGTTCTGTGAAAAATGTTGTTGGTATTTTGACAGAGATTGCATTAAATCTGTAGATTGCTTTTGGTAGTATGGATATTTTAACATTTGTTCTTCTAATCCATGAGCATGGGATATCTTTTCACTTGTTTGTTTCTTCTTCAATATCTTTAATCTGTGTCTTACAGTTTTCAGAGTATAGGTCTTTCACCTCCTTGGCTAAGTTTATCCTAGATATTTTATTATTATTGGTGCAGTTGTAGATGGGATTGCTTTCTTAATTTCTCTTTCTGTTACTTCATTATTAATATGTAAAAATGCCACAGATTTCTTTACATTGATTTTTATCCTGAAAACTTACTGAAATCATTTATCAATTCTAGAGTTTCTTAGTAGAGTTTTTAGGGCTTTCTGTATATACTATCATGTCGGGTGCAAATAGCACGTGTTTTACTTCTTCCCTACCGTTTGGATGTCTTTTATTTCTTTTTATTATCCGATTGCTGTGGCCAGGACTTCTTATGTTTAATAGTGGTGAGAGTGAACATCTCTGTCTTATTCTTGACCTTAGGGGAAATGCTCTCAGTTTTTCAACATTGAGCATGATGTTAGCTGTCGGATTTTCAAAGATGGCCTTTATTATGTTAAGGTGTGTTCACTCTATCCTACTTTGCTGAGAGTTTTATTATGAATGGATTTTGTACTTTGTCAAATGCTTTTTCTGCTTTTTTCTTCTTTACATGTTTGTTAGAATTTACCTGTGAGGCTGTCTGGCTCTGGACTTCTGTTTGCTGGTAGTTTTGTAATTATTGATTCAATTTCATTGCTGGTAATTGGTCTGTTCACATATTCTGTTTCTACCTGATTCAATTTTGGGAGGTTATATATTTCTAGGACCTTATCCATTTCTTCTAGGTTGCCATTTTTTGGCATATATTTTTTCATAATACTCTCTTATAATCTTTTGTATTTCTGTGGTATCAGTTGTTGTTTCTCCTCTTTCATTCATGATTTGAGTCCTCTTTTTTTTATTAGTCTAGTTAAAGCCTTATTGATTTTGTTGATCTTTTCAAAGAAGCAGCTCCTCATTTCACTGATCTGTTTTATTGTTTTTGTTGTTTTTTAGTTTCTATTTTGTTTATTTTGGCTCTGGTATTTATTATTTCCTTCTGCTGGTTTTGGACTTTTTTTGCTCTTCTTTTTCTCATTCCTTTACGTGTAAGATTAGGTTATTTATTTGGGATCTTTCTTGCTTCTGAGGTAGGCCTGTAATGCTATAAACTTCCTTCTTAGAACACTCTTTGCTGTATCCCAAAGATTTGAGACTGTTGTGTTTTCTTCCTTCCTTTCTCCCTCCCTTCCTTCCTTCCTCCCTTCCTTCTTTCCTTGTTTATTTGAGAGAGAGAGCATCGGTGGAAAAAAGGGGAAGAGGGAGAGAATATCCAAGCATACTCCTGCTGAGTCTGAGCCTAATGCAGGGCTCAGCCTCATGACCCATGAGATCAGGATCTGAGCCAAAACCAAGAGTTGGACACTTAACCGACTGAGCTACCCAGGTGCCCCAGGACTGTTGTGTTTTCATTTTCACTTGTCTCCATATATTTTTTTATTTCTTCTTTGATTGTTGGTTGACCCATTCATTGTTTAGTAGCATTTTATTTAACCTCCTTGTGTTTGTGTTCCTTCCATATTTTTTCTTTTCATAGTTTATTGTGTTATA
This sequence comes from Potos flavus, assembly GCA_028534135.1. Lineage (NCBI taxonomy): Eukaryota > Metazoa > Chordata > Mammalia > Carnivora > Procyonidae > Potos > Potos flavus. The sequence goes on along the minus strand of CM052900.1, from coordinate 110,808,378 downwards.
GTCATTGTGTTATAGTCAGAAAAGATACATGGTATGGCTTTTATCTTTTTGAATTTGTTGAGACTTGTTTTACGGACTAACATGTGATCTCTTCTGGAGAATGTACTATGTACACTTGAGAAGAATGTGTACTCTGATGTTTAGGATGCAGTGTTCTGAATATATCTGTTAGATCCATCTGTTCTATCGTGCCACTCAAGGCCACTGTTTCCTTGCTGATTTTCTGTTTGGATGATCTATCCATTGATTTAAGTGGGGTGTTAAAGTCCCCTACTATTATTGTATTACTATTGATCATTTCCTTTGTTTGTTATTAGCTGCTTTAGTATTTGTGCTCCCATTTTGGGTGCATAAATATTTACAATTGTTGTATCTTCTTGTTGAATTGCACCATTTATGATTATGTAGTAACCTTCTTTGTTCCTTGTTACCATCTTTATTTTAAAGTCTATTTTATCTGATATAAATATTGGTAACCCAGCTTTCTCTTTACTTACATTTTCATGAGAAATATTTCTCCATCCCTTCGCTTTAAACCTATAAGGGTTTTAGGTCTAAAGTGAGTCTCTTGTAGACAACATATAGATGGATCTAGCTTTTTTTATCCATTGTGTCACCCTGTGTCTTTTGATTGGAGTATTAAGTCCATTTACATTCAAAGTAATTATTAATATGTGCATATTTATTGCTTCTTTTGTTACTTGTTTTATGGTTGTTTTGGTAGTTCCACTCTGTTCCTTTCTTCTCTTGCCATCTTCTCCCATGATTAGTTGGTTTTCTTTAGCAAAATACTTGGATCCCTTACTTTTTATTTTTTGCATATCACTATTTTTTTATTTGTGGTTACCATTCATTTTATATATAACATCTTCTGTATATGGCAGTCTGTATTAAGCTGATGGTCATTTAATTTTGAACTCATCCTTTACTCTTCTCCCCTGCATATTTCAGATATTTGGTATCATATTTTACATCCTTTTGTGTTTCTCTTGCCTGATTTTTGCATATGTACTTATTTTTTTTACTTTTGTGCTTCATATTTTTCTTACTCTTACTTATAGCTTTTGTTTTTCACTTGCAGAGTTCCTTTAACATTTCTTGTAGGGATTGTTTAGTGGTCATGAATTCTTTTAATTATGTTTGTCTGGAAAACTCTTTATCTCTCCTTCTATTCTGATTGATAACCTTGCTGCATAGCATATTCTTGGCTGCAAATTCTTCCCTGTCAGCACTTTGAGTATATCATGGCCCTCTCTTCTGGCCTGCAGTTCCTGCTGAAAAATCAGCTGATTGCCTTATGAGGTTTCCCTTGTATGTAACTGTTTTCTCTTATTGCTTTTAAAACTCATTATCACTACTTTTTGCCGTTTTAATTACAATGTGTCTTGGTGTGGACCTCCTTGGGTTGATTTTGTTGGGTTCTCCCTGTGCCTTTTGGATCTGAATTTCTGTTTCCTTCCCCAGATTGGGGGAATTTTTCAGCTATTATATCTTGAAATACATTTGCCCCCTTTTCTCTCTCTTCTCCTCCTGGAACTTGTATGATGCTAATGTTTCTATGCTTGATAGTGTCACTGAGGTCCCTAAGTCTATTTTTATTTATTATTATTATTATTATTATTATTATTATTTTCTCTCTTTTTCACCTTGGTTGCTTCCCATTACTCAGTCCTCTAGGTCACTGATTAATTCTGCTTCCTCTGTTTTACTATATACTCCATCTATTGTATTGTTAATTTTAGTTATTGAGTCTTCATCTCTGATTCATTAATTTTTATGTTTTCTCTTTGTTAAGAGTCTCACTGAGTTCCTCCACTCTTCTCTCAAGTCCAGGAAGTATCTTTATGACCATTACTTTAAATTCTCTAGCAGGTATATAACTTGCCTCCATTTTGTATAAGTCTCTTGCCGTGATTTTGTCCTGTTCTTTTATTTGAGATATATACTTCTATCTCATTTTGTTTAGCTCTCCGTGTCTGTTTCCGCATATTAGGAATATCAGCTATGTCTCCTGTTCCTGAAAGTAGTAACCTGCAGTGCAGTGTCACCCATTCCCCAGAACCTGGTGCTTCAGAAGTGTCTCCTGTGTTGTGTGCATCCTGCTGTTTTGGCTGAGCTGCGTTTGCCTTTAGTCCAGTCATTTGCAATAGCTCCCTTTCCCTGTTGTGGGGAGTGTTTGGACCCTGTGTCATCAGTGGGTCAGTCTGGGGCTGCCTTGGGCTTAAGTTGCATCAGTCTGGTTAGTCATTTGCCAGAGATGCTGTAGCACTGAACTGCAGGGTGCTTTCCCTTGTTTTCCCCTGAGAAGCTTTTGTTGGTGGGGGGCCCACAGTCAGACCAAAAGTCTGCCCCCAGCCCCTTGCTAGGGCTGCAGTTGAAATGGTGGTTATCTTATCCTCTCCCTAGGGCAGGAATCACTTTGGAGTGCTTCTGACCCCTGTTGGGTGCTTGCACACTGCCAGGATTTGGCGCTGCTTTAGATGGGCTTCAGCAAAGGATGTAATGGAGGGGGTAGGTCTGCAGGAGAATGCAGGGGCAGACTGCACAGTATTAGCAAGGTTTGGACAGATCTGCTGCGGGAGGGGACCTGGAGCTGCTTCAGAAACTCCTGGCACAGGGCTAGAGGGGACGACTCCACAGGAGAGTGTGGAAACAGGGTGCATGGTGCCAGCAAAGTATGTGGGTTTGCTGTGGGAAGGGACCTGCAGCTGTCAGGCAAAACTCTTGCTGGGTTGGAGGGGGTGAATCCGCAGAAGTGTGCAGTGGTGGGGCACACTGTTCATAAGCTAGATAGCGTGGACACTATGCTTATTCCTACAGGTTTCTGTGTATCTAGACTGGGAGTCAGGGAAGGGAAATGGCACCCTCCAGCAATTTTGTTCTCAAAATGTCTCAAAGATCCTTGCCCCTCCAGCACGCACCCTTGACAGTAGTAAACAAATCTCCCTCCTGTATAGCCCAGACGTTTTTCAAACTGCAGCATATGTGCTTTATCTCTGTGGGGCTATTTGTTGTGCTGTCTCTTTAAGGGTAGGGATTCAGATTCTTACTGCCCTCCCAGCTCTCCCAGAAGCCAGCCTGCTGATTTTTAAAGTTCCAGGTTTTAAGCTCCACTGACTGTAAGACTCACAAAATCTATCCCTCTGGTTTTTCAAAGCCAAATGTTATAGGGATTCCTCTTCCTTGTGCACGTTCCCCATGCGTGGTATGCGCAGTGTGATGCTCTGCTCCTGTCCCCCTCCACACCCAGGCCATCCCTCCCTCCTGCAGACAGTACTATTATGGGTCTGTTTAGCTCCCAAGGCATCTCTGTCCTTCCTACCCTCTTTGATGTGGCCTCTTCTCTACATTTAGTTGTGGAGAGTCTGTCCTGCCAGTCTTTGGGTCCTTTTCTGGGTTGTTTACACTGATGTAGGTGTTATCTGACTGTATCCCTTGGAGGAGGTGAGCTTAGGATCTTCCTACTCTGTCATCTTCCCTGGAACTCTTGATTTGATTGCTTTCAAATGTGCCGTAACAGTCCCCAGCACAAAAAACATTAGAGAAGATATTGCCAGATTCTGTGCTGTTTTAGCTACCTTTTATTCTTGGCAGGTTGTGGAGAAGTTAGTTAATTTGACCTGATAAATTTAAGAGGGTCCATGACCTTGACGTTATGCTGATATCCAAGCCTTGTATAATGTGGTACTCAATTTTCATGAGTGACTCAATCACATTTGTTTTAATGGGGGTAGCTTTGTTTTCTGGGAGACGTGTAGACTCACAAAAGTAACTTAGGTTAACTTAGAAGTAACTTAGGTTCTGAGAGAAGTCTTCAATATCCATGTTAGTTCTAGCAGAAAAAACATGATATATGGACGGTTACTCTGAGAAAGTAAATTATTCCTGCTATATCGGTAAGCTATTTCTTTTCATCTGTGATTTATTGAACTGTATTCTTATAATCATATAGCTATATTTTAAAAACAAACATTTAAGGATAATATTTGCAAAAAACTGGAAAAACTGTCAAGACACCATTTCATATACCATGGTCTGCAATAATAATTTTAGTTCGATTTTGTCCCATCCTATGGCAACAAAGACTGATTTATAAAGCATGTTCCCCAGTCCAGAACCAGATAATACTGGAGATAATTATTGTGCCTGGTTAAAATTTAAGAGCAATTTCCTGAGGCACCACTTGTAAAATGAAAGAACATACATTGGAATGAGTGCTGTTCATTTATACAGTAAAAGAAAAATACAGAATGTTACACAGAGCCTGTTTTCCAATATTAGTTTAAATACTAACTGCATTATGCCTGGTGATTCTCCAGAACTTTTAATAGTGTGATTTTAGTGTATGGATTCACAAACTTCTTAAACTTTGTAGGCAACATAGAAAAACCTAATCATAGTCCAGTTTCAAACACTTTAGAAATAGGATTAGTGCTTTATCATCTAAAAGTAGGAGTTATTAAGATCTAAAGCAGAATTCAGCTTTCTTCTGGAAAACAAACTATATTTTTATTTTAAATTAGTAAGAATCATTAATTGTATTAGCATCTAATTAGATTTGGAATATTTTAAAAGAACACTGAAAACTGCAAGAATATTTTATGTTTCCATTGAAAGAAATCCATTAAATTTTAAAGAAAAATTAATTTTGAAGATTTAACATAATTCAATTAAAAATAGATTCTTACACATTTGTTAAGGAAGAGCTGGATGTAAAAGAAAACTTTTAGCTTAAGATAGGCCATTGATAGGTACACTTAATCTTGTTTTAGAAAACTATTGTTAGTGTTCACATTTTTTAAATGTTCTCTAAATTCATCCCTGCCTTTAAAATGATGAGATTTGCTTCTTCCAATGTTGGTAAAACCAAATGAGGGACTGAACAAACCTTTGGTAAATTAAAACAAAGACCAACTAATTTAGTCCACTGTTTGGTTTTTAAAAATCCATCTCTTATCCATTTAGTTTTGACTTATTCACTTTATATAAATTAATTATCAGTTTCAGTTATTTGACAAGGCAAAGCTAGAGAAAAATGGAAATTTTTAAAAAGATAAATCTAGTAATAATAATAATAAAAAAAAAAACCCTTAGTTGATACAGAGAAGATTCTGTCAGCCTGTGGTAGGTTTTAAAAACTAAAGCGTTTGTCCTTTTCTAGCTTAAAGAATAAAAAGACAGGTTTTTTTTTTTATCTAAATCTTTATTAGAAGAAAAAAACAGATTTAAAACGATGAGTAACAACAAATTTCATTAAATATTAAACATTTTAGTTATCAAAGATATTTAGACAATATGTTTTTAATATTTCTGCACAGCAGAAGCACACTGATTATAGAGCTCAGACTGTCATATGCTCATGTGAGTTTGTTTTGGCATAAAAGAATATCTAAAGTCACATTTAAACAAATGTGATCATAGATAAACTGATAGTAACTTACAGTTGATTCTCAAAGGCTTCACAAATTATCATATCTGACTGACATTCCCTTGGGGTGAATACTTTAACAATGAGTAACAAACTGAATTCATTTTCTTTAAAGTTAGTAGTACTAGTACAATTACTTAAAATTGAATTAGAAATTATGTTCCTGTTTATATTAGCACAATAAAAGTTAACATTATAAACTGATTATTTCATATCAAAAGTTAAAAAATGAAATAACATACATAGACCACTTCTTGATGATAATAAACAGTCATTTAAAACAGAGTGGTTCAATACATGACACCTGTGAGCACCCTTTCCAGGGGTAGTTTCCCTTTGTAATTTCTCAAAGTGTCCCTTTCCAAACGGTGTAAAGCATTGAGAAATGTAATCTTATACCTATTTGCAAAGATCTACTATAGAAAAGATTAGATTTTTAAACTTCTCACTTTTAGAAAAAAAGACTAACAAGCATCATTTTACTTTTTTTTTCTTGCGTGTAGTACACATTCATGAATGTCCACTAGGCGCAAGGGAAATTGTTTATGCTGCAAAACGTACTCTATATAGTGAGGATATCAAACATACTGAAATGACAAGTGGTTTCCAACCAGTGAGCTAGGAGGAAAACAAATTCAAGAAGACTTGTTTGTTTCAATCACTAAACATTGCAGGTTTTGTTTTTTTTTTTTAAACAATGTTTGTAAACTTGCCCACAAAAGCTGGGTAATATTAAACAGCCAGTAAGGCACTTTGTCAGAGAGGACTAAGTAGTAAAGGCTGGATGATTGGCAATTTGTTTAATATGAAACATTCTATACTTAAGGAGAGCAAAATCTGGAGCAGGCAATCTTCTTACCAATTTACTGTCAAACAGGAGTGGGGAAAACTTTAAAATTTTCTGTTTCACTTTGTTGACCAATTTTCCCTGCAGAAGTCTTTTAGTTGTAATTTAAAAAATATATTAGGAGCTATCGGTTTAAATAATGTTTCATTTTTCAATGTAATATTTAAAAGAATATGAACATATTCAGTAGTGTTTTCAAAACATCCAAGCCACTGTATTTAAAAATGAATTACACAACAAAAGATCTTAGTATAAAAATGTACCATGTTGTTAACAATTCCCTTGCGACTTCTGATGGCTTCACACATTACAGTATAAGCTTTGGTATATTAAACATGCAAATAAAAGCCAACAAGGTGGTAAATACAGTGTTCCAAACACAAAGCACTTATGAAACGAGTGTTGTGCAGACACAACAGATGAAGATTAGGTTACACACCGCTGCAGGATGACCACAGTTTGCACTTCTAACGCTTCTGAGTTTGCATACTTGGCTGGTTCAGAATCTTCAGCAGAGACTGACTCATGTAATAGGGCCTTTCAGCAGAACCATCGTTTCTTTCTATATCTTCCACTAGGAGGAAGAATGGCACAGAGTAAATATCAAAGCAAAACTGTAAGAGAAGTAATGTCGCCATCTGCTGCACACTTGCTTTACAGCAGTTCAAAACTTCTCTTTTTTTTAAATAGCATGGTTTGGCATCATTATTGTAAACACACCCATGAGAAAACAAGCAGCCCTTGTTATTATGTTAGTAAAATATCATCTAATTCTGTGTACCAGGTCATATTCTGCCAATAATGCATGCCCCTCAGGGGCATGATTGAGGAAATAACTTTTACTTTCTTTTGGATGGCAAACTAACCAAAAAAAACAAAAGCAAAAAACCTCATCTGGAATTTCCAAATTCACCTTCAAATTCCTGAAAAGTAGTATGTACTCAATTCACTTTCTAAATTATTGTATTTGTTTAAAATTGCTTTTGTTTTGCCATCAACAATTTAGGTGGTGTAGTTTTAAAGGAGATTTGTAAAGTTTTAATGTATTTCAAAGGCTTAAACTGCAAGTTTTGAAAAATATTGTTCTGCAGTTAATTACTTTAATTGCTTTGTAAGATAATAGCTTCTAATTTTTTCCCTCAAAAACAATGCTCATTTTTATTCTCTTCTACACAAAGAAGTAACCAGTGAGGAAAAATTTTTCTGACTAGAACGAAGTCCATAATATAGTTAAAACTTCTATACTTAGAGATTCTTCCTTTAAGTAGTAAAGAAGTTATTTAAAAATATTGAACCACATAGCATTTCTTTTCCTATGATTTTGTACCCATGGATTATATCCTTAAAATATAACCAACCAGCTATAGAATGTGCCTCCATATAGTTCAGTGAACACTTTTCCTCTAGTGAATTTTCTGGTCTGATCAGCAGATAGAATGTTAAACATGTAATACATGGGCCCCACCTAGTCTAAGAATCTAAAATACAGAAGAAATTATGATTATTAGAAGTCTCCAAATAAATCTTTGTCTTAATTTTCTAACTCCTGGAACAGCCAAGAATATAAGAATATAGGCAACTGTTTTCTTGCATGTTGATTTATATTTTATTCAAGTGATTTTCCAACTTTTATGTGTATCAGAATCAGCTAGAGAACTTTATAATAATTCATGAGCTGCTCCATACTCAAACACAACATATCAGAATCTCTTAGGGAAGGGGCATAGAACTCTATTAGATAAAGTTCTCAGAGTGATTCTGATGCCTACCAAAAAGAATTAGAACTGCGTTGTTTCATCATTATGTATCATCATTAAACTACTCCTGAAGAGGATATATTCCCTATCATTTTTTAACACTTAAGAGAGAGGTAACTGGGGCACCTGGGTGGCTCAGATAGTTAAGTCTCCCACTCTTGATTTTGGCTCAGGTCATGATCTCAGGGTCATGAGATCCAGCCCTGCACTGGGCTCCACACTGGGTGTGCAACCTAAGGTTCTCTCCCTCTCCCCCTTTCCTGCTGCTCGCGTGTGCACACACACATTTGCACTCTCTTTCTCTCTGTTGCTCTCAAAAAAAAAAAGAAAAAAGAAAAAGAAAAAAGAGAGGTAACTATTTACTAGATCTTGGTTGAGACTTCTGTGTTGTTGGATAATAATAACCATCCAGAAAGACAGATTATCACTCTTCTCGGAATTATACTTCAAGGAGAATGAGAATGAAGGCCCTTTGCCACGAGGTGAAACCAAGTGACACTTTTGACTATAATAATCTCAAGAAAATAAGCCAAGAACAAGATGGCGGCCATTATAAAGACCACTATTTTGAAAATCTTCCGTATTCATTGGTTTCTTGCTATTAAGCTGTCACAGAGTCAGTCTAAATCTAGGTTCCCATACTTCAGGATCATTAAATAAGTTAGTTTTTATATTAATTTTTGACATGATGATACATTTCTTACTCTTCTTAAAAACATGGATAATATTTAGATCACATTTAGATCACAATCTTAGATCAACACATTTCTTTGTGTCAATACATAAATAATCCTTATACACAAGCTTAGTGTAAATGCCCAAAGGATACTACTTGATTCAACGTTCCTTTTGGGTAACTTTTACACTGTTAGCCAATCATACACATGTGCACACAGGGGATGGACAGGCAAAGTACTTTAGTGTCTGATTCATGCTTTGCTCCACCATGCAAAAGACTGAGGCATGGCTGCCAGCAACCAGCTGTTGCTGTGACCAGCAAGGATGGAGTATAAAAATAACTTTCCTGCTAAACTCTCAAGGGAGAGATTTCCTAATGCACAGTATACCCCTATAAAGATATGAACAAGGTACCAGTGGAGTGCTAGTAGTGTATTTCCTTAGGGTAAAATTTGAAGGGTCTTACTCATCTTTTCTCTTTCCTCACTTAAGTTGAGCTAAAACTAAACCTTTTGTAGAATGAAGTCAAAAAATCTCTTTAATCTAGAAAAACAGGTATGCTCGTGAAAGATAGAATCACTCTTCTGAAACGGATCCATTCCAATTTTCTATATGGTGGGAATAGGAAAATAGGAATTTGTCTCCATCTGGGTTAGAGACAAAAGGCATGAGTATATATCCATTTCAGTTTTGTTCAGAATATTTTCATGGTGGCTAGAGGTTCATATTGTTGGAAATGATATCCCCAAACTCAGATTCAACTTTACTATGAAGATAATTTCACTAAAACAAAGTGGGCTATGAGGTTCCCGAGTAATTTTTACCTAGCAGTGTTCCCTATGGAACTTGTATAACATTATGGTTTTGAATCACACACTGAAATATACTTCTTAGGGAAACATTTATACAAGTTTAATCACAGTTGAGAAAGCTGTCCACTAGCTGGAGCAGCTATATAACCATAGCACCATATTTACAAATTTAGTACCATATGCTGGTTAACTATATCAATCTTTTTTATGGCTAATTGACTGTACATTTATAGTGCTTTCAAAAATTGCCTGAATATCCTTTACAAATATACATTTATAAAAAGAAAGGCAATCAAAGTGCTGCAATGGGAAACAGCACTCTGAGTTATAAAAGTCTCATTTAAAACACTTTTGGCTATAGGCTTTAAAAATATGTTTGACATTTACACCTTGCTTTTCAGCTGGGACCACAGTCTATAAAGTATCCTAGTTCACAGAGGCTACTGTCATCAAATGCTTGTCACCTCAGGTGGTACCATGTTCTGGCTTTTTAGGAATAAGCACAGAAATTTCACATTACTCAAAAGCATCATTTTCAAGTTACAAATGATCTAATTTACAAAAGTTCTATTTAAAAATGAATGTCACTGTTTTCTACTCTTTCTGCTTCTGGGGAACTAGTTGCATCATGTTCAGAGTTCCGTGCAGGGTAGGGGCTATGAAGTAGGGTTTTTCTCTGGATCCATCATTTCTTTCCAGATCTTCACCTGTATATGCAGCAGCCAAAGCAGGCAAAAGCAGCAAGCGGCAGCAGAATTAAATGTATTTTTATGAATTGGAGAGTCAAACAAGGAAAAATCAGAGAAATTAGTGTTAGAAAGTCAAATATAAGACAATTAGTACCATTAAGTTGCTGATGCTGGACAAAGTAAGAAACTTCAACCTCTGCCAGGAAGCACTGAAACTTCCTAAATCCCACCAATGCCCATAGAGGTTTATTTTGATAGTTGAAAGGTGAATAAGATCTTTCCTGTCCTTTCAAAAGTATCATCTCTAAATCTGTGACTGTTCATTTTAGAAAGGTAAAATGCCACGTCTTCAGAGAAGAAGCCGAATAAAAAGTCTGTGATAAATGTAGAATAGTAATTGAATTTCAGAGTCCGAAGTCACTTTTAATGGTAGCCCACACCCGTAACATTACAGATGAAGAAACGGAGACCCAGGTATGTGAAATGATTCTCCTGACGTCAAAAGCTCTGGGGCAGTCAGAATGAGGCGAGGACCCAGCCTCTTGACACCTAGTTCCGTTCTTGTCCTACTTAACTATAAGTCATCCTGTCTTAAATCTCTTCAGATTGCATTAGAAAACTAGTGGCAGTGTTTTCTGACTTCACATAACACGTGAATTTACCTTCCTGCTTTGCCTAGGCTAATAATAAAATGACGGAGTGTTCACTGAGCACATACCTACCGGGTGATTCAGGGAAAGCCCCAGAATGATGCTGAGGTATAAGAAGTTGGCACAGAATTAAGCTTCCTAAAGATAGAATTCGCAGCAGATAATAGCTATCAATAAGTATACAAGTACATCTTAACTCTATGTTTTCACTAGTGTATTAAAGATTTTGTTATTCATAGCCATTATTATGACAAAGAATAAGAAATATTATATAAAACCATATAGGATAATCATAGATTTATGGAATAAATCTAAATTCTTTTTCATCCTTTTTGGGAAATTGTTGGATTATTGATTCAGATTTTTTACATTAGACCTCACAGAGACCTTCCTCAGACAAAATAGAAAGCTAAGGAGGGAACATGATGGACGCTGAACATTTTTGTTCTTTCTTCCTTAACCATATTTCTATATCACATATGGTATAGTATATCTATATTGTTATTACCCTTGAAGAATTATTAGGAAGGCTGATTTCTATATCAGATATAGTATATTCATATTGTTATTACCCTTGAAGCATTATTAGGAAGCCTGGTATGGATCACATTAATACTCATCTACAACACTACTTTTTTCTCAAACTGGGACCAGAATTCTCATTGCCTTGTAATATTAAAAAGATGCCATGTTTCTATAAATGCAGTGTTTGCAAATGGTTTGCATTTCTAAAAACACCAGTTGTCTGGCAGCCAAGAGAATAGGTATAAAAAGAGATTATAAAAATTATATAAAAAGATTATAAAGATTATAAAGGTACAGTTCTACACAATCAGAATTTGGCTTATAGCACCATTTAAGAAGAATGTTTTCCAGAGTAAGATCTTGCCCATAGTAAAAGTTGGGGAGGGAGGAGAAATAGAATTTGGTATCCCTTGTTCTTTATTCTCAAAGACAAGAGTCTCCAGAAGGAAACTATTCATGTTCAACACACCATGTACTGGATAAAGCTGAAATTACACCTTATTTTCAAGAAGTTGGCAATTATTAATATAAAAAGGTGGGAAACAGTTCTTACTGCTCAAATTTAAAATCCACTGTCAAGTTTAAAATCCGTAAGATTTTTCCAAAGCTTCTAAAGGCTGAAAGCTAGTAGCTTCTATGCATTTCCTGAGATACATTTTCAGAAACATTTTCAGTTATAAGAATGGGGAAGATCCTAAAGGGATCTCCCACTATTGCTATAATTAGCATCTGAGATGAAAAAAGAGATCTTTAACATTTAAGACCTCTGTCTCAGGCACTACCATATTTCTATGCTCCTTCTTCCATCTCCAACCTGGGCTGAAGTTTGTTCATTTGGCATTTTGTAGATGGCTTCTCCTAATAAACTGCTGACAGTGGCATTAGAAGATGATTAAACATTTCTGTTCCATTTATAGTCAGAGAGAGACCTAATGAGTATGCACAGTTCTCCTGATTTCTGAATTGTCCAGCTATTGAAAATAATTTTTAAATGTTAAGAAAAAAAATCAAGTCACTTTCTAGGAGTTTTTTTCCCTTGAATATGTCTCCCTGTAAGTATTGTCTCCTCTCCTGACCCCAGTGTAAAGTTGGTGCTATGAGTTATGCCAAAAAATAAACTGTTAATTTTACACAAGTGGATCACTCAGTACTGACCTGTCATAGAATGTTTTCTCGACTTCTCTTAAGAGCAAGGTGCCAGAGAAATAAGCTCTCCGAGGGTACAGCTGGAGGGCTAACAATTTGTTCTTTCATCTGCTGAGCCTACTTCTAGGTACAACCTACTTCTAAGTACAACTTACTTCTAAGTTGTACAACTTACTTCTAAGTACAACCTACTTCTAGGTTGAAGGTAAGGGCCAAGTCATGTTCCTAGGGCACTAGGTTCTCCAAGGCTTTTAAGATGAGATATTAATAGAAAACCTATCCATTATGAGTTACACATGCCACATAGAGGCACAGCAAATAAGTCAGTGATAAAAGCTCTTAAGAAGTATTTTAACTCTAAGCATCAGAATTGATCGAGCTGTTTCCTAGACATTCTCCTCAATGAGTCTAGTGTGAATTCGACCTATGTGTCTCTGAAACCATTGCCAGCTTGGCTTTATCAGAATTATAAAAGCTCTTCTCAAAGTGTTCCTACAGTCCAGTCTCAAAGCCCAGTTACGTCCTCAGTTCTGTTAATGATTCGGTTCTGTTGTGCTTTATTATTAAAACTTGAAAATACTAAGAAATGAAAAAAACAGTTTCATGCTAACACCATGCCATGGAGCCTGATGTTCATTTCAGTAGCTGACTCTCCTGTGCTTTGCAAATTCCATTCTCTCAGCTGTTAAGGTTTAAAGAGCATCTACTAAACAGAGTCTCTTTCCAAATAAACACTATTTGGTAGTTACAGCCAGACCATAGCAAATCCACAAGCCAGCTAAGGACATGGGTCTTAACCTTCTTATCTTTCAGTTACTCTCCAAAGGGGGAAAACACATATACTGAAAACTTACAGAAGCAGATGAAAATTGTATCAATACACATTACATAGACGCTGAAGAATCCATGGGCAACTAGGTAAGATCCAATAGTGACTGTCTGTAAATGAGTAAAGAACAAAATGAAGATGTCATTAACTTGTCCAGAAGAACAATAATGCAGCTTTAAATGAAAGTCATAATGAGAAACATTGAAGTACCCTATGTTAGAAAAGATTTCAATATAGAGACCAAAAAAAAAAAAAATCCAGTAACAATTTTGGGTGCTTTGTACTGGGATTTAAATATATTACCTGCCAATTTTCTTACCACTATATCCCCGATGCCTACCAAAAATACCCCAGATTTAGGATCCTGTACACTGAGGCAAGAAAGCATGGAAGTTAAGAGCACACACTGCGTAGGGTTGAATCACTTGCCAGACACTCACTCAACAAGTTACTTAACCTCACTGTGCCTCCTGCCTCCTATAAAAAAATCACTGGTGGGCGAGGGGAGAATGTGAATAATAACAGTATTTATGACATATGGATTGAGTGAGTTAGGTAATTGCTATGGACACTGCCGGGCTCCTACCAGGTCCTCTCCAACTGCTACGTCTTTCCTCCAATTGTTGGGAATGTAGGCTGCTGACGACTGAGAGGCTTCCCTCACTAGGAATTGCCCTTGTTGAAGGGAACTGCCTCGCCCAAGGTTACACCCCCCATCCAGGGGGCAACCCCTGGCCAACGGCTGCCTGATGCAGCATACAGATGCCTAATTCTTCCTTCAGAACTTCTTGTCAATATGTCTGAGGCCTCCACTCTAACTGCAGCTTTTTCCTTTGCCCATGCCTGCCCTCCTTACTTCCTCGTTACAAGGGTATCTCAGGAAAACACTTCCTAATAAACCTTCTGCAGGCAATCCTGTCTCAGAGGTTGTTTCTAAGGAATCCAATCTAAAGCAGCATAAGGCTTGGCACAAAGTAGGACCAATAATGTTAGCTATTATTATTTTTCTTGTTCCTTTTATTTTGCCATCTCTGATAAATCAGAGTCAATATTACCCTGTGGCTATGAATGAATTGTGTCCTCTCAAAACGCACATGTTGAAACCTAATCCCTAATGTGATGATATCTGGAGGTGAGGTTTGGGGAAGGTAAGTAGGTCATGAGGGTGGAGCCCTCATGAATGGGATTAGTGCCCTTAAAAGAGGAGATAGGAGAGATGATGAGCTCTCTCTCCACCACGTTAGGATACAGTGAGAAGGCAGGAGTGGGGGTGGGGTGTCTCTTTGCAAACCAGGAAGAGAGCTCTCACCAGGAACTGAATCTGTGGGCACCTTGATCTTGGACTTCTCAGCCTTCAGAACTGTGAGGAATAAATTCTTGTTTAAGCCACCCAATCTATGATATTTTTATTAGAGAAGCCTGAACTAAGACACCAGCTCTTACCAGCAAAGGTACCCAGTAGTAATTTAAAGATGTTGGTCCTTCTATCATTGTTGGCAATCTGTGTGTGAAGAGTAAGAAGGCCAGCACACCTACATTGGAAAGGCAGAACATGTATATTATGTATTTGCAAAGGAATATAGTTTTTTGTAGCAAAGAAGTTTTCCCAAGTACCTTTTAGACTTACTATGTTTATTATTATTACTTACCGATACATCCAGCAACTAGAATTTTCCCCAGGATTAGTACAAAGTCTGTAACTTTATCCATAACTGCAACTCTGAGAATCAGAAAAAAGAAAGTATAATTTTGTGTTTAAATTACATTTGTCACTTGAAATTTATGAGAGTAAATAATTCATGAGCTCATTTTGATATGTCTTTGCTGGAAATTTTATTTGGCCTTTGTTAAATGCAAGAAATGAAGGTAGACCTCCCGAATGAAGTTCTGATTTATTTTTGATGAAGTAAACAGAAGATGGCATTGTAGGGCTATCTGGCATTATTAGTTATGTCAGCCTCTGTTTCAAAGCCTAAGACACCCTGAATTTTGAGAAGGTTTCATTTCTTCCCTGCTTTTGCTCACTCAGACTCTGTCAATTTGGGGAGAGGGAAATGGTCAGAGACATGATGTTTGTGTGGAGAATTTCTTAAGCAGAAGGGATAATAAAAATTCATAAAATGCCAGTGAGTGTGAAGATGTAGATGGATGATAGAAGCAACATTCTAAGATATGAAAAGAAATAGTGTGAGAGAGAAGATTTAAATCTATCCACTTGAAAGATAATATTCATGTCTAATAAGATCACCATCAATTTAAATCACAACATGTGAAATATTTGATGCTCAAGGTTCACCAAATTTATCTTTTGCAAATTCAACCTGATTACTTACTTTAAAACATTTCTCATCAGCAGATTGAAAGCATCTCTTGCTGACCTGCAGAAGTTTTTGCCATATATTGCAATCTGAGGAAAACAGTTGTTATTATTCTGGAGTTGGTAACATACCCTAACAAGACCAACAGACAATCCAATGACAGGAAAATGAATTAATTCTCTTATCACCCAGCCTGCTACTGTCATTCCTCTTTCCAGCCTTTGGGTATTGGGAGACCTGGGAACTGTATATCCTCAACTCTGCACAGCTGTCAGGGGTGTTGATAATAAGGTGTGCTCCAGATGCTATATGCCTGTGAACTCCATGGGAATTCACACAGAGGTAGATCTTTTTCTCAAATCCCAGGATATGGTTTCTGTCTTTGAAGTGTTTTGGCTAGGGTCTGTTGTGAATGGGATAAATATTGCAGCATTCACATTAAAAATTATTCTCAGGAAACCAACATCTTTTGATACATTGATTTCTTGATTAAAAGGCTCAATACAGTATTCTTACTGGAGGTAAATTAATGACTATTTAAATCTTCATGACTATTTGAATCACCCGTGCAGATTCTGTGTCATGGTGATAACAAGCAAGTATCATAAGGTTATAGTTACTAGATTGTAGAATTATGTTTTTGGAACCCCTATTTTTAAAAATCTCCATATTCCCCATAGGAAATAAGTAACACTTTCAGTTAGGCCTTGTCAATTCCCACACATTTCAACATAAGATTTATAAGAAGACATAGACCATTCCCTAGAAATATGTAAATCCCAGAATTAGAAAGATATTTTTTTTTTCTCTGAGTGAAATATAGACTAACCTCTCCTTCCACTAAACAATGTCAAAGACACACAAAATCTTTTCAATCTAGCATATTTAAAAATTTCTAAGGTAAATAATATTTTCCCTCTTTAAAAATATATTAACAGTAATAATGAAGTACAGCTAAGATATTACCTCAACTAGGAAAGCATAGCACTGAATCATGCATGGGATTCACAAATCCTTTTATCAACATGGTGATAAATTCAACTGCATGATGCAAAAAGCGTTAGAGATGGAAATGTGAAAATGGGGTTTGGGTTTGCAAAGAAATTTAGTAAATAAAAAATAAGCTACTTACCATAACATAGGCATTTCTGTTAAAAAACTTTACCATTTGTTCCAAACACCAGAAACAGCATTTCAGGCAGCATTGTAGAAATTTAGAAACGTTGTTCTGCGCCTCTATGAAAATGAAATATTCAAATCTATTAATGATTTGTAACTAAACTCTATGATCAAAAAAATAAACATTTTAAAAATAGGCTTTTAATTTTTTTTAATTTGGTAAAACAGTTACCATTTTAACCATTTTAAGTGAACAATTCAATTATGTACAATACTGTACAATTCAATTCAACATTAAGGTAAGTGTATTCACATTATTGTGCAACCATTATCACTATCCATTTCTAGAACTTTTCATCATCTCAAATAGAAACTCCATACCTTTTAAACAATAACTTCTCATTCTCCCCTTCCCTAAGCCCCTGGTAACTTCTACTGTAGTTTATATGAATTTGCCTCTTCTGGACACCTCATATAAGCGGAATAATACAATATTTATCCTTTTGTGTCTTATTTCACTTAAAGTTTTCAAGGTTCATCATTTCATCCCTTTTTAGAGCTGAACAACATTCCATTGCATGTATATATCACATTTTGTTTATCCTTTTATCTGTTCATGGAAATTTGGGTTGTTTCTACCTTTTAGCTACTGTGAGTAATGCTAATATGAATACTTGTATGCAATTATCTGAGTCTCTGTTTTCAATTCTTTTGAGTATATATCTAAGGAAGTGAAATTGCTGGATCATATGGCAATCCTATTTTTAACTTTCTGAAGAATCATCATAATGTTCTCCATAATGGTTATACCATTTTACATTCCAAGCAACAATACACAAAGGTTCCCAGTTTATCTTCATCCTACAAATACTTGTTATTTTACATTTTTAAAAATAATAGCCATTCTAATGGATGTGAAGTGGTAACCTTATTATGATTTTGATTTGCATTTCCTTAATGAATAATATGGAGCATCTTTCCATGTGCTTATTTTCACCATTTGTGTATCTTTTTGGGAGTAATGTATATGCTATTCCTTTGTAGAAGGGACCAAGGTGGTGACATGGGAGGCCCCTGAACTTCCCTCCTTTCACAGATGCACATAAAGTACAGCTACGCATGGAACAATTTCCGCTGCGAAAAAACCAGAAACTAGCTGATTGACTCCTATCACATCAGGCAACTAAAAAAAGTAACCACAGTGAAATGGGTAGGAAAGGATGAGACAAACATGTCGTAAACCCCATTTCTGGCACAGAACCATACTATAAGGAAGATACCCCCAACTCGCAGCCTCTTCCTGAGGAGTAAAGCATTTGGACAGTACATACAGGATGCCAACTTTTAAGCCTCCCACCCAAGGGACAGGCCCCCAAAATTCCTAGCTCTGAAAACCAGTGGAGTTTATATCCACAAGTCCCACAGCACTCCAGAAAACAAAGCTAGTTCTTTACATGCTAGCACTCACTGTGGCTGTCCTCCAAGGGGCTTAGCACAGAGGAAACAGGGAAAAAAGAAAGGTCCATTTTCCAGTCTTTTCCTGGAAGGGGATGGAGTACATACTTTACAACCCACTGCCTGAGGGTCTGGCTTATAATTTGCACACATTTAGTTGTTAGCTGCAATCCTTCATGGAGTTGTCCAGAGGAGCTAGTGGGCACATCTACTACTTTCTCCCCCTAGCTAACTCCAATTATATAATTAGGTCACCAACATCTCTTTGGAAGGAGATTTTACACATACCGACTGCCCTAGTTTTTGCAGTTGCTGCCTAAGGATGGTTCCACACTTTCCCTGGCTCTGAGAGCCAATGGGGGTTGCATTGAAAAGTCCTACAGGACTATAACAAACAAATAAGCAGTTTTTAAGTGGTGCAGGAGCACCCTCCTTCAATCCCAGCATGGATACACACCCTGGCTCCGTGCAGAAGGAATAGACAAATATCTACTTCCCAGTTTCTCTGTGAAAGAGGCTTAACTGCATACTTTCCCACCTACTGCCTGAGGATCTGGCTTATAATTCAGCCTGCATATAGGTTCTGACTGTGATCATCCTCTTTGGAATACTGAGGTCTTGGCACATATTCAACTGTTGGGGAACATTAAGAATAACTGGTGGCTAAGACAATCACAAATGCCTGAGAGATCTAGAAGCTTGAGCTGGGCTGATTGATGAAATTCATCTCCTGTATGAGCCATCTGTCAAAACTGGAGAAGTGACTGTTTTATTTAATACAATGAATCCACTATAGAGACTCAAGAAAAAAATGAAGAGGGGCACCTGGGTGGCTCAGTGGGTTAAAGCCTCTGTCTTCGGCTCAGGTCATGATCTCAGGGTCCTGGGATCGAGCCCCGCATCGGGCTCTCTGCTCAGCAGGGAACCTGCTTATCCCTCTCCCTCTGCCTGCCTCTCTGCCTACTTGTGATCTCTCTCTCTCTCTGTCAAATAAATAAATAAAATCTTTAAGAAAAAAAAAAAAAGAAAAAAAATGAAGAAAAAAGAGAATATGTTCCAAACAAAAAAAGGATAAATCTCTAGAAACTGATATTTCAGAAGTAAGTGGTCTACCTGATAGAGTTTGAAATAATGGCCATAAAGATGTTCATCAAGGTCAGGGAAACAATGCATGAACATTGAGAATTTTAACAAAGGGACAGAAAATATAAAAAAGCACTAAACAGAATTTATAGAACCAAAGACTACAATAATGGACTTAAAAAATTCAATAGAGGGTTTTAATAGCAGACCAGATCAAGCAGAGGAAAGGATCAACAAATTCAAATATAGGGCAGTGGAATTCATTCAATTAGAGAAGCAAAAGGGAAAAAGAATGGAGAGAGGGATGTATTTATTGGACACTATCAAGCAGACCAAATTGGAGGTCCCCGAAGGAGGAGAGAGAGAGAAAGGTGCAGAAAGCTTAACTGAAGAAATAATAGCTGGAGAGTTCCCTAATCTGGAGAAACAAACAGACATTCAGACGCAGAAAGTCTAAAGAATCCCAAAAAAGATGAATCTAAAGAGACCCACACTGAAACACATACAAATAAATTTTCAGAAATTGAAAGGCAATTAAAAGCAGTGGGAGAAAAGTGACTTTTACTTTTTTCAGGATAAAAAAAAAAGTCACAGAAAAGTGACTTTTTCAGCAGAAATTTTGTAGGCCAGAAGAGAGTGGAATGATATATTCAAAGTGATGAAGGAAAAAACTGCCAAGCAAGAAACTCTATGGGGCAAAGTTGTCCTTCGGAATTGAAGGATAAAGTTTTCCAGACAAATAAAAGCTGAAGAGTTCATCCTCACTAGTCAGCCTTACAAGAAATGTTAAAAGGGAGTTTTTTAAGCTGAAACAAAGGATGCTAATTAGTAACATGAAAATATGTGGAAGTATAAAATTCACTGGTAAAAGGTAAATACATAGTTAAATTCAGAATACTCTAAAACTGATGGTAGCAGGTAAATCACAATTCTACTATAAAGATTAAAATACAAAGTATTAAAGATAACTGTAACTACAACAAGTTGTTAATAGATACACAATACAAAAAGATGTAAATTGTAATCGCCAAAAATGTAGCATTAATGTGGGGAAAGTGTGAAAATGTAGAGATTTTGTACACATTTGAAATTAAGTTATCAGCTTAAAATAGATATAAGATATTTTATTTAAGATATAAAACAGCCAGAAAACAATTAACGAAATGGCAATACTAAGTCCACAATTATCTATAATATAAATGAATGAAATTCTCCAATCAAAAGACACAGAGTGGCCGAGTGTATTAAAAAAAAAAAAACAACAACCCTCAATTATAAGCTACCTATAAGTGTCACTTCACGTGTAAAAACACATATAGAATGAAAGTGAAGGATTGGAAAAAAATTTTCACACAAATGGAAACCGAAGGGGGAATAGTTATACTTATATCAGACAAGATAGACTTTAAGACAAAAACTGTAACATGAAGGTCATACTGTGATAAAGGGGTCTATTCTTCAAAAGAATATAAAAATTATAAATATTTATGTACCAAACATTGGAACACCTACATATACAAAGCAAAATATAAACAGACATCAAGGGAGAAATATATAGCAACATAATAACAGTAGAGGATTTCAATACCCCACTTTCAACAATAGATCATCCAGATAGATGATCAAAAAGGAAGTACTGGACTTAAACTGTAACTGACCGGAAAGATTAGACATTTACAATACAGTCCTTCCAAACATCAGCAGAATACACATTCTTCTCAAGTGCATATGGGACATTGTCTAGGATAGATCATTGCTAGATCACAAAACAGGTCTTAATCAATGTAGGAAGACTGAAATCATATCAAGCATCTTTTCCAACAACAATGGTTTGAAACAGGAAGAAAACTGGAAAATTCACCAGTGTGTGGAGATTAAAGTACATGCTACTGAACAACCAATAAGCCAAAGAGGAAATCAAAAAGGAAATCAGAGTATCTTGAGACAAAACTGGAAACACAGCATGCCAACATATGGAATGCAGCAAAGTAATTCTAAGAAGAAAGTTCATAGCAATGAACACATATATTAAGAAAAACAAAAGATATCAATCTGACTTTATATCTTAAGGAAGTAGAAAAAGAAGAACTAGCACAAATTAGTAGAAAGAAAGATAAAGCAAATTTCAGAGTGGAAATGGATGAAATAGAAATTAAGAAGACCATAGGAAACATCAGTGGAACTAATAGTTGGTTTTTTTAAAAGATAAACAAAATTAACAAATCTTCAGTTAGACCAAGGAACAAAGAAATAAATACAGAAATGAAAGAACAGATATCACAATCAATACTATAGAAATACAAAGGATCATAAGAGACTACTATGAACAACTGTACACAAACAAATTAGATAACGTAGAAGAAATGGATAAATTCCTACAGACATACAACCTACCAAGACTGAATTATGATGAAATAGAAAATCCGTAAAGACCAATTACCAGTAAGGATTTTGAATCAATAATCAAATACTTTCCAACAAACAAAAGGCCACAACCAGATGGCTTTACTGGTAAATTCTATCAAACATTTAAAGAAGAATTAATATCAGTTCTTCTCAAACTCTTCTAAAAAACAGGAGAAACATTTCCAAATTCATTTTACAAGGCCAGCATCACTCTGATAATCAAAGCAAGGAAAGGACACCACACAAAGAGAAAATTAGAGACCAATATCCCTAATGATCATAAATGCAAAAATCCTCAACAAAATATTAGCAAACTGAATTCAGCAGTACAGGAAAAGGCTCATACACCAAGAACAAGTGGATTTATCAAAAGATGCAAGGATAGTTCAATATATGCAAATCAATAAATGTGATGTACCGTATTAACAAAATGAGGATCCAAATCATGGTCATCTTGGTAGATGCAGAAAATTCACTTGACAAAATTTAACCTCCTTTCATGATAAAAACTCTCAATAAATTGATTATAGAATGCCTTAACATAATAAAAGCCACGTGTGACAAGGCCACAACTAACATGACACTCAATGGTAAAAAGCTGAAAGCTTTTCTTGTAAAATCAGGAATAAGGCAAGGATGTCCACTCTTGCCATCTTTATTCAATATAGTACTAGAAGTCCTAGTCAGAGCAATTAGGCAAGAAAAAGAAATAAAAGGGATTAAAACTGGAAAAGAAGTAAAATTGTCTTTGCAGATCACATATTATTTATAGAAAACCCTACAGTCCACCAAAAAAAACCCCAAAAAACAAAAAAACAAAAAAAAACCCAACCTATTAGAAATAATGAATGAACTCAGTGAAGTTGCGGGACAGATAATCAATATACAAACTCAGCTGCATTTCTATATACTAACTAACTATTGAAAAGAGAAATTAAGAAGATAATCCCATTTACAACTGTATAAAAAACAAGAAAATTCCTAGAAAAAAAGTAAGGTAGGGAATTACTTGTGCATTGAAAACTGTAAGCCATTGATGAAATAAAGACAAATAAGTGCAAAATATCCTATGATCATGGCTTGGAAAAATTAATATTGTTAAATATCCATAATACCCAAAGCAATGTACAAAAGTCAATGCAATAGCTATCAAAATTCCAATGGCATTTTCCACAGAAATAGAAAAAAACAGTCCTAAAATTTGTTTGGAATCACAAAAGATTCTGAACAGCCAGAGCAATTGTGAAAAAAGAATAAAGCTGAAGGCATTACATTTCCTGATTTCCAACCATATTACAAAGCATGATAATCAAAATATTATAGCATTGGGAAAGAAAGAGACATATGATGAATGGAACAGAATAGAGACCCCAGAAATACATATACATACATATATACATATACATATACATATATATATATATATGTATATATATATATATATATAAATTACTTTTCAAAAAAGAAGTAAAGAATATACAATAGAGAAAGGATAGTCTCTTCAATTCAGTGGTTCTGGGAAAACTGAATGTCCACATGCTAAAGAATAAAATTGGGTTCTCACATCACACAAAATTCAAAATGGATTAAAGATTTGACTGGAGATCTGAAACCATGAAACTCCTAGAAAAAAACAAGACATTAGTCTTGGCAATGATTGTTTGGATTTGATGCTAAAAGCAAGGGCAACAATCAGGGAGATTCAAATCAAAACCACACTGAGATACCACCTTACACCAGTTAGAATGGCCAAAATCAACAAGACAGTAAACAACAAATGTTGGAGAGGATGTGGAGAAAGGGGAACCCTCTTCCACTGTTGGTGGGA
>CM052900.1:110723079-110784308 GCA_028534135.1 Potos flavus | reverse complement strand
CGAGCCTGGTGGTGGGTATTGAGGAGGGCACGTATTGCATGGAGCACTGGGTGTGGTACATAAACAATGAATCTTGTAACACTGAAAAAATAAAATAAAAGTATTTGGGGAAAAAAAATGTAAACACGCATACACCCTATGACCTAGCAATTCCAAAAAAATAAAAAATAAAAAATAAAAGCAAGGGCAACAAAAGCAAAAATAAACAAGTGAGACTACATCAAACTAAAAAGCTTTTGCACAGAAAAGAAAACCATCAACAAAATGAAAAGGCAACCCATGGAATGAGAGAAATTATTTGCAAACCATATATATGATGATGAGTTAATATCCAAAATATTCAAGGAACTCATAGAACTCAATAGGAAAAACACCAATAACCCAATTTAAAAAAATGGGTAAAGGACCCAAAGAGACATTTTTCCAAAGACATACCAATAAGGCCAATAAGTACATGAAATGGTGCTCAACATTACTACTCAACAGAGAAATGCAAATCAATGCAAATCAAAACTACAATGAGGTAGAGGATAGGATGTCTATTATCCAAAAGACAAAAGATGAGGATGTGGAGATGAGGATGTGGAGATGAAGATGTGGAGAAAAGGGAACTCTTGTATACTGTTGGTGGGAACGTAAATTGGTGTGTCCACTATGGAAAACAGTATGGAAGTTCATCAAAAAATTAAAAATAGAACTAGCATATGATGCAGAAACTCCACTTCTGCATATATATCCAAAGAAAATGAAATCACTATCTCAAAGAGAAATCTGTACTCCTATGTTCACTGCAGAATAATTTATAATATCAAATGTATGAAAACAACATGTCAGTGAATGGATCAATGGATAAAATGTGGTATATATACACAATGGAACATTATTCAGCTTTTAAAAAGAGGGAAATACTGCTTTTGCAGCAACACGGATGACCTTGAAGGGCATGATGCTAAGAGAAATAAGCCAGATAGAGAAAGACAAATACACATGACATCACTTATATGTATAATTTTTAAAAATATTTAACTCATAGAGCAAAATGGAGGTCACTATAGTCTGGGGGGTGGGAGAATAGGGAGAGGCTGGTAAAAAGGTATAAATTTTAAGTTATAAGATGAATAAGTTCTTTCAATACAATGTATAACAGTGAATATAGTTGATAATACTACACTGTATAATTTAAATTTGCTTATAGAGAACTTAAGCATTCTCATAGAAGGAAGGGAGGGAGGGAAAGAAAGAAAAGGGGAAAAGAGAAATATGTGAGGTAATGGACATGTTTATTACCTTGAATGTGTATGTGTATACACTCCTTTCACAATGTATGTGTATATCAAAAAAACATGTTGTACACTTTAAATATATTACAATTTTGTCAAATTATACCTCAATAAAGCTGAAAAAATTTTACATAATTTTAAAAATCCTCTGTTTATGTTGAATTGGATTGATTATTGTTGAGTTGTGAAAGCTCTTTTTTCTTTTTTAATTTAAATTCAGTTAGCCAACATATAGTACATCATTAGGTTTTGATGTAGTGTTCAGTGATTCATTAGTTGCATATAACACCCAGTACTCATCGTAACATGTGCCCTCTTTAATACCTATCACCCGGTTACCACATTCCCCCACCCCCTCCTTTCTGTAACCCTCAGTTTGTCTCCTGGAGTCCAGAGTCTTTCATGGTTTGTCTCGCTCTCTGATTTCTTCCTGTTCAGTTTTCCCTCCCTTCCCCTGTGATCTTCTGCGGTATTTCTTATATTCCACCTATGAATGAAACCATATGATAATTGTCTTTCTCTGACTGACACACCTCACTCAGCATAATACCCTGGAGTTCTAGCCATGTCAGTGTAAATGGTAGGTATTCATCCTTTCTGCTGGCTTAGTAATATTCCATTTTATAGATGAACCACATCTTTATCCATTCATCTGTTGAAGGACATTTTGAATCTTTCCACACTTTGGCTATTGTGGACATTGCTGCTATGAACATTGGGATGCAGGTATCCCTTCTTTTCACTACATCTGTATCTTTGGGGTAAATACCCAGTAGTGCAACTTCTAGGTCATTGGGTAACTCTATTTTTAACTTCTTGAGGAACCTTTATACTATTTTCCAGAGTGGCTGCATCAGCTTGCATTCCCACCAAGAGTATAAGAGGGTTCCCCTTTCTCCACATCCTCGGCAACATTTGTTGTTTCCTGTCTTATTAATTTTAGCCATTCTAACTGGTGTAAGGTGGTATCTCATTATGGTTTTGATTTTTACTTCCCCAATGACAAGTGATATGGAACATTTTCTCATATATCTGCTGGCCATCCATATGTCTTCTTTGGAGAAGTGTCTGTTCTTATCTTCTGGCCATTTCTTGACTGGATTATTTGCTTTTTGGGTGTTGAGTTTGTAAAGTTCTTTATAGATCTTGGATACTAGCCCTTTGTCATCTGCAAAAATCTTCTCCCATTTTGTAGGCTGCCTTTTAGTTTTGTTGACTGTTTCCTTTGCTGTGCAAAAGCTTTTTGTCTTGATGAAGTCCCAATAGTTAATTTTTGCCTTTGTTTCCCTTGCCTTTGGAGAAGTGTCTTGCAAGAAGTTGCTGCAGCCAAGGTTGAAGAGGTTGCTGCCTGTGCTCTCAAGGATTTTGATGGATTTCTGTCTCACATTTAGGTCTTTCATCCATTTTGAGTATATTTTTGTGTGTGGTGTAAGGAAATGGTCCAGTTTCATTCTTCTGACTATGGCTGTCCAATTTTCCCAACGCCATTTGTTGAAGAGATTGTCTTTTTTCCATTGGACATTCTTTCCTGCTTTGTCGAAGATTAGTTGACTACAGAGTTGAGGGTCCATTTCTGGACTCTCTACTCTGTTCCAATGATCTATGTGTCTGTTTTTGTGCCAGTACCATGCTGTCTTGATGATCAAAGCTTTGTAATGTAGCTTAAAGTCCAGCATTGTGATGCCACCAGCTTTGCTTTTTTTTTTTTTTTCAAGATTGCTTTGGCTATTTGGGGTCTTTTGTGGTTCCATACAAATTTTAGGACTGTTTGTTCCAGCTCTGTGAAAAATGTCGATGGTATTTTGATGGGGATTGCATTGAATGTGTAGATTGCTCTGGGCAACATAGACATTTTAACAATGTTTATTTTTCCAATCCATGAGCATGGAATCTTTTTCCATCTCTTCATGTCTCCCTCAATTTCTTTCATAAGTGTTCTGTAGTTTTTAGAGTACAAATCTTTACCTCTTCGGTTAGGTTTATTCCTAGGTATCTTATGGGTTTTGGTGCAACTGTAAAGGTAATTGATTCCTTAATTTTTCTTCAGTCACATTGTTAGTGTATAGAAATGAAACTGATTTCTGTGCATTGATTTTGTATCTTGCCACATTGCTGAATTGCTGTATGAGTTCTAGCAATGTTGGGGTGGCGTCTTTTGGGTTTTCCACATAAAGTATCATAACATCTGTAAAGAGTGAGAGTTTGACTTCTTTGCCAATTTGAATGCCTTTTATTTCCTTTTGTTGTCTAATTGCTGAAGCTAGGACTTCTAGTACTATGCTGAACAATAGTGGTGAGATTGGGCATTCCTGTGGTTTTCCTGACATTAAGGGAAAAGCTCTCATTTTTTTTCCCCATTGAGAATGATATTCCTTGTAGGCTTTTCATATATGACTTTTATGATATTGTGGTATGTGCCCTTTATCCCTACACTGTGAGTTTTAACCAAGAAAGGATGCTGTACTTTGTCAAATGCTTTTTCTGCATCAATTAAAAGGATCATATGGTTCTTACCTTTTCTTTTATTAATGTGGTGTATCACTTTGATTGATTTGGGGATATCGAACCACCATTTCATCCCAGGAATAAATCCCACTTGGTCGTGGTGAATAATCCTTTTAATGTACTGTTGGATCCTATGGGCTAGTATCTTGGTAAGTATTTTGGCATCCACGTTCTTCAGGGATGATGGGATATTGGTCTATAATTCTCGTTTCTGATGGGGTCTTTGTCTGGTTTAGGGATCAAGGTAATGGCCTCATAGAATGCGTTTGGAAATTTTCCTTCCATTTCTATTTTTTGAAACAGCTTCAGAAGAATAGGTATTACTTCTTTAAATGTTTGGTAGAATTCCCCCAGGAAGCCATTGGCCCTGGACTCTTGTGTGTGTTGGGAGATTTTTGAATACTGCTTCATTTTCCTTGCTGGATATTGGTCTTTTCAGATTTTCTACTTCTTCCTTTTTCAGTTTTGGTAGTTCATAGGTTTCCAGGAATACATCCATTTCTTCCAGATTGCCTAATTTGTTGGCATATAGTTGCTCATAATATGTTCTTATAATTGTCTATTTCCTTGTGTTGGTTGTGATCTCTCCCCTTTCATTCATGATTTTAATTTGGGTTCTTTCTCTTTTCTTTTGGATAAATCTGGCCAGAAGCTTATCGATCTTTTAATTCTTTCAAAGAAAGAGCTTCTAGTTTTGTTAATCTGTTCTACTGTTTTTCTGGTTTCTATTTCATTGTTTTCTGCTCTAATCTTTATTATTTCTCTGTTGGTTTAGGATTTATTTGCTCTTCTTTCTCTAGGTCCTTTAGGTGTAAGGCTAGCATGTGTCTTTGGGATTTTTCTAATTTTTTGAGAGAGGCTTGGATGGCTATGTACTTTCCTCCTAGGACTGCCTTTGCAGTATCCCATAGGTTTTGATCCGATGTGTTTTCATTTTCACTGGTTTCAATGAATCATTTAAGTTCTTCTTTAATTTCCTGGTTGATCCTTCATGCTTTAGCAGGATGCTCTTTAACCTCCAAGTGTTTGAGTTCCTTCCAAATTTCCTCTTGTGACTGAGTTCAAGTTTCAAAGCACTGTGGTCGGAAAATAGGCAGGGGATAATCTCAGTATTTTGGTATCAGTTGAGACTTGTTTTATGACCCAGCATGCGATCTGTTCTAGAGAAAGTTCTATGTGCACTTGAGAATAATGAGTATTCTGTTGTTTTAGGATGGAATGTTCCATATATATCTGTGAAGTCCATCTGGTCTAGTGTATCATTCAAAGGCCTGTTTCTTTGTTGATCTTCTGCTTAGATGATCTGTCCATTGCTGTGAGTGGGGTGTGCAAGTTCCCTACTATTAATACACTATCATCAATGTGTTTCTTTACTTTGGTTATTAATTGGTTTATATAATTGGCTACTCCCATGTTGGGGGCATAAATATATTTATAACTGTTATATCTTCTTGTTGGATAGATCCTTTAAGTATGATATAAGGTCCCTCTTCATCTCTTATTACAGTCTTTGGTTTAAAATCTAATTTGTCAGGGCGCCTGAGTGGCTCAGTGGGCTAAGCTTCTGCCTTCGGCTTGGGTCATGATCTCAGAGTCCTGGGATCAAGCCCCGCATCGGGCTCTCTGCTCAGCAGGGAGCCTGCCTCCCCCTCTCTCTCTGCCTGCCTCTCTGCCTACTTGTGATCTCTCTATCAAATAGTAAATAAAATCTTTAAAAAAAAATCTAATTTGTCTTATATGAGGATTGCTAACCCAACTTTCTTTTGAGGACCACTAGCATGGTAAATGGCTCTCCAGCCCCTCAGTTTCAGTCTGGAGGTGTCTTTAGGTCTAAAATGAGTCTCTTGTAGACAGCATATGGCTGGGTCTTGCTTTTTTATCCAGTATGATACCCTGTATTTTTTTATTGGAGCAATTAGCCCATTTACATTCAGACTAACAACTGAAAAATATGACTTTAATGCCATTGTATTGCCTGTAAAGTCCCTGTTTCTGGGTAGATTGTCTCTGTTTCTTTCTGGTCTATGTTACTCTTGGGGTCTCTCTTCTCTTATAGGAGCTCCCTTAATATTTCTTGCAGGGCTGGCTTTGTGGTCACATATTCTTTCAGTTTCTGCCTATCCTGGAAGCACTCTATGTCCCCTTCCATTCTGAATGGTAGCCTTACTGGAAAAAGTTTTTGTTTTGTTTTGTTTTTTTATTTGACAGAGAGAGAGCAATCACAAGTAGGCAGAGAGGCAGGCAGAGAGAGAGAGAGGAGGAAGCAGGCTCCCTGCTGAGCAGAGAGCCTGATGTGGGGCTTGATCCCAGGACCCTGAGATCAGGACCTGAGCCGAAGGCAGAGGCTTTAACCCACTGAGCAACCCAGGCGCCCTTGGAAAAAGAATTCTTGGCTGTATGTTCTTCTCATTTAGTACCCTGAATATATCATGCCAACTCCTTCTGTGGATAGGTCTGATGTTAATCTAATGTTCCTCCCTCTGTAGGTAAGGAACCCCCTTTTCTCAAGCTGGTCTCAGGATTCTCTCTTTTTCTCTAAACTTTGCAATTTGCTCAATATACCTTCTGGCCCTCTCTCTCTCTCTTTCCCCACAGGCACACCAATAATTCTGACATTTGTTCATTTCAAAGCATCATTAAATTCTTGAAGCCTTTCTGCATGGGCTCTGAGTTGTCTTTCTCTCTTTTCCTCTATTTCCTTCCTTTCTATCAGACTGTCTTCTAGATCACTTACTCTCTCTTCTGCCTCATTCACCCTAGCTGTTAGAGCATTTAATTTAGACTGCATCTCAGTTATAGCATTTTTAAATTTGGTCTTATTAGATCTCATTTTGCACTTAGAGATTCTCTACTGTCTTTTGTGCTTTTTTTTTAGCCTATTAACTTTATAATTGCTGTGTGTTAGAAGACACTACCTCTCAAAATTGCAAAGAAAGCAGAACTTATCCATATAGAAAAATAAAATTGAATAGAGTGAAGAAAAGGACTAAAATGAAGCATATATCTATTAAATGTATATGTAAAAAATAAAAGTTAAAAAGTGACTTAAAAACATAATTTGGTAAAATAAGACACTAGTTGAAATGGGAAAAAGTTAAAAAACAGAAATGGAAAATTTTAGACTGAAAGATAACCAGATCATGAGAATAAACCTCAAGCTCAATATACTATTTTCCCCTGCTCTGGAATTTTAGTCTTGTGGGAACGGTAATCTAGTTTGCACCTGTTCTTCCAGATTACCTTCTAGGGGAGGGACCTGCTGTGCAGCTTCTCAGGTCTTTGCCTGGTTGGAGTTGCACCGCCCTTTGCCAGGGGGCTGGGCTCAGTGTAAGCTGGCTCTCTTTGTGGCCTTTGTTCCCTGGAGGCTTTCTGCACCTCTTTAGAGGATCAGAATAAAAATGGCTGTGCCCCGATCCCCAGCCCCAGAGCTAAAAGACTGCAGTCCCCCCTCTTCAATAAGCCCTCTGGGACAAATAGTCTTCACTTTTGTGTGTGCCAATCTCCACAGTCTCTTGTAGTGGATGCCCACTGTAATCCTCCTGGTGGGCATCCAAGTGGCCTGTGTCACTGCCTTTTGTGTGCCCAGGGACTGAGAGAGTTGTGGGCTCATGTGCATACCCTGCTTCAGTGCTTCCAGGAGACTGCTAGGTGTCATCCTACTCTCCTTTTCAGGGCTGCCACCTGGAGAGCTGTTGTTCAGTCATGGGTGCACGCTTTTTGCCCCTTCTGCAGTAAGACAAATGGCCACGTGTTCCAGTTCTTTTCAGGGTGTTCAGGCAGAGTGGTTACCTGACCAGCAGGCTCGGAGTTTATGGTGACCTGGGCTGAAAATCCCCTCCTGGGCTCACTGACTAAAACCAGTTTCCCGGGTGCTCAGTGGGTTAAGGCCTCTGCCTTCGGCTCGGGTCATGATCTCAGGGTCCTGGGATCGAGCCCCGCATCGGGCTCTCTGCTCAGCAGGGAGCCTGCTTCCCCCTCTCTCTCTGCCTGCCTCTCTGCCTGCTTGTGATCTCTCTCTCTATCAAATAAATAAATAAAATCTTAAAAAAAATAAAAATAAAATAAAAAATAAAAAAAAAATAAAACCAGTTTCCCCACTCTACTGCTTGGGCACTCTACCAGTTCAGACACCCCTGTTCATTCTGTGACTCCTGGGATCCTGAGACCACAATGACGCTCCTAGAATTCTGCCCTTTTCATCTCCTGATCCCCTTTCAGACAGGAAATCTGCTCACTGGAGCAGTTTTCTAAGGGTTATGATTTTGTCCTCTGGGGCTATATCACTTTCCGGTAGCTGGCTTTTGGAGGCTCCCTC
Organism: Potos flavus; assembly: GCA_028534135.1. NCBI lineage: Eukaryota > Metazoa > Chordata > Mammalia > Carnivora > Procyonidae > Potos > Potos flavus. The sequence continues at coordinate 110,776,208 of CM052900.1, read as the reverse complement.
TCCCTCCATTTATCTTCCAATATCTCCCCACAGATTCACATCTCCACACCTACTACCTTGCAAAAAACAGTTGCTTTTCTACTTGTAGAGTTCCAGATATATTTTCTTACATCTCAGGATGAATTCATGGGTGTTCAGAATGGTTTGATAGATATCCAGCTAAATCCAAGAGACCAGATGAAACAAGGTCCCCTGTTCTTCCGTCATCTTGCCACTGTGGAAGCTCTTTATATATTCTGAATATTAGTTGCTTATCTGGTAGATGACTTGCAAATATTTTTTCCTATTCTATGGGTTGTCTTTTCACTCTCTTAATAGTATCCTTTGATACACAAACTTTGCATGTGTATATAAAGTTCGTTTTTTTTTCTTGTTACCTGTGCTAAGAAATCTTCATCAAATCCAACGTCCATGAAGATTTCCTCCTATGCTTTCTTCTAAGAGTTTTACTTTTATTTTAGGTTTTAAGTCTGATCCATTTTTTGAATTAATTTTTGTATATTGTGTAAGGGTCCAACTTCATTCTTCTGCAGGTAGATATCCATTTTTCTAGTAATGTTAGTTGAGAAAACTGTCCTTTTCCCCATTGATTGGCCTTATGTATGAGGGTTAATTTTTGGGTCTCTATTCTATTCCAGTTCTATGTGTCTGTCCTTATGCTAGCACCACACTGTTTTGATTACTGTAGCTTGATACTAAGTTTTAAAATCATGTTACTGGGAATGTTCAACTTAGCTCTGTTTGAAGACTGTTTTGGAAATTAATAATAAAACAAAGTGCATTCAAAGTAGAGTTTGTATACTATATGTGTTATGTGTAAAGATTTATGCTGATGACACCCATATTTATATTTTAAGCCTGACTCATCTGAGCTTCAGACTTAAAACTGCCTGATGTCTCCACCATGCTTCTCAATATTAACATGCCCAAAACACAATTTTTCATCTCTTCTTTGAAATTTGCTTTTCCTGGTTTCTACATCTTAGTAAATGGCATCGCACACTTTTTCTCTTTTTCTTCACCACTGCTTCTCTTTGCATCCTCTCCTGTCCCATATCCTATCTCTCAGCAAGTCCTGTTGGCTTTTCCTTCCAAACATATCCCCAATCTGACCACTTCCATCCTTATTACCCTAGTCCAACTTGTAGTCATCATATTTCCCTTAACTCCTTGCCCCAATCCATTCTTTTTACAAAAGTCAGGAAGTCTGAGAAAAGATGAATTCTGGAGTCTTACCTTTAAGACGGCGGTCCAAGTATTCTAGGATGAATTTAAACATTTGAACTAATGCAAGAATTAAAGATCCAAATGCTAGGGATCCTGTGTGATATCTGAGCAAAGATAAAATGGGAATCAAATTTAAAATATTTTTACGACTAACTAAAAGGATGCTAAACAATTTTAATAGGTAAAAAGGATCTGGAGGATAAGAAAGGGTTTATTACACTTTCTTATTCAGGTTGATAAAGGTCTCCTTAGAGGATTTTAAATGATACACATCTATATCACTCTTCATCTACAAAAATTATACCAATAGCCTGTCATCATAAAATACAACGTTTGGGCTAAGCAATGGAGAGACAAAGCCAAGTTAATTCTTACTTTTTATTTTAGTGCCCTCCCCTACTATTTGTCTTCAGCAACTTATGGCTTTTAGAAGGATGTTGGCCTGGGTAGGGATTGTAAAACTATGGCTATAAAACCAGACATAGCCAATGGACATCCATGAATCTTAAGTCATAACTTTGACCTCATTTGTATTTTGCCACTTGAATTATATAAGCATAAGACTGAATTATAAGCACACTAAACATAACTGGGATGATAGATGTAGGATTGAATGTGGAACTTACCGTATGGCTCGTCCAAATGCAGTAAAAAGTGGATATGGTGGGATGTCATCGGGTTTTTTCAAGGCCCAGTAATAAGAAGCAAAGGCACCAGCAAGGGCACACTGACCCAGTGCAATGACAAAGTTTATAAGCCAGAGAAAGACAAATAGATTGAAAATCTGGAAGGTAGGGATATATTGATGGTACAGGCTCTTTCCACCATAGAAAGCAAAGTTACACTGAGCCCCAGGGCAAGCTTTGGCAATTTCAGTTGTATTAAAAATCTGTACTCAGAAAAAAAAAATACAGGTAAGATAATATGAAATGCCATTCCAAGATAACACCTTTCCCACCTTCTCTTCTTTTGTAACCCCCAATTGCATGTCCTACTCTTTTTCCATTAACTTCTGCTGTTAATCCTATTTTCTTTTTTTGAATATATAATTTTTTTTTAAGATTTGAGAGTGAATGAGCACGACAAAGAGCACGAGCACAAGTGGGGGAAGGGCAGAAGGAAAGGGAGAAGCAGACTCCCTGCTGAGCAGGAAGCCCAGCAAGGGACTCCACCCCAGGACCCTGGAATCATGACCTGAGCCAAAGGCAGATGTTTAATGACAGAGCCACCCAGACACCTCTGTTACTCCTATTTTGTAACCCATCATTTTATATTATTCCTTAATGAATACTGTAAAGTATTTTATTTTCTATCATATGTTCACCACTCTGCACCCACTAAAATTTCACATTTATTCATGCCCTTGTTAACCATTCCTGCCTCTTCCATGGGCTCAGGAAATAATAGTGCTTTTTCTCTATTCTGCCTACCATTTCAGTGCTCTCCTGCTAACACCTGATCCACCCTGCCCTTCTTAACAGTGATCCCCATTAAGTTCTCTATTGCTGAGTGATTTTTACAACTGCTAGGTGAAATGTAGTAGAGCTCTATATTGAAGTAAGTAAAAGAAAGACAGTTTCTTTGACTTACCTCTGGGTCACAGGTTGTATTTTCATGTTTACATTTCCTTTCTGGGGATATGACTTTGTATATAGGTACCCCTGATGTAGCCAAGTAACTAGGTTAACCTATTAAGGAAAAACTATTTGCTGGTAGAAGGAAAGTAGATGGACAAGAAAATAATGCAAATAACTCAAAAGTCTGCAGAGGATTTTCTTAGGTTATTGCCAACAAGAAGCACCATATGCAAAGACAAAACAAAATCTACCGCATGACCTATCTGGGGGGAAATTCAATAAGTAAACAAAGTTTTTTTTAGAGCTTAGCAAAAAAACGGACAAACAAAAAAACCTTTAGGATGTTCCTAGTCTTCCTAGGATGGAAAGCACTGGACACAAACTCCTGCTTCTTGAATAGTAGTATGGACCTGAGGTTTAAAGATGTCAATTACCAAAGGATACATTGCTGTCACTGCCCAGTAGGCAATACAGATGGAGAGGAAAATGAAAGTTAAAACTGGATAAATTAATGTAGTAGGGAGGTATCCAATGGCTCTGAAATAAAGCAAATAGTTGTAATTTAAAATGATTCAGAGATATAATTTCTCAGTTAAATCTTTACCTGTTAAAACTGGAAATAAGCTTTAAACGAAACCATTCTAAGAATGGTGGTAATAACCATTGACTCTTTTTTGCTGATCATTCTGGCATTTTCTTAAAAATTTTTAAATTTTTTAATTGGCTTTTAAATTTTATTTAAATCGTATTTGTTTTTAGTAATTATAAGCCTTCTTTTATTGTTCATATTTGATTCCTGTCAAAAGTTCCCCAAAGTTCCCCCAAGTTTCTGTATGACTCAAAGATTTGATACCCTAATTCTTCTCCTCTTTGGTTATTTCGGTATGACTTATAAAGATTTGATACATTATTATCATAGTTCTTCCTTTTGTTTAGATTCTTAGACTCTCAAAATTGGAGAGACCTTGAGATCATCTGATCAAATGTAAGAATCCCTTCCTAATTCAGGAATCCCTTCTATACTATATTTTAAATATGTTCATTAGTTTCTGGTGGCCATATGGAGTGATAAAAACTTACTTTTGTATGATAGCACTTATTCTGTTCTCTTAGCAACCAAAATATTAGAAAGTTCTTCCTTATCTGCCATATCCACTACCTTTTAGAGAAGAAATGATCACTTTTCCATATAGCAGCCCTTCAAGGTACTCTTTATTCTTCTATGCTCCAGTATAATCATTCCTTTAATATTTCCTCATAAGTCGTGGTGTCTGAAATGTTCACCATCCTAGTTCCCCTGTTCCCACTTTTGAATAATCTTTTCAGCATGTGACACTGGAAGCCCAATACTGTTTGATATAGCCACCAAGAACTATGATGGAACTATTTCCAGTTCTAATGCAATGCACTGACATATTTTAGATGCCTTTTGCATCTGTTACCTCGTTCACCTCACTATGTGAGCTAAGTTCTCTCCTTTCTCCAGATACTGCTATTAAGTGAAACTGAGGATCTCTATGTTTACCCTGTATTCTCACACCAATTTATTCCAGCTCTTACTTTTCCTTGAAAAAAATTATTAACTTGTCACAGTTGTATTAGCCCTTTCTCTCTCTCTCACACACACACACACACACACACACACACACACACACACACACGTAATAGTGGGGCAAGTTACAGTGAATTGTACAGTATCATATTATTTAAAAAATAAACCCAGCAAATCAGAGTAGTTTTCAGTGGCTAATGATAGAGTTTCAATTATGGAAAGGAGAGAGAATTTAACAAACTGCTTGTTAACTATTTAAACTATTGGATTCAAGTGGCATTCTTATTATTATAGATGACAGTTTTGTTAAAATAATCCTTACAGACTACTTAGAATAATTTGGTCTTTGGTCATTAATAACTTAGTTTTTCATCATTCTAAATAGAATGCATGATCTGTTTGCTTTATAGTAATGTTTTTTGTATCTTCCATGCATTATTCAAAAGTATTATCCTTAAGTGACCTTTGGAATAGTTTAGAACCTGTAGGTATCATTATCTCCCAGCATGAATTTTAGTGTTTATTTTATAGCATTTTTTAACAAAAAAAGGCTCTGGGTATAAAGTGTTCTGAATTAAGAGCTGTAGATACAAAATGTATAGTCTAGTACTCCTAGGATCAATTATTCCATCTATTAGCAAATTTTGTCACTCATATAGAAATGGTAATAGCACATAATTGACTTTATAGAATTATGGTGATTTAAAGTTTTGCAAGTGATCTCTACCATCGATATTAATGTATGATTCAGCACGAAAATAATACAATATATAATGCAAATTACTTTTATATAGCACTTTATCACTTACTTTCACACATTATTCTAATATACATTTGGTGTTCAAAAAGTGCTAATACATACACTAAACAGGTTTGAGCTTTTAGTTCATCCTATGGTAGTTGAGGTTTGGGGATGCTGAAGGATTTGTTAGAATGACCTTTCTAATAAGTGGCAAAGTCTGAATTTCAGTCTTCTTGAATGAAAAGCAGATTTCTTTAACAAGTCTTAAAGGGGGAGTCATCCGGGGGCATCTATACAATAGGCAGTGACTGATTTGAATGACTGATATATGTTATGTGAGTTTCTCCATCAGGGCCTTACTTGCTCCCTTCCTTCAGCAGGGCAATGGAGATGCAGATTCGTTCCCTTAGGAAGATCAGCATGAGGATGATAAACACTTCAAGAAGGCAGAGTATTATCACTTTAAACAGGAAAAAAAAAAATTAGTGTGTGATACAAATCAACCCAAAAAACAAACTTTCTCTGCAAAAGTTCAGGACTGAGTTTCATGACTTTTTCCTGCCAATTCTGACACTATAATTTAAGCAGTGCTACCTCTCCCAAAATGCTAATCTTAGAAATTCACTTTCAAAACCTCCAAGAAATCTAGATTAAAACAGTTAGCTAGAGTTTGAGCAACTCAACTGGTCAGGCTTCATTTTATCTATAGAAACATTTCACACCATTTGTAGAAATGAGAGAAGGAAGGACTGCTGTAGGCAGCTCTATTTCAGATGTTTTCACTTTCACTTCATTGAGTAAGAGAATCATTACAGAAGAAACTTTTTGAACTGTCCACCTTGTTCACAATGCCTCTTCATTAATTGGCCTTGCTGACTGACAGGGCAGGCTCTTGGCTGCCACATTTTTATTTTGTGACTACCCATCATAGCTACCATTGATGGAATCAGGATGTAAACCCAACCCCAGCTGTCTAATAAAAGTCTCAGGATTAGAACTAAGGGAGTCTACTTCAGTTTTGAAGGTTATGGACCTCTTGAACTTCAAGTTATACAAACTTGATGAACGGTGTCATCTTTATGTGAAATAAGGAATTTGCAAAGAAAGAATAAAGTGTATGTGTATTAAGGAAACACAGCAGAGAGGCAATCTGGAGTTCTTTTAGCTTTCTGTTTGCTGGATCTAAGGACACTTAGAAGTCCAGCTGTTTTTCTGCTTTTTTTAAAATTTTTAATTGTTTTGTTTTGTTTTGTTTTGTTTTTCTGCTTTTTTGACTTCGGTGAGACACTTCCATATTCTTATAATAAGTACCAATGCCTTGCCACAGCTTATTCCAATTTTCTTTTCTTTTTGGCTACCTTCAATTAGTTTCTTTTTACTTTAAGCCAATGGTCCTAATTACTATATTTCCTCAATTCTAAGAAACATCTTTAATTTAGTAATAACTTTTTCAGGAAAAATAAAATCCTTCATTAAATGTCTTTTCATTGATTATAAGATGCATCCTGACTTCAGATACGTTGAAAAGTGAAAAGTTTGGACCTTAAAATTAAGGAAATATAGCACTGCTAATCATAGAATCTCAAATTATAGAAGAAATTTAATGGAAATTTATATTCCTGCTCTACTACATCCTTTGCTAGACAATTATTCTGCTCATGTCTGAGCACTTTGAGTGATAGGGCACTCATTATTTCATTCTATTGTTACACCACTAAGAATCTGATGTCACAGAACACACGTCTTCTTTTAGTTAAATTATATATGTTATCATGCATATTTGATTCTTTTAAAACAATAAATTGAGTCCAAAATTATGGGGCATAGCCATATTAAACTAAAATCATTATCTGCAGACAAACCTAAGAATGCAAGATGTATCAAGAATCACTACATTCTGAAATCGCATTGATGAACAATATTGCATATGAAGCTTATACCTTTACAAAATTGCATATCCAAATGATTAGAGAAATTTTATTGTCTTTTGAATTTATGTATTATATCCCTTTCTTGTGTTTGAAATCTATTTCTTGAGACCCTGTAGAGAAGCTGGTATAACTTTAACTTTTCAGAGGAGGAGACTGGGATAACGCATAGCAGAAATGAGAATAGAACCATCTAACACAATCCGAAACTCATAAAAATGATAGTTTTTATATGTATAATTCTGCTTATTTTCAGTGTTTCTATCAAAGAGCATAATTTCACATTATGCTCTCCTCTCTGATATCTAGAATTTTGTCCAATCACAGTGCAAGTAATCAATTAATGTCCAATAAATGGGTTGTGAAAGTGGGGGCTAATTTGAGGAGAGACTGGTATTACTAGACTTGAAAATAAAAGCAGACTCTACATTTTCTTCAAAGGACATCCTTTAACTTCTCCAGTGGCGGATTCTGATCATGTCAATAATTTTTGTGTTGAGAGCCCTTAAGAGACAACAGTGGAATGACCACAGAACCTGTAATTAAGAGCCATCTGAGAATAAAACTAGAGGTTTCAATACATAATGGATGAGATTCATCATCTTTAGACATGATAGATAATTGCAAGTGAATTGCTGAGAAGTTATGGAATCACTCAAATTCAGGAAAAGTGGTGAGGATACAAGTCCCGAGATGCCTGCTTTTTATAATGAAAAAGAAATGGCTACAAATGAAATAATCTTTCTGCAACATATTTGAAAAAAAATTGTTAAATGAAGGGAACTAATCTGCATGTGAACTGAAGTGGGAAGCCAAAGAACAATGATGTAGCATTTTGATCCAGCACTGTCCAAGGAAAAGAGAAGAACTAAATGTGGCAGACAAAAGAAATCTGGTGGGGGGCTTCCATGCAGGGCTAGGTCATCAAGCTTGCCAAGAGCCTATAGAATAAAATCTCTCAAAGCAAAACCCTTTGCTAAAAAGGCTACTCATTATTAATTTTGTCCCCCGCATGCCTTGATTCCGGGAAAGCAGTGTCCTAGATGAAAGAGGTCTGCATTCTGGTCAGGAAGGGTATCTTAGTAGCAGAAACAACTAAAATTGCACCACTAGTTACATAACAGGAGCCTGTCCTTGAAACCCTGAAGACTTCTAGGGGAAGTGGCAAAACCAAGTTTTCACATTTATGGAGATGGGACCTGTACTTGGACCCATGATGCCCCCCATCAAAATACTGCTCACCTCTGAGGCAATCTCTGGGCTTGTTACCAGGCCTCCTCGAAGTGCCTTGTTTGGCTCTCTAACTTAAACAATATGAAGAATTTTTTTTTTAAAGCAACATGTAATTAGAGATTATTTTTAAATTTTGATTAAAGAACATGAAATGGTAGGAATATTATGATAAAACCATTTTAGGAATAAAAAATTAAAGCTATCTCTGAAATCATCTTGCTTTAAAAATTTTGTTAATATTACCCTTAACTAATTCAATAATCTGAATAAACACTTCAAAAATATAAATTTATTTTATTACTCATTATTCCAATTCCTGTAATAGTTTAAAAATCTTATGAAAAAAACAATTGGTCTTTTTCTGTTTTTAAAACAAGTTTGAAAAATCAAACTTTTTTTTCCTTTTAAAACACCTTTTTTGGATATCAAGTTAATGGCTATAAATATCCACATCCAAACCATTCTAAGGTGAAGGCAAATAGCATGACATCATTGTAAAGTACTATTTTCTTAGATTATATAATAAATTCCCCTCGATGACTTTGCCATTTACTGTAGTTATAAAGATTACAGACACATTTACTTTAATGACCTTAGTGATAAGTGTATCTAACAGGTTACACCAACCCAAGATTTCCTTTAGACAAAGATTCTCTTTCATTACTATTACTTTAACAAAACCAGTTTTTAAAATCCACTCACTAAATGCGAACCATGTTTGTTTCAGTTGGAAGTACATGCTTATATCAGTCTGAATCCCGATGTCATATATAGTTAAGTGAGAATTTGGCCGTCCCTGAAGATTGCTATATTCCTGGTAACAGTGCCATATTCCTTGAAAAGAAAAGAAAAACAGACTAATATAAAATGCTATTTCCTGAAGTATAAGCTATATTCTTATACATATCTACATGAAATTGAACAGTACGGTCACTTCTACAAAGGCAAGATTCATATTTACAAAGTAAACATTTTATATGGATCTAATATTCTAAATGTACTATACATTCCAAATAAATGTTATCAGTATTTGCCTGGCTGACTATGGTAACTTCTGGCTTTAAATGTCATTTTGACTAGAAACAACCTCAATGTCCACCAACAGGGACTGGCTAAATAAATTATGGTATATTTGTACAGAATACTAGCTTTTCATATAAATAAGAAAAAGTATACTGATATTCAATGACCACTAAGCTATTTTAATAAGTGAAAAAAGCAAGGTACAAAATGACATAAAAAAGGGTGCTATAATTCACATAATAAGAATAATCTTTTTATGTATTTTCTTATATACACATGAAGTACCTCTGGAAGGATACACAGCAATTTATTTTTCACTTCCAGGGAAGGAAATGTATCAACCAAAGAATAGAACATCCAGGGAAGGAAATGTATCAACCAAAGAATAGAACAAGAAGGAAATTTCACTATACAGGCTTTATACCTTTTAAAATTTAAAGCACATAAATATACAATTAATTTAAAAAGCAAATTTGTAAAAATCATTTAAGTTGAAAAAATGCTTTTGAATTGAAAAAAATGTTTTTGGAGGGAGGAGCAAGATAGCAGAGGAGTAGGAGACCTAATATCATCAGGTCCCAGGAGTTCAGCTAGATAGTTATCAAACCATTCTGAACACCTACAAACTCAACAGGAGATCAAAGAGAAGAGGAGCAGCAATTCTAGGAACAGAAAAGTGACCACCTTCTGGAAAGTAGGACGTGCAGAGAAGTGAATCCAAGGCAATATACCGGACGATAGACCATGGAGGGAGGGGCCAGCTCCCGGCAAGTGGTAGAGCAGCGGAGCACAAAATCAGAACTTTTAGAAATCTGCTCCACTGAGGGATGTCACTCCAGAGGCTAAGTGGGGGCAGAGTCCTCGCTGAGAAAGCATGATCTCAGGAATGGTGCGGTCACAAAAAGACCAAGGGTGCCTGAGTGTGGCAGAGCTCCCAAGTATCAGAGCAGGGAAGCCAGCTGCAGAGACAGACCCAAGGAGGGGGCTCTCAGCCTGGGATTACCTTAAACCATGATCTGAGGCACAGTCAGGCCACTGCTCTTCAAGCAGGGACCCTACAAGTGGTAGATCCAGGGAGACCCCCTCCTCCTTCCTCCAGGAGGAGCGGCATGGGAGCATGCTGCAGGAATCTGCTGGGTTTGGAGACTCCAAATGGGGCCGTGCGCCAGAGATAGAAACACTCAGTCACAGGCTGGGTGAGCTCGAGTGTGGCCTGAGACCAGGGAGACAGGAGGGATTGACTGCTTTTCTCTGAGTGTGCACTGAGGAGTGGGACCCCAAGCTCTTGGCTCCTCCAGGGCCGGAGATTGGGAGGCAGCCGTCTTCATTCCCGTCCTCCAAAGCTGTACAAAAAGCACTCAGGGAACAAAAGCTACCAAGAGCAAACCTGAGCAGATTACTTAGCCTGGCCCCTGGCAAGGGCAGTGCAGTTCTGCCTCTGGCAAAGACATTTGAGAATCAAATGCAACAGGCCCCTCCCCCAGAAGATCAGCAAGAACATCCAGCCAAGACCAAATTCACCAATCAATGAAAACTGCAAAACTCCAGAGCTAGGGGAATGCAACACAGAATTCGTGGCTTTTTCCCCATGATTCTTTAGTCTTTCAAAGCTAACTTTTTTTAATTTTATTTTTTTCTTATTCTATTTTTTAAAATTTTTTCTCTTTCCTATTTTAACTTTTTAAAAACTATTTTATCTTACCAATACCTTTTTAAAAATCTTTTTAAATTTTCATTGTTATAGTCATATTCTATCCCCTCATTGTATTTAGCCTTTATTTTTTGTATACATATAGGTTTTTTATTAAAATTTGGGATACAGTTTCTTCTAACAGATCAAAATATACCCTAAATCTAGTACATGGCTTTGTTCTAGTCTCCAGCCTGATCACATTCTTCCCCTCCCTTTTTTTATTTTTTCAACCAACTTCTTATCAATTCCTATTTTAGAATCTTTTTTAATTTTCATCTTTACAGTCATATTCCATCCCTTCATTGTGTTTACCCTTATTTTTGTATATATATAAGTTTTTCTTTCTTTAAAATTTTGGAAGGCAGTGTCTTCTAACAGACCAAAATACACCCAAAATCAAGTGTGTGGCACTCTCTCTCTCTATACACACACACACACACACACACACACACACACATATATTTTTAAATTAAATTAAATTAAATTAAATTAAATTTTATTTTATTTTATTTTCTCCTTTCTTCTCCCCCACTTACCGGTTTCAGGTCTCTTCTGATTTCGTTAGTGTATATTTTTCTGGAGTCATTGCTACCCTTTTAGTATTTTGTTCTCTCATTCATCTATTCTTATCTGGATAAAATGACAAGGCAGAAAAACTCACCTCAAAAAAGACAACAAGAGGGAGTACCGATGGCTAGAGACCTAATCAATACAGACTTTTGTAAGACGTCATAACTAGAGTTCAGAATGATGATTATCAAGGTGCTAGCTGGGGTCGAAAAAAGCATGAAAGATGTTAGAGAATCCCCTTCTGGAGAAATAAAATCCCTTTCTGGAGAAATAAAAGAACTAAAATCTAACCAAGTTGAAATAAAAAAAGCTATTAATGAGGTTAATAATGAGCTTCCATCAAAAATAGAGGCTCTTACTGCTAAGATAAATGAGGCAGAAGAGAGAATTAGTGATATAGAAGACCAAATGATAATAATAAATTATAATTTATTTAAATTTATTTAAATTTAAAGAAGCTAAGAAAAAGAGAAACTACTGGACCACAAGGGGAGAATTCGAGAGATAAGTGATACCATAAGATGAAACAATATTAGAATAATTGGGATCCCAGAAGAAGAAGAAAGAGATGGAGGGGCAGAAGGTATATTGGACCAAATTACAGCAGATAATTTCCCTAATTTGGCAAACGGAACAAGCATTAAAATCCAGGAGGCACAGAGAACCCCCCTCAGAACCAATAAAAATAGGTCAACACCCCGTCATCTAATAGTAAAACTTATAAGTCTCAGTGACAAAGAGAAAATCCTGAAAGCAGCTCTGGACAAGAGGTCTGTAACATACAATGGTAGAAATATTAGATTGGCAGACCTATCCATAGAGACCTAGCAGGCCAGAAAGGATGCTATGATATATGCATGATATATTCAGAGCACTAAATGAGAAATATATGGAGCCAAGCATACTATATCCAGCTAGGCTGTCATTGAAAATAGAAGGAGAGATAAAAAGCTTCCAGAACAAACAGAAACTAAAAGAATTTGTAAACACCAAACCAGCCTTACGGGAAATATTGAAAGGGGTCCTCTAAGCAAAGAGAGAGCCTAAAAGGAACATAGACAAGAAAGGAACAGAGACAATACACAGTAACAGTCACCTTACAGGCAATATAATGGCACTAAATTAATATCTTTCAATAGTTACCCTGAATGTAAATGGGCTAAATGCCCCAATCAAAAGACACAGAGTATCAGAATGCATAAAAAATATGCTGTCTGCAAGAAACTCATTTTAGACCCAAAGGCACCTCCAGATTTAAAGTGAGGGGGTGGAAAACAATTTACTATGCTAATGGACATCAAAAGAAAGCTAGGGTGGCACTCCTTATATCCGATAAATTAGATTTTAAGCCAAAGACTATAATAAGAGATGAGGAAGTGACACTATATCATACTTAAAGGGTCTGTCCAACAAGAAGATCTAAGAATTTTAAATATCTATGCCCCTCACATCGGAGCAGCCAATTATATAAACCAATTAATAACAAAATCAAAGAAACACAAGGATAATAATATGATAATAGTAGGGGATATTAATACCCCCCTCACTGAAATGGACAGATCATCTAAGCAAAAGATCAATAAGGAAATAAAGGCTTTAAATGACACACTGGACCAGAAGGACATCACAGATATATTCAGAACATTCCATCCCAAAGCAACAGAATACACATTCTTCTCTAGTGCACATGGAACATTCTCCAGAATAGATCACATCCTGCGTCACAAATCAGGTCTCAACCGGTACCAAAAGACTGCATATTTTCAGACCATAATGCTTTAAAACTAGAACTCAACCCGAAGGGGAAAGTTGGAAAGAACTCAAATACATGGAGGCTAAAGAGCATCCTAATAAAGAATGAATGGGTCAATCAGGAAATTAAAGAAGAACAAAAAAATTCATAGAAACAAATGAAAATGAAAGCAGAACTGTTCATAATCTTTGGGACATAGCAAAGGCATCCTGAGAGGAAAGTATATAGCAATACAAGTCTTTCTCAAAAAACAAGAAAGGTCTCAAGTACACAACCTAACCCTACACCTAAAGGAGCTGGAGAAACAATGGCGAAGAAAGCGTAAACCTAGCAGGAGAAGAGAAATAATAAAGATCAGAGCAGAAATCAATGAAATAGAAACCAAAAGAACAGTAGAACAAATCAACGAAACTAGGAGCTGGTTCTTTGAAAGAATTAATAAGATGGATAAACCCCTGGCCAGACTTATCAGAAAGAAAAGAGAAAGGACCCAAATTAATAAAATCATGAATGAAACAGGAGAGATTACAACCAACACCAAAAAAATACAAACTATTATAAGAACATATTATGAGCAACTATACGCCAGCAAATTTGACCATCTGGAAGAAATGGATGCATTCCTAGAGACATATAAACACCAAAACTGAGCCAGGAACAAATAGAAAACCTGAACAGATCCATAACCAGTAAGGAAATTGAAGCAGTCATCAAAAATCTCCCAAAAAACAAGAGCCCAGGGCCAGATGTCTTCCCAGGGGAATTCTACCAAACATTTAAAGAAGAATTAATACCTGATCTCCTGAAACTGTTCCAAAAAAATAGAAATGGAAGGAAAACTTCCAAACTCATTTTATGAGGCCAGCATTACCTTGATCCCTAAACCAGACAAAGACCCCATCAAAAAGGAGGATTACAGACCAATATCCTTGATGAACACGGATGCAAAAATTCTCACCAAAATACTAGCCAATAGGATCCAACAGTACATTAAAAGAATTATTCACCACGACCAAGTGGGATTTATTCCTGGGCTGCAAGGTCAGTGCAATATCCACAAATCAATCAATATGATATACTAATAAAAGAAAGAATGAGAACCATATGATACTCTCAATAGATGCTGCAAATGCATTTGACAAAGTACAGCACCCTTTCTTGATCAAAACTCTTCACAGTGTAGGGATAGAGGGTACATGCCTCAGTATCATAAAACCATCTATGAAAAACCCACAGCGAACATCATTCTCAATTGGGAAAAACTGAGAGCTTTTCTGCTAAGGTCAGGAACATGGCAGGGATGTCCACTATCACCACTGCTATTCAACACGGTACTAGAAGTCTTAGCCTCAGCAATCAGACAACAAAAAGAAGTAACAGGCACCCGAATCAGCAAAGAAGAAGTCAAACTCTCACTCTTTGCAGATGATGTGGAAAACCCAAAAGACTCCACTCCAAAACTGCTAGAACTCATACAGGAATTCAGTGAAGTGTCAGGATATAAAATCAAGGCACAGAAATCAGTTGCATTTCTATACACCAACAACGAGACAGAAGAAAGAGAAATTAAGGAGTCAATCCCATTTACAATTGCACCCAAAACCATAAGATACCTAGGAATAAACCTAACCAAAGAGACAAAGAATCTGTACTCAGAAAACTATTAAGAACTCATAAAAGAAATTGAGGAAGACACAAAGAAATGGAAAAACTACCATGCTCATGGATTGGAAGAAGAAATATCATCAAAATGTCTATGGTACCTAAAGCAATCTACACATGTAATGCAATCCCTATCAAAATACCATCAACTTTTTTTCAAAGAAATGGAACAAAAAATCCTAAAATTTATATGGAACCAGAAAAGACCCTGAATAGCCAGAGGAATGTTGAAAAAGAAAACCAAAGTTGGTGGCATCACAATTCCAGACTTCAAGCTCTATTACAAAGCTGTGATCATTAAGACAGTGTGGTACTGGCACAAAACAGACACATAGATCAATGGAACAGAATAGAGAGCCCAGAAATGGACCCTCAATTTTATGGTCAACTAATCTTCGACAAAGCAGGAAAGAACATCCAGTGGAAAAAAGAAGTCTCTTCAGTAAATGGTGTTGGGAAAATTGGACAGTCACATGCAGAAGAATGAAACTGGGCCATTTCCTTACACCACACACAAAAATAGACTCAAAATGGATGAAAGACCTCAGTGTGAGACAGGACTCCATCAAAATCCCTGAGGGGAACACAGGCAGCAACCTCTTTGACCTCAGCCACAGCGACTTCTTCCTAGAAACATTGCCAAAGGCAAGGGAAGCAGGGGCAAAAATGAACTCTTGGGACTTCATCAAGATCAAAAGCTTTTGCACAGCAAAGGAAACAGTCAACAAAACCAAAAGACAACTGACAGAATGGGAGAAGATATTTGCAAATGACATATCAGATAAAGGGCTAGTATCCAAAATCTATAAAGAACTTCTCAAACTCAAAACCCAAAGAACAAATAATCCAATCAAGAAATGGGCAGAAGACATGAACAGACATTTCTGCAAAGAGGACATCCGAATGGCAACAAACACATGAAAAAGTGCTCAACATCACTCAGCATCAGAGAAATTCAGATCAAAACCACAGTGAGATACCACCTCACACCTGTCAGAATGGCTAAAATTAACAAGTCAGGAAACGACAGTTGGCGGCGAGGATGCAGAGAAAGGGTAATCCTCCCACACTGTTGGTGGGAATGCAAGCTGGTGCGGCCACTCTGGAAAACAGTATGGAGGTTCCTCAAAAAGTTGAAAATAGAGCTACCGTATGACCCAGCAATTGCACTACTGGGTATTTACCCTAACGATACAAATGTAGTGATCCGAAGGGGCATGTGCACCCGGAAGTTTATAGCATCAATGTCCACAATAGCCAAACTATGGAAAGAACCTAGATGTCCATCAACAGATGAATGGATATAGAAGATGTGGGGTGTGTGTGTGTGTGTGTGTGTGTATACACACACAATGGAATTCTATGCTGCCATCAAAAAAAACCAAGTCTTGCCATGTGCAAAGACGTGGATGGAACTAGAGGGTATTATGCTAAGCAAAGTAAGTCAATCAGAGAAAGACAATTATCATAGGATCTCTCTGATATGAGGAATTTGAGAGGCAGGGCGGGGAGTTGTGGGGGGAAGGGAGGGGAAAAAATGAAACAAGATGGGGCTGGGGAGGGAGACAAACAATAAGAGACTCTTAATCTCAGGAAACAAACTGAGGGTTGCTGGGGGTCGGGGGAGAGGGATAGGGTGGCTGGGTTATGGACATTGGGGAGGGTATGTGCTATGGTGAGTGCTGTGAATTGTGTAAGACTGATGATTCACAGACCTGTACCCCTGAAGTAAATAATACATTATATATTAATAAAAAGAAAAAAGAAAAAATGTTTTGAAGTCATGTCTTGATGGAATTACCTAATGCATATTTATCAAAGACTATATCCCAGCAAAGTAAATATGGACTAATTAGATTTCCCTACGACACTACATTTCAGACTGTATAAATGAATTTTTAAAAAAGATTTATAATGAGACAGAGAGAGAAGGAGAGAGAGAACAAGGGGGTAGGAGCAGAGGGAGAGAGAAAATCCCAAGCAGACCCTGCTGAAAAAGAGTTTGATGCAGGGATCAATCTCACAACCCTGAGATCATGACCTAAGCGGAAATCAAGAGTCGGATGCTTAACTGACTGAGCCACACAGGTGCCCATCAGACTGCATGATGACTTTTTACATGATCTAGACAAAGTGGGAGTAAAAAAAAATAGAGTTAAGGAGTTTATTTTTATTACCAATGTGTCTAGATTGGATCCACTGGAAATGTTCTAGCAATAATGAGACAAACTGCTTTTTAAATATCAACTATAAACTAAAAGGTTTTTTTTCCTAGATCAAGGTAAGAGAGTGAGGTCCATGGAGAGAGGCAAGACTAGACTAGAGGGATATTTATTTCTCAAAGAGATAAGACAAATCTCTTTCAGGTCCTCCTTTCCCAGTATATTTTTTAAAATGCTTTTAGGGGGCACCTGGGTGGCTCAGTTAGTTAAGTGGCCAACTCTTGATTTCAGCTCAGGTCATGATCTCAGGGTCCTAGGATCAAGCCCCCATTGGGCTCCATGCTCTGCAGGGAGTTTGCTTGAGGATTCTCTCTCTCCTTGTCCCTCTGTCCCTCCTGCCACTCACACTCTCTCTCTAAAATAAATAAATAAATCTTTAAAAAACAAAAATACTTTTGGAGTATTTGTACATACAAAATTACATGTAATAACAGATTTAAGTTTTAAACAGGTAGTCAAATCAACACGTAAGGATGCATCACCTAGTTTAAGATTTTTTGATCTTAAGTTTGCTCTAATTAAGCAAAATAAATGTTTTCTTTTTTCTTTTATCATACCTCCCTGCTTCTCTCTACTAAAGAACAATTATTCTGAATTTTGTGCCTATTAATCTCTTACTTTAATAGAAGGATTTGTTGAAATCTCCCCTACGGGAGATCCATAACTCATACAAGTATTTTTTTTTATGATTTATCCTTATAGTTCTTTGAATTTTGAATATATTTTATTAGATGCATATATAATTGGTATACCTTTTAAGCAAATTAAATCCCTTCTAGCTCTAATAATGCTTTTTATTTTAAAATCTGTTTTGTCTGATTAATATGGCAACTGCAGCTTTCTTTTGGTTAATAATTTTAAATAAATTTATATCCCTTTCACCAATTTCTTCCACCACCACCCCCCAACTCCTGCCTCTGGCAATTACTCATCTGTTCTCTGTATCTACAAGCTTGGTTTTTTAACTTTATCTTCTTAATTTTCAATTGAAATATAGTTAACATACAATATAATATTAGTATAACAGTGATTTGACAATTTTATACATTACAATACACTCACTAGGGAAAGTATAGTTACCATCTGTCATCATATAAAGTTATTACAATATTATTGACTATATTTCCTATGCTGTACTTTGCATCCCCATGACTTGTTGTACCTCTTACTCTCTTTCACCTATTTCACTCATCTCCCCAGTCCCCACCCCTCTGGCAACCACCAATTTGTTCTCTATAATTATGGGTCTGTTTCTATGCTTGTTTGTTTTTTAGATTCCACATATAAGTAAAATCACATGGTATTTTTCTTTATCTGACTTACTTCAGTTAGCATAATACTCTATAGATTCATGTTGTCACAAGTGGCAAGGTTTCATTCTTTTTAATCCATTTCTTTTCAATTTCTTTATCCATTCATCCACTGATGGTTGTTTCCATATCTTGGCTATTGTAAATAATGTTGCAATGAACATGGGGTACATATATCTTTTTGAGCTAGTGTTTTCATTTTCTTCAGGTAAATATCCAAAAGTGGACTTTTTGAATCAAATGGTATTTTAATTTTTTTAAAGATTTTATTCACCTATTTGACACAGAGAGAGGGAGAGAGTACAAGCAGGGGGAAATAGCAGAGGGGGAGGAAGAAACAGGCTTCCCACTAAGCAAGGAGCCTGATGCAGGGCTTGACCCCAGGACTCTGGGATCATCACCTGAGCTGAAAGCAGACACTTAGCCAACTGAGCCACCCAGGCGCCCCTCTATTTTTAATTTCTTGAGGAACCTCCATACTGTTTTCCATAGTGGCTGAACCAATTTACATTCCTACAAACTGTGCACAAATGTTCATTTTTCTCTACATCCTTGCCAACATTTAATCCCTGTCTTTTTTAAAACAGACATTCTAACAGGTGTGAGGTGCTATTGTATTGTGGTTTTGATTTGTATTTCCCTGATGAATAGTGATGTTGAGTACCTTTCATGTAACTGTTGGCCATCTGTAGATTTTATTTGAGAAAATGGATATTCACATTTTCTGCCCATTTTTAAGTTGGGTTGATTTTTTAATTTTACCTTTTTTGCTACTAAGTTGTGTGAATTCTTTATATTAGCTCCTTATCAGATATCTGATTTGCAAATATTTTCTCCTACCAATAGCTTGTCTTTTCATTTGGTTGAGGGATTTCTTTGCTGTTCAGAAGCTTTGTAGATTATGTAGTTCCATTTATTTATCTTAGCTTTTATTGGTTGTGATTTTTAGGTCATATTAAAAAAAAATCATTGCCAAGACCTGTATCAAGGAGCTTACTGCCTATGTTCTCTTCTAGGAGTTTTATGGTTTCAGGTCTTACATTTAAATTTTTAATCCATTTTGAATTAATTTTTATGTAGCTGTAAGATAGTGGTTCAGTTTCATTCTTTTGTGTGTGCCTGTTCAGTTTTCCCAACATAATTTATTGAAGAGACTGTCCTTTCCACTGTATGTCTTGGCTCCTTTGTCATAAATTGATACATGAGTGGGTTTATTTTTGGGCTCTCTATTCTGTTCCATTGATCTATGTGTCTGTTTTTATGCCAACACTATACTGTTTTAATTACTATAGCTTTGTAATATAATTTGAAATCAGGGCATATGATACCTCCAGTTTTGTTCTCCTTTCTCAAGATTGCTTCGGCTTTTTGGTTTTGTGGGGTTTTTTTTGTGGTTCCATACAAATTTTAGGATTACCTGTTCCACTTATTTTAAAAGTGCAATTTGAATTTTGATAGGGATTGCACTGAATCTGTAGATTACTCTGGGTAGTATGCAGATTTTAACAATATTTATTCTCCCAATCCATGGACACTGAATATCTTTCCATTTATTTATGTCTTCTCCAATCTTTTTTATTAATGTCTTATAGTTTTCAATACACGGGACTTTCACCTCCTTTGTTAAGTTCATTCCTAGTTATTTTATTCTTCTGATGCAATTGTAATCGGGATTATAAATGGATAGACCGCCCATACAGATAATCAATAAGGAAACATCAGCCTTAAACAACACATTAGACCAGGTGGACTTAACAGATGTATATAGAATATTCCATCAAAAACAAAAGACTACACATTCTTCTCAAGTGCACATGAAGTCTTTTCAAGGATAGATCATACATTAGGCCACAAAACAAGTCTTAATAAATTTAAGAGAACTGAAATCATATTGAGTATCTTCTTTGACCACAATGGTATGAAACTAGAAATTAATTACATGAGGAAAACTGGAAATTTCACAAATATGTGGAGATTAAACAACATATTACTGAACAACCAAGAGGTTAAAGAAGAAATTAAAAAGAAAATAATACCTTGAGACAAATAAAAATAGAAATATACCAAAATTTGTGGTACAAAGTAAAAGCAGTTCAAGAGGGAAGTTCATAAGGGCTCAGGTTTACCTCAGGAATCAAGTCTCAAATAAACAATCTAACTTTATACTTCCCTTGAGGTATAAAGAAAAGAACAAATGAAAGCCAAAGTTAGAAGGAAGGAAATAATAAAGAATAGAGCAGAAATAGATGAGATAGAGACTAAAAAGATAATATAGAAGGTCAATGAGACTAAGAGCTGGTTCTTCGAAAAGATGAGAACAATGGGCAAGTGTTTAGCTAGGCTCACCAAGAAAGAGAGGACTCAAAGTCAGAAATGAAAGGGGAGAGGTTAAAACTGATACTACAGAAATACAAAGGATCATAAGAGACTCCAGTCAATCCTTAAATAACAGGGGGGGTTAGGGGTACCTACCCCCAATGCAGTCAAAAACCCATATATAAATTTTGACTCCCCCAAATCTTAACTATTAATAGCCAACTATTGACCAGAAGCCTTACTGATACCACAAGCAGTTGATTAACAGTTAACATTAACCCCTAATACTTAGTATGGTAAATGTATTATGTATTCTTATAATAAAGTAAGCTACAGAAAAGAAAACGTTATTAGGAAAATCATAAGGAAAAGAAAATTCATTTACAGTACTGTATTTATAAAAAAAAAACTGCATATAAGTGGACACATGCGGTTCAAACCCATGGTGTTCAAAGTTCAACTATACCATGAACAATTAATTATATGACAACAAATTCAACAACTAAGAAGAAACGGATAAATTCCTAGAAAGATACAAACTACCAAGACTGAATCACGATAAAACAGACTATCTGAACAGACCAATTACTACTAAGAATATTGAATCGGTAATCAAAAATCTCCCAAGAAACAAAAGGCCGGGACCAGATAACTGTACTGGTGAAGTCTACCAAATTCAAAGAAGAATTAATACCACCCTCCTCAAGCTCTTCCAAAAAATAAAAGTGGAGGGAATATTTCCAAACTCATTTTACAAGGCCAGCATTACCCTGAGACCAAAATCAGACAAGGAAACCATAAGAAAAGAGAACTACAGGCCAATACCCCTGATGAACATAGATGTACAAATTCTCAACAAAATTTTAGCAAACTGAATTCAACACTACATTAAAAATATCATACATCATGGGATTTATTCCAAGGATGCAAGGATGGTTCAGCATCCACAAATCAATAAATGTGATATACCACATTTATCTGGTATAAATGAAATGAAAGATAAAAATCATACGATAATCTCAATAGATGCAGACAAGCATTTAAGAAAATTCAACATCCATTCCTGTGTTAACTATGACTGAGACTTTTTACTGAACAATTATTATGTACTAAGCCGCTTTTGAAGGGCTTTATGTACATTATTTTCTTAAATATTCACAGAATCCTATTGTATAGTTGAAAAAAACTACTTATGAGACTACATACTTGCAGAGGATCACACAGTTAATGTGCAGTGAATCTGTGCCTCTTCAAACTCCAAATCCATGCCTGTAACCCCACTGTTCTATGCCCTCTCCTGTATAAATCTTAACTTGTTCTGGTCCATAAGAATTGTCCCACTGATGTTCAGGGCACTTGCCAACCAATAGCCTGGCTTTTTCGTATGTCTTTGCCCTAGTAAATAGGCTGTTGTTAGTAGGAAATGATTGGTTTCCCAAGATATGGAGAAAGTCGGTTGTCTCAGATAGTTGCAGAGGTCAGTTACACAGTGTTATACTTCTCAGTCTAACTGGACATTTCCCCACCCAATGAATGGCTGTAAGCTGACTTGCCACACCATTAACTGCTGAGTTAGAACTACCTAGGGAGTCAACAGGGAGCTGAAATTGGTTGCTTCACCTGTATTTTTGATATATTGATGCTCTCCCTCTTGCCACTGTCAAACCTGCACTATAGCCAATCTCAGATTTTTCTTGCTCCTCCTACGACAACTCACTGAAATCAATACCAGACTTTACTGTCTTTCCCTTCTTGATGACAATAAGAGTGACTGAATCACATGCCCAGGCTATAGAGTAGTAAAGGGCAGAGTTTATTTTGAGCTCCAAGCAGAAACATACACAAAAGACTTTTACACAAAAAGCTTTTTTGGGAGTCTTTGATTAAGGGGTAACAGTTCTTATGTTCCTCCACCAGATGGACCCAACATTTTCACATGCAGCTGCACAGAAGGAGCAGATAAGGAAACTCTGAGAGACCTGAAACTGTCTAGAAACCTATTTAGGATAACAAGGAGGATAGTAACAATAAACCAATGCATACTGAGTATTTACTGTTTTTCAGATATTGTTCTAAGAGCTGTATATTCATTGTCTCAGCTAATCCTCACAATCTCGTGAGATGGAGATACATACCATTATTGTGATGTTATGGATAAGGAAACTGGGTCTTATAATCATTAGGAAGCATTTCCAAATGCTTCATAACTCCTCAGTTATCCGTTATGGAGCTGGGATTAGAACTTGGCTAACTACAGAAACGTCATTCAACATCATTCTTATACTGATATGTGTAAAGCTCTTCCTCAGGTGACAATAATAGGAAATTGCTATTTTTGGTGTCTGCTACCATAAAACTGCATTGTCAATCCGAATGGAATTGTAGGGGAAATTATTCCTGAATAGAAACCTCACAAACATTCATATATTGGCCCATATGTTTATTAGCACTCTGAAGGAACCTGCCATAAATGCTATACTGTTCCTTGGAAGAAACTGCAGCTCCTTTTTTGGTTCTTTATACCTCAAGGGAAGTATAAAGTTAGATTGTTTATTTGAGACTTGATTCCTGAGGTAAACCTGAGCCCTTATGAACTTCCCTCTTGAACTCCTTTTTTGGCACTGCTTTTGAGGGGTCTGGGTTACTGGTTAGATTTTAACCTTGATATAAAGTAACTCTCCACCCAAAGAATGTAATTCAGAACACCTGCCTCTAGAGGGTGATGCCTCATTATGGAGTACTGGCCAATTATTAGAAAGTGTGACGGTACCTGGATTAAAATTACTAAATTGAAAGAGAGAAATAGATCACACTTCTGTAACTATACAGACCTAGCCTTTGATCAAACAGAAAAGTTAAAGGAATAAAGTAAGTTTTCTGAAATGTTTTTCATTAACCTAAATGGTGTTCTTTTTATCTCCATCTTAATAACCATAAGGAATGCGACCAAAGGTCACTAAGGAAAAAGTGTAGAACATTTTGATACCACTTTTTTTCAAGATAAAGAAGATAAAAGTTATGGAAATAATATATGCAAAATTAAATAATTTTTCTCAATTTAACACTTTGGGGGTGGGAAGTAAATAATTCACTGCAAGTTAAATACTTTCTGGTAATTGATAATGGCAACTGAAAAGAAAAGGACTGTTTTGATACTTGGTGATTTTTAAGAAGGGCGATACCTACCATAACCTATAATTCCAATCACACCCACCATGAAGACCCAGAAGAGGAATCCAGCTATGAACCTCAGGAGTATCACAAACATCCAACTAAGGAGCATGGCAATAGTCAGGCCACTAGAGGAAAAAGCATATAACACACAGGGGTCAAGCGTGTTAAACATAACATAAAGTTAACAGCAAGACAACATTTCTATTCAAAATAATTCTCAGATTATTTTATTTTAGCTGGCTACAGAAATATTTATAATATTAAAAAGTACAAACAATAGTTTCTATTAAGATTTTCATATGAAAGAGTAGGACCGTCAGGAACTTCACGCCTGAGTCAAAATTTGTGTACCTGGGTAAATTGAAGTCCAGTACAACCACTGTTCAAAGAAAAACACAATTTCTTCAACCTACAGTTTTGGCCTATCTGCCACAGCTTCCATGCTGTATTTTTTTTGCCCTCCACACATCTCACTAAGTGGCAAATTATAAAACATATCCATGATACTAATAGAAGGAATCCTTATACAACAACAGAACTATCTAGAAGTAAGGGAGCAGTCTTAGGGAAGAAAAGAAAAATAATTGCCCACACAGTTCCTGAATCCATGGTTTTGTAGTCATTCTTATAGTCTAATTATCTTTAATAATTTGTGATGTTTGACATCACCAGACATCTATTTCAGGTCCCCAGTGATCTGTGGGCCATTATATGGAGCCATGATACAACTTCTGTATCTCCTGGGCCATATGACTTTATCAAGCAATCAGCAGGATGACTATTCTTTTCGTTTTAATTTTTTCCTGGAGTTTGACTGAAATACTAGAGATACTACCCCCTCCCAGCCCATATATCTAGGTTAAATCCATATTGAATTCTTCTAGGTAATTTCATTAAACAGAATTCATTAAGATTAGAAAACTGGATGATGCTTCCATTAAGAACTGATACCTCTGATACTCTTTGTAAGTTCCCAAATAGAAACATTGCCTGGTACATTTATTGAGTTTATTGTCTCCAAGTATTATCTTTAAAAAAAAATCTTAATAATTACTGTCACTGGATAGATGACAGCATTGTATCGAAGTAACTTCTAAGGTCACAATTCTTGCAAAGCCTATGCTTTCAACTCCAGAGGCCATTCCCTATTAAAATCACAGACACTTTAATGCTTAAATATTCAGTATGGTTGAAATATTATTCTACATAGTCCAAGAAGAATATTCAAAAAGGTCAGGGGGGAGAAAAGAAATATAGCTATTTATTCTCTGTGTTTTTAATTTCTGCATAAAATTCTAACTGAAAAAACTAAGTCACAGCATATTAGTCCTTGGCTTTATATTTGTGAAATAGATGGAGAATAGAAGAGTCAAAGATAAAGGGAGTATTTATATTCTAGTGGTGTGAGCTGTGCCTGGGTGGAGAGGGTTTCAGTGTATGTTGGGAGTGAGGTAAATAGAAAGGTCTATCATAATGCATACTTTTTCAGATAATACTTAAAAAGCCAAAATAAAGAAGAAATATGCAAATTGTCTAATGATATTTGAGTTTGACGATAGGGGAACAAGTTTAACTACTGTCAAGTATAGACTACAATCTCTGCTATGGAGAGAGATCCTGAAATACTGATACACATTGAAAATAATTATTATATTTAAGACAAAGCATTGAAATGAGTGAAATCTCAAAAAACACTATCTAGTTTTACAGCTCTACAAACTAATCACTGGTATTTTACACACAAAACAATTTTGACTTAATATTAAGTATCATATAGTTAAATATATCTATCTTGTTCCCCTAGTGGTTTTATAACTGTTCCTTGAACCCACATTTTCTATGCATCTTCTATGTTCCAAGGACCACACTATAGGAGTTAGAAAAATAGAGATGAGTTAGACATAGTTACCATGGTATAGAATTCATAGTTTATCAGAGAAAAAGAGCCAGGTAAATAACATATAAAATTCTAGGTGCTATAGAGATGATAGGCATGTGTGTATGTATAGGTGTGTGTGTGCGCATGTGCATGTGTGTGGGTAGGAGGAACAAAGGGGAAAAAGTAATTATATATGGAGAAGTCAAAAAAGACTTCATAATTTACACAAAAGATGATTTTATTTTTTTTTAAATATTTTATTTGTTTGAGAGATAGAGAAGAAGAGAGAGAGAGAGCACGCGCAAAAGTGGGGGGGAGGGGCAGAGGGAGAGGGAGAAGCAGGCTCCCCAGTGAGCAGGGAGCCCGATGCGGGCTAGATCCCAGGACGCTGGGATCATGACCTGAGCTGAAAGCAGACACTTAACCAGCTGAGCCACCCAGGTGCCCCAAAAGCTGATTTTAAATAATGAGTCATAGTTGTCCAGGGCACAGGAAGGATGCACTAGGAAAGAGAATAGAATGTGCAAAAACGGGGGGTTGATAGTCTAGGAATGGGTCTAGGAATGGGCGTGTTATTTGACGTGTTTAGAATATAAGGTTAATCAAGTAACATGGGTGGAGATGAATCTGGGAAACTAGTTGGACCAGGCTGTAAAGGGCCTTGTAACTATCTGAAGAAGTTTTCTCTTTGCTCTTTGATCACTAGGGAACCATAGATGCTTTTAAAGCACAAGAAGCCAGATAGTAGCAATAGCCTTAAATATATCAAACACATGTACCTGCTCCAGTAGAGTGATTGCATTTTCCCTTACCTTTCAGTAATGCAAATCTTATGTCTAAAAATTCTTAATCTCCTCCTCTTTTCATATATTTTTTTAGCTCTTCATAACTACAGTGACCTTTGGTGATGATGATAACAAACATTATGTGGAAAGGATGTGTTAAAAAAATAAGAGTGATCCTTTGGAGGTCAAGGGAAGGACAAATTAGAAAACAGACCCAGAGAAATAAAACTGGATTCACTGTAACATTACAATAAAAAGCAAACGTACTACAGATGTTGTCCCCGCATGACTTCAAGTATATTTATACAAGTACTTTTATTGGGAATTTAATGAATAAAATTCAAATTTACATTCTTATAACTTTTGTAACACTGGGTATATTTCCAAGTATCTTTGCCCCATCTTCAGCCTATCTGAAAAAGAAAATGGGAGGAACTGAATCAACTTTTTATTCACAAATATGAATGGGAAATTTTTTTTAAAGATTCATTTATTTATTTGCGAGAGAGAGAGAGAGAGATCAGGAGCAGGGGGTAAGGGTAGAGGGAGAAGCAGCCTCCCCACTGAGCAGGGAGCCCAATGTGGGACTCGATCCCAGGACCCTGGGATCATGACCTGAGCCGAAGGCAGACGCATAACCAACTGAGCCACTCAGGCGGCCTGAATGGGGAATTTGAAGAAAGCGTTCTACAAGGATAAAATGGGGCTGGAGAAGAAACACCAATGTTTGCACTTACATGAGAATCCAATACCAGGTTGTTGCATAGTCTTCAAATACTTTCATTCCAATTGCCCTTGCATCAAGGATTTTATTGACATGACTGAATTCAAAGAAGGCAAAAATCAATTATTTTGACTACCACTAAACAGAAATGTTCTTGTTATGATAAAAGGGGTTTTGCAAGCTGCCATTCAAAACGTATTTTTAGAAACCATTTATCAAGAGGCACTCTTTCCCCAGCCACCACAATATGTGAGATGTCACTTTGGTATACTACAAAGGCGGCTATAGCTACACACACATAGAACGTGGCTTTCAAGAATGGTGAACAGATCCCTTTTCAACATGTGTGACATGTCAATATTGCAGAAATCTCACTGTAAGAAATGAATTTAAATAAGATCAGTTTTTAGCTTACAAGATCCATAGAGTCAAGAATGAACATCATCCTTAATTCCTTTTTCTAATCCTCTGACAGCTGTGTAGCAGGAAGGCACCATGGGACACATACAGAAAAGTGCACAACTCATTAGTGTCCAGTTTGATGAATTATCAGAAGTGAAGGTACTATGTAACTACAACATTGTTGCCCCTTTCCCAGTGTGCCCCAGTTACAAACCCCTCCTCCTTCCCCTAAGGTAACCACAAACCTGACTTTTGTGATAATAATTTCCTAGTTTTCTTTTTCAGTTTTACCACTTACATATACATCACAGGGTAATTTAATTTAGTTGTGCTTGGTTTCGAATTTTTCTATCAGTGGAACTGCAGTTGTACTATTATTTTATGATTTGGTTCACATAGCTTTATATTTGTGAAATCCATCCATGTTGCTATTGCATTTTAAATATGCAGAACCTGTAGTATTCTACTTGGACTGCTAAACTCTTTGGAAGAGAAAAACATTTTTAGAATACCTTTATGTTTCACTTTTAATTCAACAACTGAGCTATACAATGATACTCTGTGTTTGTGCACACATGTGACTATACCTACCCCAAGAATTATATTTCCCTATAACCTGAAACATCATGATGTGTACGCCAAGGGAAAGAGTAAACTGACTTCATTGCAGTTAGTACATAGAAATTGATATGGTTCTGAAACAGCATTACCATGGTTGTCTTGACTTTCTTAAGGCCCTCTTCCCTTTAAGACATTTGGCAGTTACATTATCTTAGTCAATTTTTTTGAATGGTGATTTAAAAAGCATCTTTTTATTGTGTTCATTCAACAAGTAAATTAAGGTCTTTCAAAATGCTTACTGAGATCCCATTTCTGTATCTGTTGATAATGAAAGATTTAACCATTTAAAAAAATATCATTGCACTTTCTAATTCACTTTGGTTTCTCCTTTACCTGTTTTTCTTAACAAATACATACCAGGTTCTCCAATCCACGGTGACATGTATATTTTGTAATAATGCATAATTCTTCCTCTATGACCCTTAACCTAATGGAAGCTTTAGTTCTGTGTACAGTAATAGGATTCAACCAAACTGAAAATAAGAATGCAAGCAAACATACTTTGCAGCTGTCCGGAGTTCTATAGCATTTCTTGTCTTTCCACTTCCATCTTCAAATGTTGTTTTATTTCCTACTGTCAAAGTACCATTGTTAGTCGTGAAGTCAGGGAAACATCTTTGGAGAACTGTAAAAAAAATAAAATTATGGTAGTCATTTTTCTACTTCTTCCTATGTAATGTTCTCCCTTTCTTAAGCTTTCTGTTATTTATAATCAAATTCTTGCAGACTATGTATAAGCATATTGCTCAACATAGATAATTGCCCATTACTTGATGGTCAGAAGGTTTTCTGATGGTTCTAAGATGTAGAAAGCAAATATGATCACAATCTGAAGTTACACTCTAAACTTGTTATTTTACACATGGTATATTCATCAAGTCGCCAATAAGTAAGATGCACAGCACAGGTTTTTAAAAGAGTAATACTGATAACATATACCGCATGGTAAAAACATTTTAATAAAAAGGCTATATTTACTTGTATGACTGAGTTTACTTATTTTTTAAAAGATTTTATTTATTTATTTGAGGTGGGGGGCACACCAGCAGTGGGGAGGGGCAGAAAAAAGGGCAAAGCAGACTACTCGCTGAACAGGGAGCCAGATGTGGGGCTTCATCCCAGGACTCTGGGATCATGACCTGAGCTGAAGGCAGATGCTTAACCGACTGAGCCATCCAGATGTCCTGAGATTTTTTTCTTATGAAAAAAAAATTTTAAATACCCCTGAGTGAAACCTTGAAAACTGGAGATTAGTGAATAATTCCTTGAGAAATAAGAACTAGCTCAAACTTCAGGCCATTAAGACAACTGAATTTTTATTTGTGAAGTCTTAATAATTTGTCTCTCTTCCAGTTTTCTCATTTACCTGGTTTTTTGGAGGGGCTGGAAATAGAAATTCTAAAGCTATCAAAAAGGCCCACACTTTGTAGACGCATAATTTCTCAGAAGAGTTACTTCACTGTTCAATCTTCTATACACTTATTTTAATTAAATAGAATCCTTACCTCTTTACATATTTGTATTACTGAAAATATTTTAAAACCCCAATTTTAAATCAAGAGGAAAGAGAAATCAGAAGTGGATCATTTTTGTATTTTTTTCTTACAGGAAGCATCACAGATTTGCATGAGTTTTCAGGGAATTTAAACTTGAAAATATTAAAGTAGTTGATATAGGGAAAGAAGAAATAGGTTTTACCCAAGCCTTTCCTGACTTTTGGAGCTTAAAATGATCTCCTGCCTGTGTACCTTCATCTTCTACAGCACTTAAAATATGGCTGATTCCTTCAGTA
This sequence comes from Potos flavus, assembly GCA_028534135.1. Classification (NCBI taxonomy): domain Eukaryota; kingdom Metazoa; phylum Chordata; class Mammalia; order Carnivora; family Procyonidae; genus Potos; species Potos flavus. Next base: position 110,746,023 of record CM052900.1, on the reverse strand, counting down.
TCTTCCTTATCTTTTTCTGGTTCTTCCCAGGCAAATTTGACATCGTAGTCTCTACCAGTTGCTTTTATTCCCTCTCAATCCAATCATATGCTGCCCCCACCACTCCAAGGAAATTGTCCTCCCAGTGATCCCAATAATCTTCTAATGGCCCAAGCCTCCAAATACCTTTTAGTCATCATCCTGCTTGAACTCAACCATTACCTAGCACAGTGTTTGGTACATAGTAGAACTCAGTAAATATTTGCTGTTAATTGAGTTAACTTTTCTGAGTCTTTGACATGGTAGACAAACCCTGCCTTTTGAAACTCTATTCCTTTGGCTTACATGCCCAGGGCTCTCTCCTACCCTCCCTTTAGCTTTTCTGTGCATTCTTTCCCTTGCCACTCCTTAAATAGGACTGTTTCCACATAGAGTCCTCCAACCTTGTTCCTGGCAATTTTATTCAATCAGTTACTTCCAATGACTAAAGATGTTCATTATATATTTGGAAAGTACAGAAAATAAGAAGGAAAATACAAAACAATACATAGTCCTACCACCCACAATGAACTCTAACATTTAGATGAATTTCCTTCTAGTCTTTCTTCTACAAGAAATTTTTTTGAGAGTCAGAACCATATAATAAATGCAGGGTTTTCCCTTGTTTCTTTCTTTTAATATTACTTATTTCCTTTCATCAACTATTTAATAAGTGAATTTTATTAGCTGTATACTATTCCATTAAGTAGTATACTTAATCACCTATCGAGGGAATGGAATACAAGTTCACTGTGGTGTTTACCGTAATGTCTCCTTTACTGTACTGCGAGGGACTATGCCTTATTCGTTTTTGTATCCCCAGTGTACATTTTATATTATGTGATTTAACCAAACTACACTTGTAAGGCAGGGATGTCTTATATTCTTATGCCTATTATATCTTCAGTGACTAAGGATTCATTTTTATCCTTTTGTAACATTGTTCTTGGTTACTGACACATGTTGCCCAGGGCTTTCTGGCAAAATGAAGTTGCCTGAAAGACCTACATCTTTACATCAAGGTCCTCAATGACCCAAAGAAAAGGGAGAGGGGCATGTGAGGCATTGTGTTTGGTGGTAGCTACTTCAATGGTACTCGCCTGACTTTCTACTCAAATAGAAAACAGTACGCGACCTTCTACTCCAATTGAAAAAAGAAGAGAGAAGAGAGGAAATGCCGCAGTCTTGCCATCTCCAAAACAGCCATCTATTTTGGCATATTTCTTTCCAATATTTTTCTTTGAATGACTTTTTTTGTTTATTTTAATTTATACACTTATCATTATAATGCATAAAACATTTTAGTTAACATTATATCATATAATACTTATACTTAATAATTCTAAAATATTTCATTCAATGAATACATCATAATTTATTTAAGCGCCTTCTTGCTCTTGGACATAAGAGTGTTTCTTTTTCCTTTCCTTTCTTTTTTTCCTTTATTTTTGGTTCTTCTGAATAGCATTGTGATGGACATCTTTATGTAACATTGTTTCTCTTCGGTTAGGATTATATTTGAAGGAATGGGAAATTAGTGATTGCTTCATTTTCTTTTTTAAAAGTTAGACAAAGTTTATATAAACTTTAAATAAAATTTATAAATCTTAAAAATATAAAATATTGATTCCTTTAAGAGATACATAAATATTTCAAATTTCAAATTATAGGACAAGTTTATGTCCCACCATTACACCCCAGGCAACTTCTGAACAAACTCTTTGGCTGAATTCAGGTGTGAGTGTGCAAGATTATGTCTGTGTTGTGCTCATAGAGCACCAAATAATCAATCTGGGCTTTTAAAATCAATTTTTAATCTTTTCTGTGTATCTTGATGCAACAAAATCCTAAAACTAACAGAGCTCCAGCAGAAATATCTCTGGCTGGAGTCAGGAGAATGGGCTTTAGCTTTGGCTTCCTCCTAATTAATTCTGGGACATTGGGCCAGTCATACAAATATTCTTGGCTTCAATTTTGTCAACAGAGAAATTAAGGGAACTGAACTAAATAGCTTCTTATGATTATATGTTCTAAGATAAGATAAATAATAACCACTTACATGGTTTGCTTGGAAAAATTGCCGTTGGACAATCATCATCCAATAAGACTTGTGAGAGAGTCTAAAATGGAAGGAAGTGTATGTTAACATTTCAAAGGCTATGTAATGACAACTTTTATTCTCAGTATAAAAATTGTTTCCTTCAAAAATATAACTCCATAATAATCTAATTATTTCATATTACTCCCTTATTAAGAGTGATTTTTAAGATTATCACACACACATACTTATTTGACAAATGCTCTAAAATGTCCTAACTGCAATTCAATCAAATCAACAATAATAAAACCAGACCCACTGAAGTCAAGACACACTTTTGAAAGTGTGTATCTATGTCTTAGTCACATTCTGAGTCCTTAATTCTTCAATTTTTTTTTTTTTTTCTGGAAAAACAGTATCTTCTCGAAGTTAGAAGCCATTAATACTATTTAACATAATGGGGCTTTAGAATTCCTTTATAAGTCTCAAACCTAGGTAGGGTTTGAGGATTTTTTTTTAATGAATAATTATCAAATTGAGTTTGGAAATAAAATTCTACTTGTTACTAAGTAGCCATGGATCTTCATCACCACATTAATGAAATGGTAATATTAATATTACCATTAGTTAGCTCCTAGATCTTGATGACAAAAAAAATCCAGCCAAGTAGACAATTTGTTGGTTTCAGGGAATAGTTAAAGCTAACTTACCAGGCTTAAGAGTCTTGCATAACACCTGAAGTCTACACAATGATATGCTATAAATGGTGCATGTAAATTTATGTACACGTGCATCTGCGTCTTAATGGAATAACACATAATCATTTCCTAGATGATTTAGGAGCTTGTCAATTACAAATGCTCATCTTACACTTGAGATTGAAACAAAAGTTAAATTCTTCTCCAGTTTTAAGCTTAAACACACATACCTTCACAGGCTTTACAAAAGGGGATTTGCAGAACTGGCTATAGTACATCCAATAGTGTTTGTTTGTTCCGTATGCAAATTGTATTTCCATGTAGGTTAGAAACTTTTCTGGGCACTTGGAGACACAGATCTGTGAAGAAAAAGAAAACACAGTGGTAGGGACTCAACTGAATTGAACAAACCAAGGAAGAATCTGTAAGATTAGACTTCCAAGCTCTCTACACTTTAAAGAGCAAAGCAACATTTTCCATCTAAGAAACTTACATCAATTTTCTAATTTATGTAAAAAATAAAATTTCATGTAATAGTTATCAATCTCTACTCCTTGCCTTTTGACAATTATTTGTGTTAAGACAATAGATGTTGTACAATGACAGACTTGTTTTTAACTTCCGATTTGGGGATTATTGTAGATCTACTTGTAGCTGTGAGAAATAACATATTCCAACCAATTTTATCCAATGGCAATAACTTGCACAATTACAGAACAATATCACAACCAAAATATTGATATTGTTACCACCCACTAACCTTATTTAGATTTCACCAGTCTTACATGCACTCATTTGTGAGTGCATGTGTGTGTTTGTGTATGCACGCATATACATTTCTATGCAATTTTATCAGGTTTAGATTCATGTGACCACTACCGCAGGACAATGATGGATTTTTAATAAAATATTTCCTTATTAGTTTCTGAGTTAGTAGATAAAAGTATAATGCAAGATTAATTTTTGCAAGATTAATTTTGCCTGTGTAGTTTATGTATTTTCAGGGTTAGAATCTTGCTTCTTTTCCTATAGATGAATAAAAGGGTTATTAAAAATGCTCCAAATATTGATAACTTATGCCACTAACTATCCATGCCAGTGAATTCTCAGCAATTCTCAAAATATAATTGGGGACTTATTACAATAAGAAACTAACAAAATTGGGGCTATTTGTGGCAATCATTATTATAGTCTTTTACCAACAACACCAGCCAAGTGTGAGCAGAGAGATCACCAATGCAATTATTTTACATTAATGACCTTAGAAGGCCTATTAATACCAAACTGGATCACTGTGTTAATAGTCCACAGAGCCACTGTAAAGTGACTGAAATTCAATTAGGAACACCACAGAGAGAAAGTAGAATCTGAGAAGATACACTGTATTGGTTTTGCTTTTGTTTGTAATTTGAAAAACAAAACAAAACAAAAAACAAAAACAAAGATCCTATTAAGCCATGAGAGTTGCAGTCCTTATGCATTCTCTCCCCCACCTTCGGTTCCTCCTTATGAGAGCCTTCTCAGCTCTGACTTGCTCCATAACCCTGCTGTACTTTGTTAACTTCTCACTGGCCAGATTCTAGCTCGATCCATTGGCAGCTAGGTAAAAACGCTGCTGCTGAGCTGACAGCTCTTTCCCATTATTTGGGTCACGTTTCTACTGCACACAAAATATTTGGTGTCAACTCCACAGCTAAGGTAAGAGGTGGATAAATAAATGGATATGTCAAATCTCACAGTTACTGTTGTTCTGTAGGAGCAGCAACAACAACTGAATTTCTTCTAGAAGTTCTGACAAGGCAAACAACCTGTCTCCACATTCAAACCTTTGTATGTATTTTCTCTTTGTCAGTTTCTCATATATATATAGGCGTTCATGCATGTGTGCACACACACACACTCACACACCTCTAGAGGAAATATTTAAATTTCACAGGTATCTTTCTGCAAAAGGAAAGAACTGTTTAGGGACACTCAAAGCTTCCAACATGCTCACATTTTTTTTAAAAAAAGGCTAAGGTTATCATCAATGCAAATGTCAAAATTTCACTCTGATTGGAGCTAAGATGACCGAGTAAACCTTTAACATATTGGAAGATACTTTAAATTTAGACTTTGACAATAAAATGGCTTTGAAAGATAACTTCACTAGTTCCCCTATTGGGTACATTTAAATGGATTTATAAAATGAATACTAAAAGTACTAATGCTTTCACAGGCCTTAAATGACAGTAGGAATTACTGAGTTGGGACCATGATTTCTGTATTCCTAAATAGAAACACATACAATGTATCCTCCATATTAAAAGTGCTGTGTATGCAACATATACAAGAAAGTAATTAAAATGGCAAAAAGTGGTTTGTTAAAGAGAAGCACATCAAATTTCATTCCAGACACAAATGAGCTGTTAAAATACAATATAGCAACTGCTCTTTACTCTCTCCCTCTATCAGACCAATTTGTTCATTTCAAATACGATGCTGATTAGTAGCAATCAACATATAATTAGCCAAAAATGAAGGTCACATTGAGGTACAGTATCCTAATTGATCACAGTCTATCCTTTAAATGCTTGTGACACATGTCTGGACTATGCTGGCAGTTAACAAAAAAACATAATGCATAAAAATATGGCTTGGATAAGTAGATACACTAATGCTTGGCAGACTAAAAGCAAGTCTCCACTACTGGCAGCAAAAATATATTCTGACTCAATTCTGATTCTTTGTGTAACCACAAAGGGGCACTTTAAATGTTCTTCATCAATATTTTTATATCTTCAATTCATATAGCTTAACATTCTAAAACAAATCAGAATTTGGTGAGTAGAAGAGCTATACTGTAGGTTAAAACACTACATTGGCTATGAAAAAAGCATGATCTAGTAAGTAATCTATGGTGTACTTTACATAAATGTAAATAACATGTACATGGGTACATAAAAAACATAATGTACAAAGATATTTTTGTTTCGTCATAGGAATGATGGATTTATACAGTGGAAAATTTCCTAGACTGGGAGTAGGAAGATAATAATTCGCTCATTTATTCCTTCAACAAATACTTATTCATCATCTACTCTGAGCCTGTTCTAGGCACTGGAAATGCAGTGAATAAAACAAATAAAAACCTTTGCCCTTAAGCTGTTTACTTTCTAATAGAGAGATGGATAACAACAAATAAGTAAAATTGTTTGTTATAAGATGGTAATAAGTGCTATGGAGAAAAATAAGGCTAGAAAGGAGGTTAGAGGCTAAAAGGTAGCTGAGTAGGATTCCAGTTTTAAATGGGTAATCAAGGAAGGTCTCCCTAAAAAGGTAACATTTGAGGAAAGACATGAAGACTATTGATCAAGCCATAGTCATTTGGAGAAAGAGCACTCTAGGCAGAGAGAACAGCAAAGTCCAAGGCTCTGAGGCAGGAGTACTCCTGAATCCTTTCACAGACAACACATGGGTAATATAACCCAAGTGCAGTAAGCAGAGAGCGAGAGTAACAGCAAATGTAGTCAAAGTTGGACAGACAGTGAAGGATCCTGTAAGGCCATTGTTAACACTTTGCTTTTAATCTCAGTAACTTGGGAAGCTATGGGGGCAAGGGCTGAATGAAAGAGAAACATAAATGTGACATATTTAATAGGATGACACTGGCTGCTGAGTAGAAAAGAGACTGTAAGGGGTAGAAATTAGGGCAAGGATAGAGTCAGAGAGACCAGTCAGGAGGCCATTGAACTAATGTAGATAAGAGATGATGGTTCTTTGAAAAAAGGAAGAGATGGTGAAAAGTAGTTTGGTCCAGGTATATTTTGAATGGAGACCAGAGGAATTAGCTGAAGATTCACATATGAGTGCAAGAGAAAAAGAGGAATGAAGAATTGATTCCATAGTACTTGGAGCTGGCCTTAACTGAAAGAGGGGAGACTGCTAGGATGGGAAAATAATTTTAAGGATGAAGTCAGAGATCAGGAATTGAGTTTTGGAAATGTTAAATTTGAGATACCAACTAAATATACATGTAGAGACATTGCACAGGTGGTTGGATATAAATATCAGGAGTTTAGGGAGCAGACTTATCTGGAGATACAAATTAGGGAGGGCAGCATGTAGATGATGTTAAAACCGTAAGACTAGATGAGATCACCAAAAGAGTAAATGTAGATTTTGAAACGGACTAAGCTTGGTAATGAGAGGGAACTCCAACATTTACAAGATGTTGGAAAGATGAAGAAAAACAAGCAAAGGAGACTAACAAGGAGTATCCACAGAGTTGGGAGGAAACCTAGAAAAATGTTGTGTCCTAAAAGCCAAGTCAAGAAAGTGTTTTAAGGAGGACAGCTTGAATAAACAATGCTGTTAGATCAAATAAATGTGGAAATGAGAATTAGACATTGTGGTTTAATAATATGGAGTTCAATGGTATCATTCAGAGAAAATTGAAGTAGGAATAAAAGCCTGAATGAGAAGAGAGGATTTAGACACATTGAATATAGACTATTCTTTTGAGGACTTTTGCAAAAAAGAGGTACAGAGATATGAGGAAGTACCTGGAGGATGGGCTGTGTGGGATCAACGAGAGAATTTTTTGAGATAGAAGAAATAACAGCATGTTTGTATACTGATGGGGATGATTTAGTAGAGAAGGAAAAATGGTAATAATAATATTAAAAAACCCAGAAAATTCCTGGAATGATGTGCTTGAGTGTGTGAGATATAGTGCACTAATGAACTGCACAGGCAGTTCATCCACATTCTGACAAGGAAAGGCTGAACAAATATATGAACACGAATGATGACAGGTAGGCAAGAGGATGTTCCTGTAGAAGCTTTTAAAAGTTGTCTTCCGAATGCTTATACTTTCTCAGTGAAATAGGAAGAAAAGTCAGAGACTGACAAAGAGACTGTGACGGAGTTCTTAGAGGTTTAAGAGGAAAGGGTGTGAAATTGCTTTCTAGAAGTCTAGACTAGTGAACAGACAAGGGGTTTGTAATGTGGGTGTGGCACAGCACTAAGGGCCCACTGAGATTAGTGGTTCTGAATCAAAAGAACTATTATATACATTTTCTCCAACAACTCACAGCTGCCTGAGTTCAGGCATAGAATAGGCAGCGAGCTGCACTTAGCTAGGGATGAAATTTTGCAGGAAAGTGCAACTACGTGGGAGGGGGCAAAGGAATAGAGGGTTTATATAAGGGAATGAATTTAAAGAGGGGTCATGAAATCTAAGTCAGAGAGGGAAATGAAAACATGAGGGAACTAAGGAATGCTGTGAAGGGGTTAACGTTAGGGATCTGTAAGTCCCAGTGAGGTAGAACGATTGTAATTGGAATGTTAGAGAGACTGAGATGGTCGAACATTGGGATGTTTGAAATTGAGATTATGAAGAGTGGTAATTACTGCTAAGACAAGGTCAAAGATTTGATCTTGGGAGTGGGTGGCTGTGATAGAAAACAAAGTCTTGTCGGAGAGGTAGTCACAGAACTAAGATGCCAATATCTCAGCAGTAAATAAGATATCAAAAGTCTTTGAGAGTGATGAGGAAGAGAGCAAGCAAGCAGATTTACAAACTAGATCAGAGAAGATCTTTGGGTGTGGTTTACTAGTACATGGAACAAAGAGGAAGCAAATAAGTTAGAAGCCTATTACATTTTTGAGGCAGTTATGCTGCCAAAGAATTCATGACCTAATCTGAAAAGGCCTTTGACTGTTAAAATAATCTTTGAGGTGCTAAATTTGCACAACAGGAAGGGAGCTTTAAAGTTCTATGGCCCCCAAAAGAGCATATATCTCCATTGCTCAGCAATGATGTGGTCTGAGGCTAGCAGACAGGAAATAACCTTTCAGGTGGTTGAGTAAAGGACCATAGGATGAAATGGAGAATATAATCCAGGTTGAGTAAGAATGCTTTCCAGTGCCATGCACCAGAAACCACTGTGCATTTATCACTCCTCCTTTTCTGAGCTGGAGTTTGTATTCAAATAGTCCTAGCCTCATTCCCCATTGTGCATTTAATGTAAAGACCTGATAGAGGATTTATCACCCAGAGATCCTTGGACTTTGGGGTAAAGATAGTACTACGTGGGATGCTGGGTTGTCTCCTTTGGGAAGAAGGGTATTCTGGAGGACAGAGGGATAGACTATAGAAGACCCAACTAACTGCCCATTGAAGTCTGTGCTTTATCCCACAAGGGCATTGCTTTAGTCCTTCCTTCTTGCATCTAGGTGTGAACATATAAAAATAATATGCATGTTGTATAAGTAGAAATGTGATGTGTGAACATTTCTAAACCAAGGCCTTTAAGAGCAGAGATGCTTATTTATCTTCTGTTTCCTTCTGGCAGGTAGATGCAGATGATGAGAAGGACTTAAGGCAGAGCTACCAGATGAAAGGAGCTTGAATAAAAGCTGCCCACTGACAATAAACACCAGCCTTATACTGTAACATGACCAGAAATAAACTTTATTGTGTTAAGTCACTAAAAAAACTCAAGTTTATTAGTTATAGTAGCTAGCTTTGCTCTTCCTAATACTGACCTTGATAAAAATGCCACTTCTCAGGGCTGCAGTTTGTTCATTTTAAAAATTAGGTGGTTCAACAAAATCACTGACAATCTTTAGTGATACTACAATGATTAATCCTGCCTTATTCTGATTGTATATGAACATGAGCTCATGCTTATGTCTTCCCACCTTCCATAAATTTATTAACTATACACACACAGAATTCAAATGGAATTGCTTATTCTTTTAATCCAAGAATGTTCAAAATTGCAACACATTTTCTGCCTTACCTGTGTGGTAGGGCACTGTAAGTTTACCACCACAGAGGGACTGGTACAGCTGAACAAGTTAAAGTAAAACAAAATGGTCTTGTTCCTGTTAAGAAAACAATATAAAATAGTCTTTTTAGTGATTGTGGAAATAATCCATATCATTTCAGACCCTGTACACTTTTAATATAATGACCCTTAAAATTTGGCTTCATTTTCCCTAGATAGCTACAATATAGTCAGTCCCCAACTCCCCTTTAAGCTCCCTAACATTCAAAACTCCTTTTTGTAATAGTAAAAAATTGAAATAATCAAATTGTCCATCAACAGTGGATTGGTTACAGAATTTTATGTACACAAAGAAGACTATATTACCATTGAAAATAATGCTGAACGAAATGTTTAACAGATGGATAAATTCACAATACATTAATTTTAGGAAGCAGGTTACTAAAAAGTATTAAGTATTAAAGTATACTAAGTATAATAAGTATTAAAGTATACTAAGTATATTAAGTATTAAAGTATACTAAGTATATACTAAGTATTAAGTATACTAAAAAGTATTAAAATATAATTAGATTTTAGTTTTTCAAAAACAGGTAAAACATACGTAGAAACAAATTAATATATATGAATAGCAGGATAATGTTTAGTACCTTTAGTACCTTTAGCAGGATAATGTTTTTGTACCTTTATGGATTTTCTAAAATAAAGGTATCACTTTGGTAAATTAAAAAAGATAATAGAGTGAGATTTTCTGTTTGAAATGGGCAGTAGCATAAAAATGAGGCAGGATGATATTCACTATCACTAGCATTGAGTGAGGTATTACTCTGCCATTTAGCAATCCATGATTCCCTTTTGAATCTCAACTTCATCTGTACAATGAGGATAATACCAGCCCTACCAACTTCACAGTGGTGTTGGGAGGACATAAGAGAATATGTAGTGAACTCAAGACAAGTGGCTGTCCAACTTCAATATGGATCTCTAAAATTTGGGAGTCTTTGTTGAAAATCGTGATTCCTGACTCTTCCTCAACCCTTGGGAGGCAAATCTCAGGATATGGAACCCAGGAATTCACATTTTTTTTCCTTATTCTCCCCAGTAGATTTGTTTTTCTCTTTATTTTTATGTAAATTCAATTAGCCAACATATAGTACTCATTATTGAGTTTCGGATGTAGAGTTCAATAATCATCAGTTGCATGTAACACCCAGTGCTCATCACAACACGTGCCCTTCTTAATGCCCATCACCCAGTTAGCTCCTCCCCCACCTCCCTTCCCTCCAGCAACCCTCAGTTTGTTTCCTATAGTTTAGAGTCTCTCGTACTTTTCCCCCCTCTCTGATTATTTCCCATTCAGTATTCCCTCACTTCCCCTATGATCCTCTATGCTCTTTCTTATATTCCACATATGAGTGAAGCCATATAATTGTCTTTCTCTGACTCACTTCGCTCAGCCTAACACCCTCCACTTCTGTCCACCTCATAAATAGTAAGTATTCATCCTTTCTGATGGCTAATTAATATTCCATTGTGTGTGTTTGTGTGTGTGTATGTATGTATGATGTATATATGTACGTGTGTGTATATTCTATATATGTATCTCACATCTTTTTTATCCATTCATCTGTTGATGGACATCTCAGTTCTTTCCATAGTTTGGCTATTGTGGACACTGCTTCTATAAACATTGGGGTGCATGTGCCCCTTTGGATTACTACATTTGTATCTCTGGGGTAAATACCTAGTAGTGCAATTGATGGGTATCGGGTAGATCTATTTTTAACTTCTTGAGGAACCTCCATACTGTTTTCCAGAGTGGCTGTACCCAGAATGCATTCCCACCAACAGTGTAAGAGGGTCCCCCTTTCTCCATATCCTTGCCAACACTTGTCGTTTCCTGACTTAATTTTAGCCATTCTGACTGTGACCCAGTATGTGCGAGGTAGTATCTCATTGTGGTTTTGATTTGTATTTCCCTGATGCCAAATCACGTTGAACATTTTTTCATGTGTCTGTTGGCCATTTGTATGTCTTCTTTGGAGAAATGTCTGTTCAGTCTTCTGCCCATTTCTTAACGGATTATTTGTTCTTTGGGTGTTGAGTTTGATAAATTCCTTATAGATCTTGGATACTAACCCTTTATCTGACTTGTCATTTGCAAACTAATTTGCAAATCAATTATTTGTCATTTACAAATATCTACATTAGTTAATATTAATGTAGTATGTCACACTGATTGATTTGCAGATGTGGAACCACCCTTGTAGCCAGGAATAAATTTCACTTGGTCTTGGTGAATAATCCTTTTAATGTACTGTTGGATCCTATGGGCTAGTATCTTGGTGAATATTTTGGCATCCATGTACATCAGGGACATGTCTGTAATTCTCCTTTTCATTGGGGTCTTTGGTTTTGGGATCAAGGTAACACTGACCTCATAGAATTTGGAAGTTGTCCTTCCATTTCTGTTTTTTGAAACAGCTTCAGAAGAATAGGTATTAATTCTTCTTTAAATGTTTGGCAGAATTTCCCTGGGAAGCCATCTGGCCCTGGACTCTTGTTGGGAAATTTTTGATTACTGCTTCAATTTCCTTACTGGTTATCGGTCTGTTCAGGTTTTCTGTTTCTTCCTGTTTCAGCTTTGGTAGTTTATACGTCTCTAGGAATGCCTCCATGTCTTCCGGATTGCCTAGTTTGTTGATATATAGTTGCTCATAATATGTTCTTATAATTGTATTTCCTTGGTGTTGGTCATGATTTCTCCTCTTTCATTCATGATTTTATTAATTTGGGTTTTTTCTCTTTTTTTTTTGATAAGTCTAGCTAGGGATTTATCAATCTTATTAATTCTTTCAAAAAACCAGCTTCTAGTTTCATTGATCTGTTCTACTGTTCTTTTGGTTTTGATTGATTTCTGCTCTAATCTTTATTATCTCTCATCTCAGGCTTGAGTTAGGCTCTATTTGCTGTTCTTTCTCCAGCTCCTTTAGGTATAAGGTTAGCTTGTGTATTTGAGACTTTTCTAATTTCTTGAGAAAGCCTTGTATTGCTATATACCTTCTCTCTTAGGACTGCCTTTGCAGTATCCCAAAGATTTTGAACAGTTTTTTTCATTTTTATTTGTTTCCATGAATTTTTTAAATTCCTCTTTTATTTCCTGGTTTCCCATGCATTCTTTAATAGGATGCACTTTAACCTCCAAGTATTTGAGTTCCTTCCAAATTTCCTCTTGTGATTGAATTCAAGTTTCAAAGCCCTGTAGTCTAAAAATATGCAGGGAATAATCTAAATCTTTCGGTACCTGTTGAGACCTGATTTGTGACCCAGAATGTGATCTATTCTGGAGAATGTTCCATGTGCCTTCAGAAAGAATGTGTATTCTGTTGCTTGAGGATGGCATGCTCTGTATATATCTGTGAAGTCCATCTGGTCCAGTGTGTCATGCAAAGCCCTTGTTTCCTTGTTAATCTTCTCCCTAGATGATCTATCTATTGCTGTGAATGGGGTGTTAAAGTCCCCTACTATTATGGTATTACTATCAATGTGTTTGATTTTGTTATTAATTGGTTTATATAATTGGCTGCTTCCAAGTTGGGCACATATTTATAATTGTTAGATCTTCTTGTTGAATAGACACTTCGAGTATGAAATAATGTTCCTTTTCATCCCTTACTACAGTCTTTGGTTTAAAATCTAATTTTTCTAATATGAGGATTGCTACTCTACCTTTCTTTTGATGTCCATTAGCATAATAAATGGTTCTCCGCTCTCTCACTTTCAGTCTAGAGGTGTCTTCAGGTCTAAAATGAGTCTCCTGTAGACAGCAAATCAATGCTTTTTTATCCAATCTAATACCCTGTGTCTTTTGATTGCAGCATTTAGCCCATTTACATTCAGAGTAACTACTGAAAGATAGGAATTTAGTGTCATTGTATTACCTGTAAAATCACTGCTTCTGTGTTTTGTTTCTGTTCCTTTCTGATCGATGTTAATTCTGGGCTCTCTCTTCACTTGCAAGATCCCCTTAAATATTTAATATTTAATATTTCTTGCAGGGCTGGTTTAAAGATCACAAATTCTTTTAGTTTGTTTGTCCTAAAAGCTCTTTAGTTCTCCTTCCATTCTTAATGGCAGCCTTGCTGGATATAGTATTCTTGGCTCCATATTTTTCTCATTTAGTACTCTGAACATATCATGTCAGCCCTTTCTGACCTGCCAGATCTCTGTGGATAAGTCTTCTGCCAGTGTAATGTTTCTACCCTTATAGGTTAAGGACTTCTTGTCTCAAGCTGCTTTCAAGATTTTCTCTTTATCTCTGAAATTTGCAAGCTTCACTGTTGTCAGGGTGTTGATCTATATTTATTGATTTTGAGGGAGATTTTGTGCCTCCTGGACTTGAATGCCTATATCCTTCCCCAGATTAGGGATGTTCTCAGCTATAATTTGCTCAAATATACCTTCTTCCCCTCTTTTTCTTCTTCCTCTGGAACCCCAATAATTCTAATCTTGTTTTGCTTTATATTATCACTGGTCTCTTGAATCCTCTCCTCATAGTCCAGTAATTGCTTATCTCTCTTTTGCTCAGTTTCTTTATTCTTCATAATTTTATCTTCTATATCACTATTTCTCTCTTCTGCCTCATTTATCCTAGCAGTAAGAGCCTCCATTGTTGACTGCATCTCAGCAATAACCTTTTTTATTTCAACCTGATTAGGTCCTAATTCTTTTATTTCTCCAGAAAGGGATTCTCTTGTGTCTTCTATGCTTTTTTAAAAGCTCAGTTAGTATCTTTATAATCATTGTTCTTAATTCTAGCTCTGACATTTTACCAATATCCATATTTATTAAGTCTCTCACAGTGATTACTGCTTCTTGGTCTTTTTTTCTGGGAATTTGTCCTTCTGTTCATTTTGTCCAGAGAAGAATAGATGAACAAGAGAACAAAAAAGAAATAAAAAATAAAAATATCAACCACGACCCCAGTAAAATATACACTAGGCAAATCAGAAAAGATCAGAAACCAAAAAAGAAAAAAAAAACAACAAAAGGCAGTGAGGAAAGAATATAATCAAACAGGTAGACAGAACAGGGTGCTACCCTTGGTCCTGGATGTATTTTTGTCTGTTTGTTAGAAGACACTTGATCCCACAATTGTAAAGAAGAAAAAAAAAGAAAGAAAAAAAATATGTATATATATATATATATATATACACACACACACACACACACACACACACATATATATGTATGTATATGTGTGTGCATATATATTACATATATATGTATATATATATATACACACATATATGTATATACACACACATACACACAAATAAAATTGAGTACATTGAAAGGAAGCAAAAAATGAAGAATGTATCTATAAAATGTAAATGTAAAAATGCAAATTGAAAAAAGACCTAAGGAGTTAAAAGAAGCTAGTTGAAAAGGAAAAAAAGAAAAACAAAAGAAAAATTTTAAATCGAAAGACTAAAGAATCATGAGAAAAAAAACCCTCAAATTCTATATACTATTTTCCCTTAGTGTAGGAGTTTTTCAGTTCTGTGTGATCCATAAACTTGGTATTTGCCTGATGTTCCCACTGATCTTCCATGGGATGAGCCTGCTGTGCTGATTCTCAGGTGTCTTTCCCTGGGCAGACTTGTACCATCCCCTGCCAGGAGGCCGGGCTCAGTGTAAGCTGCTCTGGGTTGCTCTAAGTGTCTTTTGTTCCCTGAAGGCTTTTCATGCCATTTTAGAGGATGAAAAAAAATTGGTGGCACCCCTATCTCCAGCCCCTGGGCTGAATGATTGTGGCCCCAACTCCTTAGTGTTCTGTCAGGGAAAAGCAGGCAATCACTTTTGTGTGCACCAAACTCCACAGACTCCTGGGGTGCCCACAGACTCCTGCGGTGTGCCAATCCTCCCAGGATTGGCCTCCCACCTAGCTGAGAGGCCACTCTGGGGCTTGCTAATTGTAGCAGGCTTTCCCGCTCCAATGCTTGGGACCTCTGCTGCATTCAGGCACCCCCGTACTTTCTGTGACCCTGGGGATCCTGAGACCACACTGTCCTATCTAGGTTTCTGCTCCACTTCACCACCTGAACACCTTTTAGGCAGAGATGCCACTCACCTGAGAAGACTTTCAGAAGTTCTGATTTTATGCTCTGCTGCTATATCACTTTCCAGTTGCCAGTTTACAGAGGCTCCCTCCCCCCGCAGTTTATCTTCCAATATAATGCCTGAGATTCACTTCTCTGCACCTCCACACTTCTCCTTGCAGAAAGTGGCTGATTTTCTATTTGCAGATTTGCAGCCATTCTTTTCTTAGATCTCAGGTTGAGTTTGCAGGTGTTCAGAATTATTTGCTAGATATCTAGCTGAATTCAAGGGACCAGATGAAACAAGAGCCCCTACGCTTCCACCATTTCCCTCCACTTCTTTCCCAGATTTAGATACAGGTGGTTTATGAACCATACCTTGAGAAACACACCCCTAAACATTCAAGCATTTGTTAAGTCCCCATTAATTAATGTGACTATATACACAGCAGAATGTATACTACACTGTTGACTCAGAATTGCCAAGTAGGATCCAAATGTAAAAATAAAGAAAACTCTCCACAATAAATGCTGGTTAGATTCTTGCATCATTTCTACCCTTTTCCTGCCCCTGAATGGGTGAATTTTTTCCCAATTCCAAATTGCAGAGGGCTCTGAGAAAATCTCTCATAAAGACTGAGGGTACCTGTACGAAGGGCAGGCCAGCATCTCATTTTTCAATTGTACATCTCTTCTGTGGCAGACTTACTTTGTGCCCATTTTAGAAGTGCAAAATGAAACCCGAAGAGACCACAGAGGGTTATAAAAGCCAATGGCGCACAGAAAGAGGGCAGCCCTGAAGCAGCCTTATATGGGAGGATGTAGAATCAAGTAAATGGGCTTGCACTTCCCTGGTGATACCTCATCTGACACCAAAAGACTGGAGGTGAGTCACCAGGGATGGAGCTGAAGGGGTTTGGAGGGGGACAAGCCAGAGCTGATCTCTCAAATCAAAGGACTATTTAGTAAGGACTTCCCCAGAGAATCTCTTCTTGTACACCATGAGAGAGCCAACTTTTGGATGCTTATCCCAACGAGGGTGTTGATGTCTAGTTAATCATGTCTTAGCTGCTGTAGCAACAACCACATTGGACTAAGGCAGTGGCCAGACACAACTCCTTCCATCCCTCATAATACAAAGACCCAGAACCAAAAGAGGGGGGAGAGAAGGGAAACAGCAGACCAGGGTCTCTCTTCCTCTCTCAGTTCCCTTTCAGAGTTCAAACTTGAGCTGGGAGATTGGAAGAAATGAGATTCAAATTTTAAATTGGACTACACTAAACTCTGTAACAATAGAAAGGGTCTGGAAAAAAACGGAATCTACCAGAGATGTTAAAGTGAGAAAATAGACTTGAAAGAACTTTGTTCAAGGCAATGATAGGGGAAAAATAAACCCATTTCATGTTTTTAATCCTATCAAGTTCAGAGACCTCAAGAATATGGCCATGAACTTACACATAGTACACACACAGCTACTTCATGATTCCACAAGAGCCAGCTTTGCTCTTTCACCCAACAGCCCTATCATATACACAGTCTTGTGGTACATGTGATTCAAATTTGCATCTAAGCAAATGAATAAGTTATTGCATGTCATGCATCATTGGAGTTCCTTGGGAGTAGTTAAAACTGTGAATGGTAAATCACTAAGTGTCAAGAGTCCCCTATAGGTAAAATTGATTTATAAGCTGCAAAATGCTACATAAACAAGTTATTCACCAGATTATGCTATTGTCAAGGGTAAGGTTTATACCTCTTTCACCTTTATATCCCACTTTTCCAACACTTATCCTAGTACTTGGCCCATTCTAGATATTTATTAAATGTTGCTGAATGAATGAGAATAATTCCAGAGTAAGTTGTTGTTGTTTAATCTTAGAATCCTCCTTAGTTTCCCAGTACAAATCCACATTCAACCCCAGTCTGATATCCTTAAACTTCAGTGAACCTCATGGGGTGCCCCTGACTCTTGATTTCAGCTCAGTGTCATGATCTCAGGGTTCTGAGACAGAACTCCACATTGGGTTCTGTGCTCTCCCTCTGCAATCCCCCCCCACACACACACACATACATACTCTTTCTCTAAAATAAATAAATCTTAAAAAACAAAAACTTCTGTTAACCTCATATTCCTCAGGTACAGCATTGGTGATGGTGGCTGCAACCGAGCAATTCTGTGGGAGTGACTGACAGAGTAACTATTTAACTTAAACTGTATTTCCATCAAGAAACAACAAAGTAAAATCAACTGCAAACTACCAATTCAAAATGATGTACCATGCAGTTAAGCCTTCTCTCCTCTTTCCTGAGACTCACGGAAATAAAAGAATGGAAGTATAAAAAGGAATAAATCTCATCACACCAGCTGAGGGTGGGAAAGACAGGATCTGTTCACAACCGTCTGAGAGTTCAACAATTTCTGGAAGATGAAAAACATATGAGAGTATGTTGAGTGATGAATGCACCACAGAGGGGTAGGGAAAGGGTGAGATACAACTTGCCTGCTAGAAATCATGAGATGCTGGATTCAGAGTTGAAAGTGAAAAATGTGGCTGAACACAAGATTAACTGAAGGTTTATACACAGAGCTATAGTACAAACCAGCACCTCTCTATTTTTCCCATACCCCGGCACTTGTAATTCCAGCATCCAAGAAAAACATGAAAAACTGAGGCTTCCTTTGTGGAATGAGCCTTCTGGGGTTAACAAAGGCTTTTATGGAATCTGGTGCCCTGGCCTACAAGCCTTCATGTTCTGGCATTTTTGCAAGCCCATGCCTGACAGCCAGCTTCCCATCAATTCATGCTGTAGTGAAATATGACAGCGAACATGGCTTCATCACCTTATACAGGGCAGAGGTCTCACAGGAAAACTGTCCTACAACATAGCTGTGGGATCAATTCACACAAGTGACTTAATTTTTTCTTTAATAATAATGGGTAATCAAGTAGAATCAGGAATGTAAGGAGGAATCAGAATATGAAAGAGAAAGACTAAAGTAAAAAAATTAAAACTGATGCTGGATGAAATATAATAATTTAGGGCATAGGATGGACCTTTAAAGAAAAGCTAGTATTTTCAAAGTAACTCAAGCAGACTGTCCATAAAGTAAAAATATTATATCATTGCAAAGGAATAATTGGAGGATAAGGCCTTTAAAGATGAAAAATATGAGGAAAATGGAAGAGTAAGAGGGCCCTAAGCTCACCTCATCCCATGGATACAACTAGATAACACCCACATCAGTATAAATAACAGAGAAAATGACCCAAAGACTGGCAGAACAGATTCTCCACAGCTAAACGTAGAGAAGAGGCCACCCTGAAGGGGGTAAGAAGGGCAGAGATACAGACAGGAGTTAAACAGACTCACAGGACTGTCCCTAGGAGGGACAATGCAAGTAAACCAGGCACCCCACACATAGAGAACCTGCATGCAGAAGAAAAAACCACCACAACGTTTGGCTTGAAAACCAGAGGGGACGAATTTTGTGAGTTTTTACAGTCACTAGGGCTTAGTAACTGGAATTTTAAAGTCAGCAGGCTGGACTCTGGAAGAGCTGGGAGAGCCTGGAGGACAGGAGGAAACTGAAAGATAGCACAACAAACAGCCCCACTAAGATACAGCATAGAAGCAGCAGTTTGAAAAACACCTGGGGTATACAGGATGGAGATCTGTTTACTAATCTGAGAGTGAAGGCTGGAGGGCAGGGGGGATTTCTCTAAGAACAAAAGAGGACAGCTGTCATTCCTCCCCCTACAATGCCCCCCAGCTTAGACACAGGGACACCTGTGGGGACCAACACAGTGCCAACACTTGATATCTCACTTGCTAACACTGTACCCTGCCCTCGCATTCTCCAGTACACATGCCCCTCCACAGCCAAGCCTCCATTCTAGGTCCACTCCCAAGCAGACCTGAGCAAAGCTTCCTGACACCGTGCACCTCACCCCTGTGTTCTCCTGTGGACCTGCCCCATCCAATACAACCGTGGAGAGACCATCCAAAGTGCTGTCACAAGCCTGGCAGTGTGCAAGCAGCCCTGAGAGAGGACAGCACAACTCCAAAGTGATTCCTGCCCAGGGGAGAGGGGGATGATAACCATATATATCAGATCGAATTTGGCCACAAAGGTGGGCTGGGGGCAGACATCTGGTCTGACTACAGGCCCTGCCCATCAACAAAATCTTCTCAGCGGCAACAGCGAGGAAAGAACCCTGCAGTTCAGTGCTACTATGTCTCTGGCAAACATTTAGTCTGACTCAACTCAAGTGCAAGGTGGCTGCAGACTGGCCCACTAACACAGAGAACAAACGCTGCCCATAAGGAAAGAGAGCCATTGCAGATAACTGGACTAAAGGCAAATAAAGCTCAGCCACCACAGCAGGGCACACACAATACAGAGACACTCCTAAAGTGCCAGGTTCTGGTTAATGGAGAACATTACAGTGCAGAGCACTGCAGGATCTCCTCTTTATAAGGCCATTACTTTCAAGAGCAGGAGATATAGCTAACTTTCCTAACACATAAAAACAGACACAGAGTTCCACAAATTAAGGAGACAGAGGAATTTGTTCCAAATAAAAGAAGAGGACAAAATTATAGCAAGAGAGCTAAATGTAATGAAATAATATATATACCTGATAGAGAATTTAAAGTAAGGGACCCAAAAATACTCAGTGGACTTGAGAAAAGAGTGGAGGAACTCAATGGGACCCTCAACAAAGAGACAGAAAACATAAAAAAGAACCAATCAGAGATGAAGAAATAATAGCAAAAATTAAAAACATGCTAAATGGAATAAATAGTGGACTAGAGGAAACAGAGAAATAGATTAATGATTTGGAGGACAGACTAATAAAAAGCAGTCAACTTAAACAGGAGAGAGAAAAAAATAATACAAAATGAAAATAGACTTAGGGACTTCAGTGACACCATCAAGTGTACTTACATTTGCATTATACAGATCCTAGAAAGAGAAGAAAGAAAAAAAGGGGGTAGAAAATTTATTTGAAGAAATAATAGGTGAAAACGTCCCAAATCTGGGGAAAGAAACAGAAATCCAGATCCAAGGGTCACAGAGAACCCCCATCAAAATCAACCCAAGAAGGTCCACACCCAGACACACAGTAATTAAAATGGCCAAAAGTAGTCATAAGGTGAGAATTTTAAAAGCAACAAAGGAAAACAGGTGCATTCAAGGGAAATCCCATAAGGCTATCACCTGATTTTTCAGCAGAAATTTTGTAGGCCTGAAGAGGCTGGCATGTATATTCAAAATACTGAAAGAAAAAAACCTGCAACCAAGAATACTCTATCCAGCAAGGCAATCATACAGAATAGAAGGGGAAAAAGAATTTCCCAGATAAACAAAAATTAAAGGAATTCATGACCACTACACCAGCCCCACAAAAAATGTTAACGGGGACTCTTTGAGTGGAGAGAAAGGCCATAAGCAATTCTGTTTACTGGACCACTTTCCTATACCATACACAAAAATAAAAATAGATTAAGACCTAAATGTGAAACAGGAAACCAGCAAAGTCCTCTATGATGATAACCCCTTTGCCATCAGTTCTAGCAGCTTCTTACTAGACATGTCACTGGAGGCAAGGAAAACAAAAGCAAAAATGAACTATTGGTACTTTATCAAGATAAAAAGTTTCTGCATAGCAAAGGAAACAATCAACAAAATTATAAGGCATCTATGGAATGGGGGAAGATATTAGCAAATGACATATCTGATAAAGTGTTGGTATCCAAAATCTAAAAAGAACTTATTAAACTCAACACTCAGAAAACAAATAATCCAGCTAAAAAATGGGCTGAAAACATGAATAGATATTTTTCCAAAGACTTCAGGATGGCCAAAAGACACATGAAAAGATGCTCACTATCACTGATCATCAGAAAAATGCAAATAAAACTACAGTGAGATATCACCACATTCCTGTCAGAATAGCTAAAAATAACAGCACAGAAAAAAACAGGTGTTGTCAAGGATTCAGAGAAAGGGAAACACTCTTACACTGTTGGTGGGAATGCACACTCTGGTGGTGCCACTCTGGAAAACGGCATGGAGGTTCCTCAAAAACTTAAAAATAGAACTAGTCTATGCCCCAGCAATTATACTATTAGGTATTCACCCAAAAGATGCAAGAATACTCATTTCAAGGGATACATGCATCCTGATGTTTATAGCAGCATTATCAACAATAGTCAAATTATGGAAAGAGCTCAAACGTCCATTGACTGATGAATGGATAAAGAATATTTGGGGTGTGTGTACATACACACACATGCACACACACACATATACACACAAAGGAATATTACTCAGCCATTAAAAAGAATGAAATCGGAGGGAGGAGCAAGATGGCGGAGAAGTAGGAGGCGGAGATAGTGACTGATCCCAGAAGTTCAGCTAGATAGTTATCAAACCACTTTAAACAACTACAAACTTAGCAGGAGATAGAAGAGAAGAAGAACAGCAACTCTAGGAACAGAAAACCGACCACTTTCTGGAAGGTAGGACATGCGGAAAAGTGAATCCAAAGCGCCGGGCAGACAGACCGCGGGGGGAGGGGCCGACTCCCGGCAGGCCGCAGAGCGGCGGAGCACAAAATTGGAACTTTTAGAAATCTGCTGCAGGGCCTGGAGGCTGCCAGAGCGCGGCGTCGGGGCCTCGAGACACAAAGAGCGGCGGGCGGGACGAGCGGCGTGTTCTCCGCCCGCGTTAGCGCCGTAGGCTGGCGCCCTGTGCCCGCGCGAGGGGGAGAGAACCGGAGGCGCCCTCCGCCCAGAGGCTGGAGAGAACGCGGCCACTTGGGGCAGGAATCTGAGCGCACCCCGCGCGGACCGGGAGCCAGACAGCAGTAGCGGCGCGGGCAGCCACCAGAAACCAGTTTCCTAGACCTCCCGGCTTTGCTCGCGCCGAGGGTGCAGAGGCTACTGAGGGCCTCTCGGGGACACTGGGACGGTGGCTGGGGTGCGCACCGCCTGTGGCGGGCTGCGGTGAGAGCGGTGCTCGAAGAGGGGAGCAAACCGAGTCTTTGTGACGTGAAGGTCTGGGTCCGGGCAGACTCCTTGCTTAGACTCTCTGAAAAGGCGAAAAAACTGCAAAAGAGCGAAAACCTCCAGAGAGCAGAAGCCTGAAAAACTGTTTTCCACAGAGCCCAGACCCTTGATTGGGGGGCAGGGCGACTCAACCCAAGCAAGATTGACTGGAAAACAACGCGACAGGCCCCTCCCCCAGAAGACAACCCAAAAACAAGAAGACAATAACCACAGGGCCCCCATAAAAATATAAAACC